>OY288108.1:89881414-90323914 GCA_958431115.1 Syrphus vitripennis
CGCCAAATTTTTTGACATTTGAGGCGAATGTTATTAGGCGGGTCGCAAACGGTAATGCCAAAAAGTCACATTCGACACATTTTTCGCGCGACTCGCGAGTCATAATAATGGCCTAAACTTCTTGGTTTAAAGAGGTTTGTATGTAAGAAATATTTAATTCTTTTTTGCTGACGAGATGTTGCAAAGATCTTAAACATCTTATGTATAACAATGTTTGTTTTTAAATATACCTCCACAGTTGCTATACCCTAAACCTTATAGGCCCCAAACTTTTAACAACTATTTAAGGTATCTGACAGCATTGTTTCCAAGAGGCCTATATAATTAATGATGCCGGAATTATTAAAGTTTAAAAGAAATAATTAAATTGATCGCTGACAGATGAAAAGGTAGGTACTCTGTGGTTTTTTTTATATTGTCTGACAAAAAAAAGTCTTTCGAAAGGGAAAGTTATAGGTTCTTTCATCATGTCGATGACACTAGTCCTTTTTTTGAAAAATGATGAAATCATGTCTGTCACAAAGTTTTCTTAGTTTCAGACAAAAATTGCAAAAATTAATAAATAGAACTACATGCCTACCAACAATGCTCAAATTATTATTTTTATTTTATTCAACACTTTCACGTTTAACCAATCAAGTCAATATTCTTCCATCTTCTGTTGAGGTCTAATCAATTAGTGGTTAGTCTTGGTAGCCACTAGCCAGTGCTCAGTGTAATGGTTTCATGGGCTACTTTGATTAATGGAAAGTATAATCGATTTTAATTGAAAGGAAATGAACAAATAATATTTTGTAAACGAGTCTGAAAGTTCAGTGGGTGGGAGCTCATTTTTCTTTTAATAGAATTTGTATTGTAGCTGAATTTATATAAATTTTTTTCCTACTGCTTTTCCTATTATTACACAATTTACAGAGAAATGGTATTATCTACCTTACTACTAAAAAACATTTTTATGTATACAATAATAATATCACAGATTAAAAAAAAGATATTTATGTTTCATAATAAATTAATTGTTGCTTGAAAAATTGAAAAAATGAGTCGAAAGTAAATTTTTCAGGAAATAAGGAAATTTTTAGGTAGCAAATGTTTTTTTATAAATTGAAAATTTTTGTTTATAGTAAGTTTATTTTCTTAAATTGCAAGTTTTGAAAATGAAGTAGCACAAAAATTAAAAATTGTGCATCGCTTAGTTATGACCAGGCACAGGCCTGTGCATTGAGTGTTTGATATTTTATTTTCTGCTGATTTCCACTGATTTAAGGCATTTAAATAGAAAAGGGAAGAAAATAGGTCTTCATTTTGAAAACCAATAACTTCTGGTAGTCATTAACTTAAAAAACTTAACATTGAAAAAAAAACCTCAGGATTTTTTAAAGTCAAAATTACTGTTAACTTTAAACAATAAAAATTACAAAGCTCAATATTTTGAAAAACAAAAACGTATGAAACCCGAAATTTAACAACCACAGATACAAAATCATAGAGTTAGAAAACTAAGACTTTTGAAATGTTAAAAATGGCAAAAACACCCAATATCCTGAAAATAAAAAAAAATGAAATCCGAAAAAAAACAAATTCTCATAACTAAGTATGTATAGATACAAATGATTTAAAAAATTAAATTTTAATGGAAAACAAAATCTCTGACTAACGAAAAACCTTAAAACTCAAAATCACTAAAACTCACATAAAAATTTTAAAATATAAAAATCAGAAACAGAGAAATCAAAAATCTTGACATAATCAAGAACAAGAAAACAAAAATTATCAACAGAAAAACTAAGAAATTCAAAATAAGTAAATCTTGAAATTCTGAAAATTTCTAGTCCCGAAGACAGAATGACCCGATACGAATTTTGAAATACGGAAAACCCAGAATTCTGTAAATAAAATTGAAAAAAAAAATGTTTGTGCTTTCTTGTCATCATAGTTTTGAAACATTAAACATACCTCTTTTTGTTATTCCTCGTAAATGGGGAACCTCTTAAGATTATTTGATTCATATATCAATATCTCAATACCCCAAAAAAACCCTAAATACAGAAAGTCTTTTCCCTTGAACACCAAAAATCCTGTATGCATAAAAAACTTAATTCGAACCCAATATCCAAGACTGAATTACTGTTAGACTGAATGACTCGGTATGTGGTTCAAAAAATGTCCTCTTAGTTGTTCGGTAACAATTTTTTTTGACAGAATTTTTATTGACAAACATTTTTTTTTACAATTTTTCTGAGACTTGAGACCATTTTTTAGGACGTCAATACTTTTTTTCACAATTTAGTTTTTTAGACAATTTTTCAACTGGTGGATCAAAAAAAAAAAATCTGTGGCGAATTTTTTGGAGAAATTTACTTTTAACCAACTTAAACAAAAATTGAAAGAATTTTTACATTTTGAAATTAGCACCATGCATTTTTTTAAGTAAAAAAACATTTGGGTTTCAAAATTCATTGGAACCCGCAAAATACTTCTAATCTAAAAAAAAATATAATGGCGGCTGCCTGGCAACCGCAGATATACTAAGTGGAGCAAAAAATTATAAAGAATTTACAAAATCTGTTTCAATTTTTTTCAATACCCATCATTTTCATGCACCAAGCCTCAAAGTCCAAAAATAAACAAAAACCGCTCCTTAAACAAACATTCCTCTATCAAAAATTGCTGCAATATTACATATTATTTCACCAATTAATTATCCATTCACTTTTGCGAAAATAATAAATAAATAATTCATTAATTAGAAAAAAAAAATTTTTTCTATAGCAAATTTTCGACCTCTTCAGATCACCTCACGTCATTTGAAATTGATCACCACGGAACATGACATCTTTTCCAACTGCCTCTCTGCTGCCATTCATTTCACCTAGCATCGAAAAAATAAATTATTGATGATGGCTTGATGTGTGTCTGAAGTACAAATAAGTTAGTATGATTAAATTATCTAACTTTTGGACCAATGAAGAGGTAATAACTCTATCTTCATAACCAAAACCAAAAAAAAAAAAAAACGGAAAGCAAACATAGGCATAATTACCCTACGTTTAAATTATACATCTCTGCGTAGTAGGCAGCAAACATAACATAAGCAGTTTTTTTTTGTTGTGAGATGGCTCTTTAATTCTCCAACAATTCCAAGCCATCATTTTGAAGAATCTTATGAAATAGCTAGCTTCTTATTATTATGAACCGAAACAGTTAGTGTCTGAATTTAAATGCACAACGGAACGGCTAAATCGTAGACCCAATTCCCGGGGCTGTGTGATGGTGAAGCATTAAAACAGAAACACACTACACACTTGAAGATGAAGAAGAAGAAGAAGAAGGTTTTTAAAGCCAGAGTCTATCTGTCTGTCTGTCCAGTTGATCGGAAGTCCACACGAAGACTCTCAACAAGAAATTATAATAGTAGCAGCAAAAGAACGAGTATATAAATGGCCTGCATTTGTAGCCTCATTGCAGAATCCAAACGGATTTGTTGCACAATCGTTGGAGTTGCTGTTGTTGTTATTTTTTAATTTCCTTGCCTCGAGCTTTGGTCTCGAAGAGATTGGAAGATATACTCCAAGTCAAAACGCATTTTTCGGTTCAAGGTTGAGAGAGCTGTGCCTATGCCTGTGCATTAGCTCTGCAAGATGATGGGAACTCGATGTCCAAATCCATAATTTTTGTTGCAAGGTTTTCTTTTTAATTTGTTTATTATTTTTTTTTTTTTTGGATTCAAATTGGACAGATGCCAAATAACCGTATAAAGAAGAAGAAATCGTCTTGAGTGTCCCAAGACCAAAAAAAAAAAAAATATCTACCACCAATGCATGCACGTTCAATTGAAAGTGAATCCTCCTGAACTGGCCAAAATAAAATGAAGAAAAAACTGGTCACACAAGGAGAGGGGCAACAAACTTAAACTCCTTTCACTTTTCGCAGGTTTTTTTTAAATTTTTTTTTGTTGGTGGTATATGTTAGGTATGGGATTTCGCAGAAACGGAGGGTTTTGTGTGGACACAAAAAATCCGATTTTGATGTGGCGACTGGGGACGTTAGAGTCGAATTATTGCATTGTGCAGCGAGTTGGGCAATTTTTTTTGTTGTTGTATGTTCGTGATGCATGTTGACATAGTCATCGAATTTTTTTTTTTATTTTTTGTTGCAATTTGAAGAGCTTCATCTAAACTAAATTGCTTCAGGGACCTTAAGGTCAATGCGGAAACAATAAAGATGTGGGAGAAGAGTGCGCATGTACTTTTTTTTAATTGCTCAAAAAGTCATAGATCAGAAAAACAAAAAGATGGAGGTGACACACTACTTGCTTGCGTAAAAGGTGTGGTCATTGTTATATCAAATATGGGGTTAAGCGGAGTGTTAATTATAGTCTCTTATTTTGACCAAAAATATAGACAAACTTAAATCCCGCAAACCTAAATTTCAGAAGATCTAAGATACCAAAACCCCAAAGTCTTGAAAAACGGGATGGTGGGAAAAGCCAAACAGATTCAAGATCTGTGATTTCAGGATTTGTAATTTTTGTGTTTTTGGTTTCCAGATCTTAGGGTTTTCTATATATTGAGTTTTTGGAATTTTGGATTTGGGATAATCAGAATTAGGGTTGTATATTTATTCTGTGATCGGTAAGTGTCTTAAGACATTCACCAATACTTTACCCAAATAACAATTTTGCTTCCGATTTCAAAACATTAGCTAGCCGTAGCCATTTATCAAAATAACAATTTGTTTCCAATTTCCAAATTAAAATGTTATGAATTCTTAAGACCAACGTGAGACATTCGTTGACTACAATGAAACCAAATTGTGTAGTTTTCAATCAAAACAACGTATTTTAACTGTTGTATCATCGTCGTCACCGAATGTGTCATATATATCGCCAAAGTATTTAAATTGTGGTAATGAATGGAATTAAATCGTTATCGGATTAAATGCTGATATACTTATGCCTTTGACGTTTTTTTTAAATAATTATATCAGCTTTGTCGGTGCGTGGAATATTTTTTTTGTTTGCACACTACATTCCATACTATAAGAAAAAACGAGGAGAACATCATTAACATTAAAGAAGTTAGGAGTAATTGCTCCAATAAACAATTCTTTAATGGAGTCAATGTTGATATAATACAATAATTAGTTAATCGTTATTGAAGCAATTGCTGATATAATATATTCCTCAAGACACTTATTCGACAAATTGTTCCATTATTAGAGAATCAGGAAATATTTGTTCCAATCAAAACTTTGTTATTGGAGTGAATTCATCCTTCATCTTTTTATAGGAGTAATTGATTCAATTTTTAAAATGCAGGGAGAATTCCTTAAAAAAAATGATTTTTATATTCAATGCTGATATAACACCTCCCTCAGATTTTAATTGTACATAGTTATTGCTCCATTATTATAGAAAAATTAAATATTTGCTACCGTAAAAATGGCGCTTTTTGAGCCAATGCTGATATATCACCAAGGTTAAAAAAAAAAGAACGCTTCTCGAGAATATCAATAGTTTTTTGGTCTATGGTAGAAAGATATTGGTTAATACTTTGAGCATTTCGATTTTGGATTCTTTAACCGTTTTGATACTTAAGCTTTGGAACATTTTAATGGAACACATAATTTTTTTTGTAAGTATTTATGTTTTTAGTTTTCTTCGCCGTTTTTTTATGCAGGTAACTTCATGGTTCACTTTAAATAAAAACCCCAAACCAATGACTATCAAGTCTTAAGAACAATAGATTGATATAAATTATATTTATCATACAGAAAAAAATATTACAGAAATCTAATATGTATGTAATTAAAGAAATTTCTGTCTTCATAATAAAGTGAAGGCATGAAAATAAAAAATTATCACGCACAGTCATATATAATAAACCGCCATAAATGATTGTTGAAAGTAATTCGTAAAAATCATAAGCAAAATAAATAAACACTATTCAAATAATCGAATTTACTTTAGAGAGTACTTAAAATCCAATCATATTTATTTGTTGTTCGTTAAATGAACTCTACCAATTACCAACAAACTTTCTTTATAAATACAAAATAATTGAAATAAAAACACACTGAAATCACCACTTACTAAACGAAATGAGATGTCTTCAAAGATTTTATCCCAAATTGAGAAAAAAAAATGAAAACCATTAAAACAGCAATAAACTTGTAGTTGTGATATCTTTTGTGATATTTTTATTTAAACAAAATTATCGTTGATACTTTTTGTCACCTTTTGCTCCATATTAAGTTCAAATAGTTTAAATTCCTTCCAAAAATTAAAAGATAAATGAAAGTTTGACCTACCACACACATCACCTGAACAAACAAATAATATCACAAAAATTATTCATAAATCTGATTCGATTTGAACAACAACAAAAAAAAAATCGAAAGTTGGTGTATCTATTAGACACAGAGTAGGTTTTTTGTTGTTTTATTTATCTATTTCTTCGATCATTTAAATGACACACCTTACTGTCCGAGAGAGAGAGAAAAAAAAAATAAAATAAAAACTATACATATCACATAAAATTGAATAAAATACTGTGATATTAGGTATGGTACCAAACTATACCAACATCCAAGGCGGAAGTTTAGACCAAAACACTTAACAACAAACCATTTGAAGTGTGTGAAGTGATTAGGTAGTGTTATATCATTTATCTACAAACTGTGATCATTTGCAAAAAGATTATCATCTTCCAAACTGCACCAGACATTTGCCAATTGCTTCCAACAAAAAACCACCATAGGGAGCATAAATACATAATCTCATACAAAAAGTATTAAACCAAATGGTTTATGGAATATACAAAAAAAAAAACACGTTCAAAATGAAACTGGTTGCTTTTGTGATAAAAAACAGTCTTCTCGACGAGTGAGGCCTTCATATGCAACTGTTATAAACAGAGCAGACTTTTGAGATGATAGTGTAGGATTGGTATGCAATTTGCATTTAAAACAATTATTAATCTCACGTCTCCCATCCCATCCCACACAATGCGTTTCGCGTATAGCGTTGTCTGCTTTGTGATAAATAATTATGTGGATGCTAACAAATAGCAATCTCTCGATATACCATCAACGAGCCAAAACGTATTGTTGTCTACTCCAAGAGTTTTTTTTTTTTGCTGCCCTTGTTTTCAAAAATTTGCATAGGTAGGTATAATATTTTTTTTTTTTTGCTTTGCTGTAACAATAACGAGATGTCTTACATATTCTAATTAATGCTTAACTAATTGCTACCGGGTATAACAAAGTGGGAAGATCTATGTTCGTTTGGAATTTTGTGTGAAGGATTTGTAATGGACTTGAAAAAAGAAATAAATTTTTATCAATTTTGATGAGAAATTTTGAAATGGTTGCTTAGTATAACATATTTTTGATTAATTTATCAAACTTTCGTTTTATGTTGAAATTTTTTATAGTTTGAAGAAAAAGTGAGTTATAATTTGTGGGGGTGGAACGTGTAGCAATAATTATTCTAGGCAATATACTAAGTATAACATTTTAGAACTAGCTTTAAGGCAGTATTTATCAACCAACAAATACTGCATCGAAATGGAGTTGCAAATGTTTTATTAAAAGGGACTAAAGGAACTAAAGAAATGATGGTTGAACATAATATAACCACCGTTTTACTTTAAAAACTTAAATTTGTACATTTTGTACGGTTATTTGTTTTCCTAGTAAAAAAAATCAGAATTTTTTTTTCAATGTTTTACAGAACTTAAAGGTGGTAGGCTGTCGTAACCATCTCCAAGGTAATGTTTCCTGTTTTTAATGATTTTGGCATTAAAAAACATTCGCAGGAAAAATTTAACAATCGGTATAGTTCGAGTATTTGTTTTTAGTAGTAAGAAGGTCACTAAGAGCAATTTTATTCACTATTGCTCAACTTGCTGATAAATCCAGAGCTGGTCAACTTAAGAGTTGATTTCAAATCCGATGTTGAACATAATGTTGAAAAATGTTTTTATTCACTACATTAAATCTTAACTCCAAAGCCGAAATTCTAAAGTTGATCAACTTCGAGTTTCTAAAACATCCTTGGGATATTTGTGACAGGTATGTCCGATTCAACTTTCAATTTTCAGTAGAGTGTAAATAAATAAAAATAAAAGACAGTGGAAGTACCTAGATATTCCGAATAAATAAAAGATTGGGGAAATAAGAACCGGAATATAAGAAACTAAAATACGAAATTAAAAGAACTTAAGAGCTCTAAGATATTATGAATATGACGAATGATTTTTTAGGTAAGAAACAATTAAAAAAAAGTGGTTAAAGGCTGTACCTACATTTTATAACGTTATGTAAAATTATGTTTTTATGTGTATTCTTATTTTTGCGCATACTACAATTTGTTAAGCATAAATGCTGAAATAGCTGAGAAAACAAATACAATTTTGTTTAGCTTAAATGCTGGAAGCTTAAATGCTGCATTATTAAAAAAAAATAAAGTGTGTGTTCCTGTTGAGAGAAAGAATTTTTATTTGGTTTTAGATAGGTATTATTCAATCAGTGGGTCTTCAAATTCCAAAATTTGATTATTCTGTGTATACCGATAATGTTGGAATTGAAAGACAGAAATGGTTACGTTCTTTCGAAACTATGATTCGAGCAAGTCGTATCTCTCACGAAAATTGAATATAGTGTATCTTCTACTGACAAGGTCGCCACATCCCTCCTAAATTTTTAAACTTCAGCTTCAACCCCGAATTCTTCGGTTCGGTGGTCTCTTCAACACGGTTGTTAGATTCATTGATTGAGGACTCCAAAATATCTTCATTATTAGTTGTATGGATTTCAGTCTTAACCAGGTTTAAATTTCGCTTAAAAGTTCTGCCGCCATCTCCTTGTACCACTACTAATTCAAGAACCATAATCGTGTTCGGTTTTGAGAGACGGAAACGATAAATGAAGTCATATGGTCGTCCCATTTATCGATTCCCATACGTGGAAGCATTTAAGTACTGCCGTCTTTCAAGAGATAAAATTTTCTCCTCTGCATCCTCTTCGCTACTCGAAGGAGATGGCTAATTTTCCCACATATAATTAGCACGGAACATGACTGTTTTAATTTTATGATTTAAAGAAAAGCCAAACATAACACTGAATTCTAAATTCTACTTTTTTGGGAAGTTAAACAAATCAAAAGTTGACCAACTCTACAGTTGTAAATCCAAAGTTGAAATCGTTAACTTCGAGTCAATAAAAACAATTTCTCAAGTTGAAAATAAAAATCCCGGAGTTATATTCAACTTTGACTGAATAAATTGAGCCTAAGTGAATTAAAGCAGAATTTTTTCCAGGTATGGCAATGTTAAATTTTAGATCATACATTTCATAGAACCTATTTTTATTATACTTTTTAAAAGATACGTTCTGATTTTTTTTACTGTCGTTATAGTATAAAACTTAGCTCCAGTTAGTACCGGCGTTATAATAGTTTTTGTTTTACTGGTCTTACAGTAACAAACTAAAATAGAGGTTTTTTTTAGAGATAATAAACTTTAAGTTGGTAACACTTTTTTAACTGGAAGTCATTTTTACACGTGTTGAGTGATTTGTGTTTACTTTGGTTGGGCGTATCAAGAACTAAAGCTACACACGATCCCGGTGAATGGACCAAAACAACATTGCCGGTGAGTTCCGATTTTCATAAGAAAATTTTGTTTAGCGATGAATCTCACTTTTGTTTGAATGGCTACGTCAATAAACAAAACTGCCATATTTGGAGTAGTTGAGACACCATTAGATCCAGAAATACTGACACAGATGGCCAGAACGTTACAATCAATGATGACCGCTATAGAGCTATAAATCCTGAGATTTTCGTTCCTTAATTGAACAATCATGATGATCCGGATCCTTGGTTTCAACAAGACGGTGCAACATGTCACACGGTTTGTGCCACAATTGATTTATAGAAGGTAAAGTCTGGGAACCACATAGTTTCAAGTTTGGGACCAGTAGATTGGCTCCCAAAATCGTGCTAGCCTTTTTTTAAGGGCTAGTCAACGCCGATAAGCCCGAAATGATCGACCACTTGGGGGATAACATTCGCCTCGCCGCGTTATTTGCAATATATGGTCACAAATCGAAAATTGGATCTCCAGATTAAATTACATCCGAGTCATCTGTGTCGGTCATAAGCAACAAATTATATTTAAATTATAATGCCAAAAGATTAAATTTCGAATAAGGTGAATTTTATGTCAATGTTTTAAAATTCATCTTTGTTTAAAGAAATTTCAAAGTTCTATCCCTCTAAAACAAACACCCTTTACCTTCAGTAAAAACACGACATACTTAATTGTTGCATTTAAAAATTCGTTCATATTTTTAATCTGGCAACATTCTATGTATTCTGTAAAGATACCGTTACAGAAATTTTGTTAAAGCATCACTCATTAAGACAACTGTCGGATATTTTGACATTATTTGTTTAAAAAATCTAAATCATTTCAAAAACGAAAATCCATTAATCAAAATGCTAAACATTTAACAACAACTGCTCTGTAATTTCAAAAACTCAAAGGGCCATAGTAATAATTATTCTTATAATCTCATAAATTCCTAATGCACAAGGAGCACAAAAGTTATGCAATTCCCTCCGTCTCAACAAGACTTTTAAGCTCTTAATTAATATTGATTAGTCAACATTCAGTTGGATTTTAACCCATCCCACACCTTCTTCATAACCTTAAATGTTATCTTTGAACCTTTTTGTTTAACCAAAATCTCATTAATGGTCAACTAACAATAACATCCATGAATGTGAGTTCCGAAAAAAAAAGTTAATGACTTTCTTTGCTCTCGAACAACATCAAAATCCCCCTAAAAATTATGAGATGATGTGACCGGAAATTACAGGTACCTCTACCAATGCTTATGTTTTCCAATCAAATTAAGTCCAACGTCCAACGTTGGTTGTGCTAGCCGCCGCCGCCGCGCGCCGTAACGAAGTCGATGCCGGCTTGTTGCCGCCCGCCTGATCCTCATTTTTTTTCCAAGAAAAAAAGGCCTAATTAGGAATTTAATGTATTTTGTTATACGCATTACATAATCATTAAAGAAAAATTGCATTCCATTTTTAGGAATGTTGTTGGGGGAATGTTGAGTTGCCGAGTAGATATATTGAAAGTAAAAGATGTTTCACGATCATCATATCACAAATCAAAATGTAGCAACATTTTTTCCTGACTGTTATTCAAGTTGTTGCCAAGCCCTATGCATAAATTAGAAAACTTTCATGTTGAAAATTAAATAAATCTAACAACTGAGCATTGCAACATAATTTTGTCTTTTTCCAACTATTGTTGAAAATTCTTTAATTTAACATTTTTCGTTAAAATTGTTTAAGCAAAATATATGAAATTTTATCGCAGAAAGTTAAATGACTTTTTTTTGCGATGTGGTTGGTGGTGGCAAATACTAGAGGAAATTTGCAATTAATTTTCCTTAGACAGAAATTAAAAAAAAAAAAATTAAGAAGAAGAGAAAACTATTAACACTTGAGTGGTTTTCATTTCATTTGCAGTTTAAATGCACTCAAGTGCATTCTTGCAAAAATATGCAAGCAAATAAAAATGCCTACAGGCATTTTAGATATACGATTCGGTTCACTTGGTTAAAGTCACTTGGAAATAATATTTGTATATGGCTTTTTTCAGTGAAACATTGAGGTTAAACCTTGGTTAATTATGAGAATTTGGTGAGCTAACCAAAGATTAACTGAATATTTTCACATATGTATCATGCATTGAAAATCTGATATAGTTTGATCTACCACAGCTTAAGATTTTTCAGGGAAAAACTAAAATTAAACCTGAGTTTTTGATGAGTTAACCACAGATTAACAAAAAAGAAATAAATGCATGTTGAGCATCATTCACTAAGCTTGATTTGACCACCCACCACTTGAGTTTTATCGGTGAAACATTAAATTTAGACCTGTGTTAGTTTAAAGGATTTTATTTGGTTAATCACAGATTAACTACATAAATACTTCATTTTGGGATTTCGTTTTTCGAGTTTGTTAGTTGCTGCCAGATGTGCATCATTAACTGAAGAGTTTTTTTCTACAGTTAGCCGCTGATCAATTCATCTCCAAGTTTGCTTAGTTATGTTTGATTAACTATACTATGAATGAAAGACTATTGTGGAATTCTGAGAGAAGGTTCAACTAACCTCTGATAAAGTAAGGCTCAAAAGAATTTGGATAATAAGTATATTGAATTATTAATTTGATCAAACATCTATACCGGAAGTCAAACACAATAATCAAATTTTGACTTCTGAAATATTTAGCCCGAGAAAAACTGCACTGTCGGTTAGCTAACAGAAGATTAAGTTAGGTTAAGCAAGCCACCAGAAACTTGAGTTCGGTGAATATTGTGGATTTGTTGACTTGTAATGAAAATCGTATCCTCAGGAAAATATATCTGTCGGTTAGCTAACCAGAGCTATTGAAATATTTATTTAACCACTCGAATTAATAAATTCAACGATTCTTTCGAACTTCCTTTGAGGACAATCTTGAAAGTTCTCCAGCTGTTTTGTTTTTGTTTCTGTGGTTTTTTTTTGTTTTAATTTTTATTCCTAACCAATTGAACCAGAATGTGTTTGCATCTTCAGCTACCCACATCCAACAATCGTGAAGCACGTAACAATAATGATTGCACCGTGTAAACATACGTCTTCTTTTTTTTTTTTTTTCTTCTTTTTAATGTTTGATGTAACTATCTATACTCGGTCAGTTAGCTGGGTGTTACTTTGCCTGTTTTATACAATATTGCTGTTGTTGTTGAACGATAAAACATTATTTGCCATTACCCATGCACGCATTCTTCTTCATCAACTCTGTTTGTTAAAAAAAATTTAATTTGTTTTGCATTTAATTTATGTAGCGAATAAAAAAAAATCATGCAAAGGCGATAAAGAATTTGTTAGATTTTTTTTTTCATTTTGGTTTTAAAGGAAAATTAATGGAAAAAGTTCAAACACTTTCACATGAGGAATTTAATTTAATAAAATTGAAGTTATTTGGTTGTGATTCAGTTATGTTCCAATATGAACCAAATTTTCGGCCAAAATTAATTTTTAATTTTATTTTTTGATTCAAGGAAAACCTTTAATAACAGAGTAGTTCGTTTTCACAAAAGTTTTTAAAATATTTTCGATCTTTGGTTCACTTGTTGACACAAATATATTCTCACTTCAATTCTTCATGAAAAATAAATAAATTTAGTACATTTGGAATTTATTTGGGATATCATTATCAAAATGTCGAAAACCAAAACTCCGGTTCTATCACAGGTATCGTTGATGACAGTTTTTTGAAAATATTTTTTAACCAAATAATTTTAAATACTTCCACTGAAAAAATGTTATCAAAATGGTTTTAGCCGTTTTTGAGATAAATGTTACCTTTTGAGTTAAACAAAAGCTTTCAAAAAAACAAACTTAAAGTTTGAAAAAAAACATCTCTTTAGTTTGAGCTGTAGGTCGAGGTTGAGGTCGATATAGATAGACATCCAAAACTACAGAATTTTTTTTTGCGTTCTTTCTTATCGTAATTTCAAATATGACTAATATGTTGAGTTGGGTTTTTGTTTGAATACAAAGCATGCACTATATATCAAATAAACCGTTTTTGAAAATTCAATAAAATGGATCTGCATTCTGTACTTTTAAATTCTGAAAAAGTAAAATTATTTTTTTTGAATCTCCTACAAATTGAATCATTCTATCATTCTATAAATTATTCAGTGAATAAATGAATTCTTGACCTTTTTAACTTTTGGATGAAATGTTTTGATTCCTCAGAATTCATATTATAACTACTGCGCTAACCTAATCTACTTGATATAATTTCACTGAAAACAGAAAATATGCCATCCGCCCACTTAAAATGCCCTTTAAATAAATCTCCTTAAATGTTTTTTTTTATTTTTCAGGCAATTGCTTCAACTTCAACCTTAGTTAGGTCCCCTTTCAACATTCTATTTCTTATTTGTTTAGCTATTCCAGGCAGCAAAGGAAATTATAATTATTTCCACATTTCTATACAAATTTGCTTTCCCTTCCACAGAAAATTCAAGGTAAAATATAAATATTTCTTAAAAAAAAGAAATGAAAATATGAAGAGTTTTTTTTAAGTCTTCCATGAATTAAGATGGTGACTCTTAGAAATAAAAAAAAAGCTATAAGTATTCATCTTATCCTGTTGTTGTCGTCTCTATTGCTTTTGCCCTGTGTACCTACTAAGATGCATTTTTAATTATTTTCATAATTTTTTATGTGTTTTTGAAGAAAATCTTGACCATGTCGTTTTCTTTTTGACCTTATTCACCTTGTTGTTTGGTCTTCTTATTTCATCTCAAAAATGTGTGTTTTTGTTATCCTTTCGTTCTGCCTGAGGCAGAAAATGTCACATTTTGAGAAAAATATTTAAAATAACTCCTGTCTCTTTAAACTTGCTGCTTTAATTTTGTTTAAGGAAAAGGCTCTTTTTGAATATACCCTGTCCAATAAAAGGATCAGTATTTTATTGTTTGGAATTTTTTTTGGAGTTTTTATTTTGTTGTTTCAGAAATTTTAATTTTATACAGCGTGTAGGTAAATTTAATATAATAAATTTAAAAATATATCTTTTTATGAATATTTACAAATTTTTGAAAACAAAAAATATTATTTCTTTGTTAGTTTTTTTTTCGGTTTTTTCCTTTTTAATATTTTTTCTTCCTAAATTGGTAATTTTAGTCTCCATTTTTAGAAAAGGAAAATTTGGAAAAAATGAGCTTTAAAAATTTTTAAAACAAAATATTTTTAAAATGATTTTTTTTCAATACATATTTGATTTTTGTCTTCTTAAGCATTGATTTAAGAATTTTCAAATTTATACAGAGTATAGATAATTTATGTTTTAATTTTTGAAAGAAATACAAATTTAAAAAAAATTGTGTTAATTCTTGAAAAAAAAATTGTATTTAAATTTGGCCAATTTTTTTTTTGGTAATTTTATTATTTTTTTTTTATTTTTTTTATAAAAGTATTTCAAATTTTATGCTTTCCTTAAAAAGAAATTTATATTTTAATAATTTTGATACACCTATTGGCGCCTCGCGATTTTTTTAGAAAACCAAAAGCTTTTAAAATGTATTTTTTGAGAATTTCTCTAACTACACAAAAAATTGCAAGTATGTGAAATTTTAAGTTGCTAAGTCAACTGGAACTGGCAGTCGCAGGTTTAATAATAAAACAACAAAAAAAAACACGAATTATAATTTTTATATTTTTGATATTTGAATTACCAAAATTTACCACGAACTCTAAAAGTTAACAGGTGCTTTCAAATCGAAGATAAGAAAAAAAAAATAAAGTATAAACAATAAATAAATATTTAAATTTCCTCAATATCGAAAATTATTTTCTTCAGATTAATCTGACACCAAACATTATGTTTAACATATTTATATGCATTTTAACTGTGGGTATTATAGCTCTAATAAATATAAAACCGTTTAAGTCTGATAAAAATGTAATCAAATGCATTTGTATGATAAATCATTTTTTTTTTTTCAATTCGACCTCGTTTTGTGGCTTTTGAATAGATTAAATAATAAAAATGCTAAATATGGCCCAGATTTATTGGATTTCCATATGACTAACAAGATTATTCATTTTTTTTGTTGTTAACACAGTCTATACAAAGCCTTGACAGTTTATGATAAAAAGGGAAAAGTGTGAATAACCGTTGAATTGACATCAATCAAAATATAATAATTGTTTTGAGTGGTTTAAAGAAGATGAACCTATTTTTAGCTTAAACCCAATTACTTCACAATAGTTGTCGTGTCTCTAGGAAATATACAACCTTTCATTTTCATAGCTGTTTATTTATAACATAATACAGTTAGTAAGATAGTGATCTCATTGCTCATAAAAGAAGTCAAAAAATGAAAGTGAAAAAAACGTATATTACTCAGTTATGATAATTCAGATGAAACATTTTTCGAGTTAAATATTCATAAAATTATTTTATTTGTTGTAAATGCAAAATCGTTAGAAAAGTATGAAAAAAAAAAATTGAATATCATATATTAATAGTTCATTTTTAATAACCAATAAACGAGAGCACTATAAATGTGAATCTGCCTTAAAATTAGGTACACTGTGAAAAAAAACCACATGACATAGAAGCAAATTTATAAGAGGTCGTTATGGTTGTCATCCAATTTAAAAAATCTGTAAAATCTGATCTGTAAAAATCACACCAAGATTAGGATATATTATGTCCAATATTTGGGAAAATAATACAAAAACCTGTTTTTGAGTTTTCAAAACTGTGTCTCAGTTTCTCATGCCAATATTTTTTTCTGAGAAATTGTTGATATAAAACAGAAGAGTTAAGCAAAGGCTAGGGAAATAGGTTTTTGAAATTTTTTTACAAAATTATTTGTTTTTGAAATTTTTTGGCTTGTTCGGTTTTTTTTGCTATTGTTGCGGAATCCGGAAAAAAATTGATAGCAAGAAATAAGAATTTTAAGAATGTTTTTTTTTTCATTTCAATAAGATTATTCTTCACAAAAATACAACTCTTCAAAAAATATTATAACAAGTAAAAATAAAATTCTTTCCCTCGGTTTTTTTAAAGTGTGTTTTAACATTTAGTTTTATTATTTTTTCAAGTATCGCTTCCATTATCTATTTTTTTTTTCTCCAGTATTGAAACTATTCTCTGAAAATTCTGCCTCTGTGTCAGTTTGCAGTAAAACGTTAAGAGTTAGTCAAGTTAAACCACAGACAATATAAAACAATTTCTCTGTCTGTGTCTGAACTTAGCATTTGTAAGAATTAAATTTTAATAAGTAAACTTCTTAAAACAATACCTATGTTTTTCGCATTATTGATGTATATTTTAAGTGGTAGTCATCTTAAAATAATATGAAAATCTTACTATATTTATATACATAGGTATACAAATATTATTATTATTCTTCTTTATTCCATACGACTTCCCTCTAAAAATATATATGGAAAACTATTTGCTGTTGCTTTTAATAAGACTTCATAGTAAGCTTAATATGTCAATCTCATTATGTTTTTAATATTTTTTCTTTTTCTGTATAATTAAGTAATTTTTACTGAAAGTGATATTTCATTAGTGAAAAATCGAGAAAAAAATGGTTTCAAGAAGAATTTAATATTTTTGGAATGAAATTTAAAAAAATCTGATGAAATTATTCTTCAGAAATTTTAAAATAAAATAAAGTCCAAAACAAAAGAAAAATATTTGTAAACATTTTTAAAATTCTTGCTCAAGGAAATATTTTTCTAAATGCGTTTTTTTTTTTTTTGGTGAGGATACTTAAAACAACATTTCTGAAAATCAATGATATCATCCCATTTTGATGATATCATCATACATATTTCAAACGCAACTATATTACACAATTCGTATCCATCTCTGGTAGCTTCCAAGAGGCTACTACTCTCGTGATGTGCCCATAAAGCACTTAAATTCCATTTGAAGAAGCCCCCGTATAACCAAAACAGCATAGGAGCACCCAGTTTATCTTTATTGCTCATCACTTTTATGCGTTAGTTCGTTCATTCATTTCGCATAAAGAGAGCCTTATTTTTCATCTTGAAAATGTTTACAACATTATTGCCGTATCCAAAATGGTTTAGCTCTTCATCTATGTTTCTATACGTTATTTTTTTTATTGCTTCAAATCTGTATAAAGTATAATGTATAATACAGGTGACTTAAAGCCGGTCGATGACAATGATGAAGACGACAGACGACGACGACGACTCTAACTCCAAAATTACTATGTTGCGTGATCACGTACAATCCAGCACGGACTCGGATCGGACAAGCGACGAAGACGACGACGACGACGACGTTGATATGACATTCTCCTATGAACATCGACACATATGTGAGACACAAACAGAAAAAAAATCTTCGTCATAATGAACCCAAACTAGGTTGGTTCCATACGGTTCCATGTGCTCAAGCTCAAACTGAAACTGAAAGTGCAAGTTAGTGTCTCTTTCCATAAAACACACGCTAAACAATGCACATTCGAGTGTATAATACACTTTTCAATTATGGTTATGCTGCATGAGTATAGTAAACCAATTATGATGGGATATATGTACCAGTACCTCTACCTACCTACCTACCTATGAAGTTAGTCTTGAAGTCTTGAAAAATGAAAGGAAAAACTTCAAGACAATTATTATTATTTCAAGACGGCAAAAAAAGGAATCGTTAGTCTTTTTGTCAAACCCTGCAAACGAAAAAAAGCAACACTAATTAACTTTTGAATTTGTACTAGCTGGTGCAACTCTCAAAATTGCATTTAATTACCAGTTTTTTATTTCTTTATTGAATTAACTGTAAATAAAACGAATGAACACATATCTACTCAAATTACCAATTCAAGGCTTTGATTGCATGTTAACAAATTTACAATCTTATTAAAAAAATGATTGTGTGCTTTGATTGAATTAATTTGTCAAAAATATTTGTCAGATTTAGCTTGTCTTCGGTGGATTCCGTAAAGCAGTAATAAATAAATACCTAGAAAGTACAGTTACTCAAAAAATTAAGGTTAGGGTAAATTTTCGATAGTCTTCTTGGCAAATATTTATAAAAAAATGTTTCACAGGCAAAAATTAAATAATTGGAAAACATCTACATATATTTGAAATTAGAAACGTTTTAGCGCACCTGGTTGCAATTAATTTTACTATAACGGTAACCAATTGTAATTAAATGGACAAGCGTTGCAATCAACAAAATACGTAGGAGGTAAGTTTGCAGACAATTCGGCTTATATTAGATAAAAAAATATTATAAAATGAAACTCAATATTCTGTCTATAATTTTATAAAGAGCATTTAATTTAGCATTTGCATCAATTACACCTTGAAAAAGTGTAAACAGATTTGATTAAGCTTTGGATAGCTCTGTGATAAAAATAATTTTTTTTTATAATATTTACCATATTGGTATTATTTTTATTTTTTTTAAAACATTGGTTCACTGTGACGTATACGTACTTTTTTACGTTTTCTTGTAATATTTTGCTTGTATTTTTTGTTGCAGACATTTTTGTTGTTTATTTTTAATGTAATGAAACAAAATTAGCCAACAGTTTTTAAAAAAGAAGAAAGAAAAAATTAACGAGCTACACATTCTTTTTCAAAAAAATTTTATCAATAAAAGGTATTCCGGAAAATACAGCTCATTTTTTTCTAATGCACATCCAATAAAATGTATTAAAAAATAAAATTATTTTGAAAGAAATTCAAAATAAGGAAATGAAGATCTAAAGAATGATACCTGCTTCATCACAATTTTTCACAAAATTAAACATTTCAAAAAAAGCTAAGAAATCAAAGAAATTAATTATATTTCCTTAATTTTGTTGACCAGTTTACCTTATGAGATTTATGTGCCTTTTTTCAATGAAGCTTTGAATTCGTAAAAAAAAAATAACCGAAACCAAAATACACCTTTCCAAAGGTTTTAAGAGTGCTGAACTCAAACCTGAGCTCAGAATTATTTGAGATATTCCTGTTTGGAAATTTAAAAAAATGGGTTTTTCGTATTTTTGAAGCTTTGTATAAATGCTTAAACTAAACTATTCCCTAAAATACTAAATTATTCTTCTTATGCTTTTTTTATGAGAATCATTCAATATTTTTTTGAACAATAGCTCTGTATTAAGATGTACATGTATGTAGCTTCAAAAATAGTAAAATGAAACTTTCAAATGCGCATATCTAAAGAAGAACTGACTTGATAGAGCAATTCTGAGCTTGACTTAAAGTTTAATATATACCAGAGTCTTAAAAAAATGTTGTCGAAAAAGTTCCCTAACAATTTCCTTTTCTCATTAACGAGGGATTTTTTTCATGGATTGATTCAACCTTAATGCTCAACCCTTTTGCAAATCACCTTGTTCAAATTGGAACCGAGAACTGTTTTGTTTGTCAGTAAAAAAAGGCTAGTATTCACCGACCGCTTATAAGAAGACTCATACCACAAAAAAATCCCTCTGATAAACTTGAAAAAGGAAATATTTATTATTGAGGTATGTAAATTGTTGTTCACAAAGTCGCAACTGAAAAGCAGAAAAAAATCAAGGTAAGCCTACAGCATGTAGGTGCGCAGAAGACATTTATTATAATTTAAACATTTTTTTTAGAACTCATCAAAATTAAAAGTAAAAATAGTATTTTTTCTTCGTCGCGTCTATACATATTTTTTTTTGAATTTATTTTCTTATTTTTTTTTTTTAAATTAAAGAATTTATTTCCACATATTAAAATATTTCCTGTATTTTTTTTAATTAAAAATTGTATCATAAACTGTTACATCTTCCATACAGTTCAAAAATGTAGAAAAAAGTAAAATCACATAATACATAATTATATACGCTAAAAGAAAGCTCCCACATTGTCACGAACCAAATTCCAATACAAATGTGTTATAAATCACTCCTTTTCTATAACAGCGAAATGAATACCAAATTTTTAAACACTCAGAAACATACATATAACAAAAAAAACTATAAAAAATAGGAATCTATAGACCAACCGACCGACAGCGAAACTAAAAGACAAATTCGTTTAAGATAAGAATCAAAATGTAGACCAATGAAAATAACAACAACGACGAAGGTGAAGTCGAAGTCAAAGACAACAATGTGCAAAAAAAAAATGAATGAATCTACATTTGATCGTGACCTTAAATTTTGTGTCGCATCACCCAGCTTCGAATAGTCATAGAGATTCATGTTCCTCCTCTGACATTATCAAAGTCATTCCAATGAAATCACAGAAAAAAAAACAAACTTAGGTAAAAAAAAAACAACAGACTGTCCACGATTTGGAAACACTTTCACTTCGAATCATCATTGTGGTCGGTAAATTGATCATCATCATGTTGCAGATGTTTCGCAACAATTTTTTTTTTTTTGTGGAAGTTTCTTTTTTGTTGAGTGTCATCCTTTGGTGTCTCCTGCACTTGTTTGATAAATAATTTCTCCTAACAAAAACTGACCTTTGCAAAAAAAAAATTACAAACCACCGGTTCGGTTCTTAAGTGCAGCCCACATCAAATGACATCCACTTGAAAAAAAAAATGTGGGTCAACAACATACACCGCCGCCATCGCACGATCCATCTCACATTCCCTAATAAAGCAGCATCATGTGTCTTTTTTTTCCTATAGTTACCAACTATCCCACCAGAAGATCAGATAAATGTAAAAATGATGACGAAGAAGAAGAAATAAAAATATTTCCGATTATACAATAAGGCGTCTCCAAGCTCCTCTACTTTGGAGCTTCGAGTAGTCATCTCAGAAGACACGACAAACAAGAAGAAGAAGAAGAAAGATTTCACTTTCACAATCGATCGATACTAACTTGTGCTTGTGTCTTGAGCTTGTTTGAAGGCTTCTTCAGTCCATATTTTTTTTTTCTTATTTATAACCAAGATGCAAGATGGCTGATGGCAATAGATAATAATTTTAACAGTCATGAACAAGTTGTTTATCTCCGAGTTAACACATTTTTTTTCAATAAAACTGGATCGTTTGCTGAATGCGTCATTATTTCTGCTATAACTGTATCTTGCGCAATTCTGATATATGCGAAAGTATAATCGCAACTTAAAGTTCCTCGGACATTTTTTTTTTTTATTTTGTATTTGGAGTGAGTTTGTATTTCATCAGTTTGTTGGGTGATTTATTAAAATTCCCCGCAACAGGGGAGAGACAAAAAAAAAAATGTCGTCTTGAAGAAAGAAATTTCTGTTATTTGCCTGGGGCTATAACCAGTTTTGCACGAACTTGCAATATGCCATCACACAATCCGCTAGATACATGAAGCCACGATTTTGAGTCAGTCAGCCGGTCGATGGGACGACTACGACGACGACGGCGACGATTGTAGACGGAAGAGACAAACGAACGACGACGCGACGCGACGATGTACGATGATGATACGTTAAAAAGAAAAGAAGATGATGCTAAATATTTTCACTTGTTGCATTCCATTGTAAATGATGCACCATCGATAGTGAAGTAGTTATAGCCCGCTTGCCTTGCCTCCGTCTTTTGAATTGAATCAGACACAGGTTCCTGCAAAGATCCGACATTTTTTTTTAGCGGGAGAGCCTTTGTAGAAACGAACATACTTTGGTTAAGTTTTATTTATTTTTTTTTTTAGGTATTTTAGCTTATACTTTCTTTATACTGTAAGTGAGAATGACTGGGTTTATTGGTTTTATTGGTGGTCAGAGTCATAAAGTTTCTGACAGAGAGCGCAGGGTCAAAAGATTCAAACCGGAGGAAAGTTGATTTTTTTTTGTTTTGTTATTTTTTTGTGGTTATGTGTGAGCTGGAGGCTGGAGGAGTGGAAATAATACAAAAGTCAACACGATTTTTGTTTGTCCGGTATTTCAAATGCGCCAAATATATTTGGAAAAATGCATCATGAGTTGTCTTTGTTTAATTTACGACTACAGGTACTATAGGGCAAGTTTTGGCTACATGAAAAAATTCGAACCCGAGAGTATAATCAAACTTGATATGAAGTCGAAAAAAGTGGGTCTCGCAATTCTGCCTATCTGCCTATCTATCTGTTGAGTCTAACTCCGTGGGTGAACTTTCTTGATACTTGGTGTATAGTCTTTTTTAATACCAAAAATAACGGTACCTGTAATATTCTTGTTTTGTCTTTTTGAAAAATTTGATTATTCTTGAAATTTTTAAATTTGTACAGCTACAAAATTTAGAAAAAAAATCAGCTTAGAAAACAAAAAAAATTAAATTATTTTTTTGAAAATTAATTTCTTCAAAAACGGATCAATATATATTTTGGAAATTTCGTTCAAGTGGTTTTTTATACAGTTTTTAATAACTTCAAATAAAAAAAAATTATCTCGAAAATGACATACAAATGCTAAAAAACGCTTTTCAAAATTTCTACAAAATGGCTGATAAAAAAAATAAAAATGCCAAATTTTGAAAAAAAATGCGGTTTTCTTTTCAAATTGTTTTTTTTTTTTTGACAGTTAGAAGTTAGTTAAAATCACTATTGCCATCCACTACACCTTCTTCGAAAAAAAAAATGTTACGCATAATTAAATATCGATCTAAATATCCAATAAATACTTTTTTTTTTGAAATTTTACTGTTGGAATCGAAATAATGTATGGATCATTGGTCTCGCTGTACAAAAATCTGCACTACCGAAATTTAGTTTGTTCAAAATGTACTTACAAAATTCTGTTTTAAAAATTCTGTGAATCTGTTGTAAAAGAAATTTTCCGAATTAAATGAAAAGTAACATTCAGAGCTACAACATTTGAAAGTAAATTTTGAGAATTCTTTCTGATCTCTGTATGCAACTGTTGTATAGGTATCAGGTATTCACTAATGTTTCCGTTCCGGTAGAACATTTCGAGTTAATATGTATTTAATTTTTGCGATTAGTTTCAAAGTGTACCGGTCAATCATATTTTCCAAAAACTATTATTAACTGTGGGTATGTACATTATTTTTGAACATTTTCAAAATCGAAATATTATATCATATCGAATTTTAAAAAAATATTTTTTTTTTTAATTTTGAATTTTAATATCTTGAAAATAGGTGTCTACATTAAATACTTTGGACTTTCATTTTAAAAATAAAACTATTTTTAAATACTTAAAATCAATTGTGGATTTTATTTTATTCTAAATGAGGCTATACAAATACGCTCTTTTTTCATTTTCTTGTTTTTTTTTCTTGTCAATATTTTTCCATTTTTGTTTGCTTTTTATATTAGTTACATTATTTCAAATAATTAAAATTATTACTTTAAGCTAAAATTTATTTATTTAAATTATGTAGAACTAATTTTTATTTTCTTAGCTAAGTCGAAACAAATATAGATTTTTTTATTAAAGAAACTCGAATTCCAAGAAAACATCCATATATAATACCCTTTTTAAGACATTAATTTAGAAAAAATGAATCTTCAAGTTTAAACTATTTGGCACTTCTATGAGAGTTAAGCAATAATCAAAAGAGCTCGTATCTGAGTTAATTTTAAATGACCAATCTTACCAAATATTTTGTTAAACCATAAAACTACAAATTAAAGACAATGTTATCCAACAAAAATCATCTTCTAATTAAGATTTCATTGAATACTCCCCATTGACTAACGACAGCCGACGACGACGACTGACTTGAGCGGTGGTACATTATTAAAGCTGGCATATTTTGAGATAAATAATTATGATTAATAGGTGTCTTTTGACGCCTTGATTAGGCAGGTTTCAAACGTGTAACATCAAAACATTCCCAAGCAAAAATGGTTTGTTAACAATGACCATAGTTTTTTGTTTGTATTTTGTTTAATCGTTTTAAAATTCCCAAAGTAAAACAAAAAAATTATTTTCATAATACAGTTGCATAATACAGTGCAACTATAAGTAGGTACAATAAAATCACAAACAATAGTCGAAATATCACCAAAAGCTATTAATTATTATTAATACATAATTTATTCACAGAGCTGTGAAATTGAATTCACAAGCTTAAGAAATGAAATAATTTTAGGCTAAGTTTGGATGATTTCGGACACAGATTAAAATTGTTCAGAATCAGGTAAATCATAGTGTATTATACAATAGAATTGATAAAAATATAAGCCAAACAAAAATCAGAATGTAAAGGGATTTGTTTTTACTTATTGGGATGACAATAAAAAAAATTTCCAAAATTGATAAAAATAACGAAAATAATTAAAAAGAATACCACCAAGTTAACGCTTTTGGGTTTTTTCACATTTAGAAAGCCTTTTTTTATTTTATTTTATTTTATTTTATTTTATTTTATTTTATTTTATTTTATTTTATTTTATTTTATTTTATTTTATTTTATTTTATTTTATTTTATTTTATTTTAATTTATTAAATTTCTTATTTTAATAATTTACATAATCTCACTAAACTTAGTTTAATGTTGTTTAATTTACTCTATATCAGTTCATTTTATTTTATTTTATTTTATTTTGTTTTATTTTATTTTATTTCATTTTATTTTTTTTTTTATTTTATTTCATTTCATTTTATTTTATTTTATTTTATTTTATTTTATTTTATTTTATTTTATTTTATTTTATTTTATTTTATTTTATTTTATTTTATTTTAATTTATTAAATTTCTTATTTTAATAATTTACATAATCTCACTAAACTTAGTTTAATGTTGTTTAATTTACTCTATATCAGTTCATTTTATTTTATTTTATTTTATTTTGTTTTATTTTATTTTATTTTATTTTATTTTATTTTATTTTATTTTATTTTATTTTATTTTATTTTATTTTATTTTAATTTATTAAATTTCTTATTTTAATAATTTACATAATCTCACTAAACTTAGTTTAATGTTGTTTAATTTACTCTATATCAGTTCATTTTATTTTATTTTATTTTATTTTGTTTTATTTTATTTTATTTCATTTTATTTTTTTTTTTTATTTTATTTCATTTCATTTTATTTTATTTTATTTTATTTTATTTTATTTTATTTTATTTTATTTTATTTTATTTTATTTTATTTTATTTTATTTTATTTTATTTTATTTTATTTTATTTTATTTTATTTTATTTTATTTATTTTATTTTATTTTATTTTATTTTATTTTATTTTATTTTATTTTATTTTATTTTATTTTATTTTATTTTGTTTTATTTTAGCCAAATGTTATGATGAATTATTTTTTTTTTTGGAAACATACTCGTACATTGCACATTCAAAATTGTGTAAAAGAATTTCAATTTTTATTTATTAATTATATTCATTTATACGAGTATTTAATAAATTGTGTTGTTAAATTAATTTTTTAATTTAAAATTATGAATATTTTTTTTTGTATGAAAAAATACGTTACGATTTAAGTGTAAAAAAAAGGTGGCTTCATATTTTTCGAGATATTTGTAAATGGATGAAACTGTGGTGATACAGAGGTTGATGAACATAAAAAAGGCTTATACTGCGGTACGGAGATGTAGGTGTAGGTCCTATTTAAAAATAAAATTAAAATCTAATCGAGGAACCAAAGATGCAGACCATCATTGTATTTGATTTGCAAAAAATCAAGGAAATAAATCCTTAAGAGCTTAATTTAGTCAAAGAGTTTTACGTGCTTAAAGGTTGAGAGTTTCGGCACAGACATATTTACGGCCATCAAATACAAAAACAACAGCCTGCTACTCCGTTTCATTTTACTAAAAGTTTTTATTAAAAAAAAAAAAAAACATTGTAAAACCAGATAATTATGGCACTTGCCGCTAGACGAGACACAGTTAAAGACTCACAATTTGTCGCATGACCCAAGCTGATTATTATTTTTTTTTTTTGAACATACCTGAAATAAAAAGAATAAAAAAAATTTAAATATTATTTAATCAAGAAAAAAAAATAAAAAAAGATAACATGAATTTAAATCAAAAGAGCAAATCTATAAATTTTGTTTAGGCTTTTAAATTTTTAAATGACTGAGTTTGTACGAAAAAAAGTCTTAAAAGCTTGTTAAATTTTTAAAAGTTTTTGGTGCAATCAGTAATGTTAAAAATGTTATATAAAAAAAAAATTATTTGGCAACCCTTATTCTCAAGGTTCTTTATTAGCACAGAAACTTGACGTTACAACTCAAATTAACTGTGAAGTGAAACTAATTTAAAATTAATAAAAAATTTTTAGAAATTTTTTAATATATTTACGTAAGAAAATTAGTTTCAGAGCGTGCAAATATTTGTTTTTCAATAAGTTAATAAACATTTTAGTTCAAAAGTGGAAGAGCACTAATAGTAGAAAGAAACATACTTTCCAGAACGTCCATAAATATTTAAAAAAAACAATCATGAATTTGAATTTATATTTCGTCGTCACCTTGTTAAGCTTTTATGCATTTATTGCTGGGACAACAGCTTCACACGTTTATAAAAAATATCCCCCAGACATAAGAGATTATTAAAATTACACAACATTACTACACATTTGCGGTTGAAAATAAATCATTCAATAATTTTGTTAATGAATTTGTATTTCAAATATAATTATTGTCATTTCATGTAAATGATGTTTCTTTAGGAGTTATAGATATTTAACGCAGCAACACTTTTTTTTTACTGGCGATGGCGGCCATTTTAACATTTGTTAAGTGATTTGTGTTTAGTTTGGTTTAGCATTTCAGCATGAATGGAGCCAAAACAAGATTTCCGTTGCTCCCGATTTTCATAAGAGAATTTTGTTTAGCGATGAACCTCACTTTTGGTTGAATGGCTACTTCAATAAACTGCCATATTTGGAATGAAGATAATCATCAATTATTGTACCGTTACATCTAGAAAAACTGACTGTTTGGTGTGCTTTATGGGCTGGTGGAATCATTGGTCAGTACTTCTTTAAAAACGATGCTTGCCAGAACGTTAAGGTTAATGGTGACAGCTATAGACTCATGATTACTGACTTTTTCGTTCCTCATTTGATCAACCATTATGTGCCGAAGCTGTGTTTTCAACCAAACGCCGCAACTTGTCACACGGTTCGTGTCACAATTGATTTATTGAAGGAAATGTTTGGAAACCGCATAGCTTACGCTTTAGGCCCGTGAATTGGACACCAAGATCGTGCGATCGCCGCCGCTAGACTATTTTCTGTGGAGATATGTAAAGACGCTAGTCTTACTCCAATAAGCCCGAAACGATTGACCATTTGGAAGAAAATATTCGCCGCGTTATTGCCAACATAAAATTACACCACAAGATTAAATTACATCCGAGCCAACCGTGGGTCATATGCCAGAAAATATATTTAAATTATAAGACCAAAAGATAATTTTTAGAATAAAATAAATTTCACGTTAATTAAAAAAATTCATCTTTGTTTTAATTTTGTTGTACTTCAAAGTTCTATACGCCTTAAAATACACCCTTTATAGCTGTTCAAAGTTTTATTTTATAAATTGTGAGTATCATTCCTAACGATTTTCTTAAAATTTCTTTAACATAATATGTATTAAATATACATAGTTATAAGTTGTACAGTAAAACCCACTAATAATATTTTTATAAATTTTATTTCTTTAAAAAAATCAACATTTTTTTCTCATTCCTAAAAAAATATGTTTGCAGAAATATCACAACACTGAAAACCATTTTATAGTGGAAGCCTCTTATACAACCCTCTCTTTTGACATACAATGTTTGTCTTAATTTTCCAGTTGCACTTTTCTTATAACTTTATTTATTTTATTTTATTATTATTACATATTATTTTTTATAATGATTTCACTAGACGTAAGTAGTACATTTTTCAGCTCAAATTGTTTTGTTTGATTTAAAAATAATATTTCAAACACAAAATAAAAAAAAACTGCTTCATTTGTAATGTTTATTTTTTATTCTGTTTTTCAAAATAATATTTTGACGATATTTCGCGAGTGCATATTGCGAATTAACTGCAACAAAAAATGCACAAAAGGCAAATACGGTGCCAAAAATATAGATTAAACGCATTTTAATATTTCGATATTGTTTGAAATAATAAAAAATCCTATTGCTTAAATATTTATAGAAAAAAAGAATGTGATGCTTTAATATCAAATGTTACGCTACTACTTATAGAAAAGCAATTACATTAAATAAGATACGCTTCATGGTTTGATTTTAGGTATAACGAAGCTAAAATTGGTAGCTACTTTTATATTCTAAAACAATATTTTCTCAATAAAGTTAGTAAATTAAAAACCAAATATTGATATATTTACTGCCATTTTTTTAAAACTTTTAGTTTATCCTTAAATCTCCTGTTTTTTAAATTTCTGATATAATAAATACTTAAAAAAAAACATTCTACCTTTACCAGATACTTTTTCTCAGTAGGTTTTTTTTTAATACAAAGTGGTTTATTTTAAGTTATAAAAAACTACAATTTTCAAAAATTAAATTAAAGTTAAATAAATTTGCATTAAAGTAAATGGAATTACAAAAACTAAAAAAAAACTGTGGCAATTTATTGTTCAGTGTCTATTTTTCAATCTATTTTTCAAAATAATATTTTGCCGGTATTTCGCAAGCGCATAATACGAATTAACTTCAACGAAAATTGCACAAAAAGCAAATAGGGTTCCAAAAATATAAATTAAACGCATTTTTTTTAATTTTATATTTTGTTGCTTCCATGATTTTTTTTTCATTGAATATATATATATAGAAAAAACTGTGTAATGCTTTAATTTCAAATGTTACACTATACTTTAAAAAATCAATTAGGTAAGCTTCATAGTTAGATCCAACCAGGGTTGCCAAATATTTGCGTTGTTTTTATTATAATTGTGTATCTATCCAATTTGAAATATTCCAAAAGAATAATTATGTTTCAACAAAATAATTTATTTTATTTATTTATTTATTTTACTTTCTTTTTAATTTAGTTATTTTCAAAACCCTTGATCTTTTTGTTAAAAAAATTTATTTTTCATATTTAAATATTCAATAAAAAAGTTGAATTTTTTATTTGTCACTTAATATCTCAGAGGGAAAATTTTGGAGTTGTCGGAAAATATTAAAATCGATCGAAATTGTTGATTGTATATAAATAACGTCGATTTATCTTGTTAAACACGGAAAATAATCTAAGTTTTTGACAAAAAATTCTGATTTTTTTATTGCACGATATTGTTTATTCAGCGTACTTAAATAAATTCAAAAAAAAATTTCTTAGCTTTAATTACTAATTAAATTCCATATTATATTACGGGTCACCCTGTGCTTCCAACTTTTATTTTTAATTTCAAATAATTAAACAAATCCATGAAGTGAATCTAATTAAAAATATAATAATTATTTTCAAAGATTCATATATTATTTTTTAATAATGATAAGTTGCGTAAAATTTTGAAATTAAAGAAAATTAACAAATTTTTCCTTATTATGGCTATAAAGGAAAACAGAATCATTAAAAGTAGATTTACCACATCCAGCCTTTTTAGAAGAAAGATGTATCTAAATTATATTTACGGTGCATTATTTGTCTTTTGTGCAATTTTCACAGAAGTTTATTCGGACAATAATGATTCAACAGAAGGACCAGATTACCCAGAATATAACCCAAACTATCCAAATATATATCAAAATAATACACTTTTTACTAGAATGAAAAAAAGAATTAGGGGCTTATTATTATAAGTTTTTAAGAAGATTGCTACATTTTGTATTTTTTTTTGTGGATGAAAATTTGGTTTATAAATAAAGATGTAGTATGTTGTTACATTGTTGTTTACATTTAAAATTTGAAACATGTTTTTTAAAGTTCGAAGAAATTTATTTCTATGTTTTATTTCATTTCTGTTATTTTTATGGAACTTTTTTTGTCAAAACATTTTAAGCTTAAGTGCGGATAGCGATAAAAAACAGGTTTGACACATTTGACATTATTATGATTAAGTGTCATTTTGGCCAGAAAAAATTTTGATCTTCATTGAACTGACCACTTTTAATTAGCCATTAAATATTTTTGACCAACCTGTGCCTACTTATATATTTTCTTAAAATTTAATTTAAGCTTTTGATTTTTGAAAATACTAAAATCAATGAAATGTGTAGGTACTCTGTAATCTGCAATATTCTAAATCATTAAATTTGACTAAACCTGTAGGTGTTTTCAAAAAAAAAGTAATTTTTTGTTTCTTGGGCGATTTTAATAAAATTAAGACAGATTTTTTGACAAAAATGTTTTTCTGAAATTTAGTTTTCCAAAATTTTGGGTTGGAGCCATATTTTTATGAATGCCAAAATTCGGATTGTAAAATTTTAAATTAGAAAAATCTGTAAATGATATAGGAAAAATTGTTTCGATAGAAAAATTTAATATGTCCTTACAATTTTATAACATATACAGAGTTTTAATTTTGGACGGTTTCAAAAAATCGTATTTAGGGTGCGAGTCTATTCCCCCTTAAAATAAAATATTATGACTTGTTTCGAAGTCAGAAACCTATTTTCTAATTTAATTTTAAAATGAAACTATTTTAACAAACAGTTTTTGAAAAAATTATTTCAAGCTCAAAATTTTGAAAAGAAAAATAAATTTTTTGTTAAACTTATTTTGTATGTTCTAAAATTGAAGTTCAATTTTATCTAATTTAAACTCTGCAAGCCACTGTTTTCCAATACGATTCTGTCTTCTACCTATCCAACACGCTCTAGTCTTTTGTCACATCTATTAGAAGTCACCCTGTCAATGCAACACAATTTGACATTGCAAAAAGTTTAACGACAATTTAAAGAGCAATTATATTAAATTAGATCTGCTTCATGGTTAATTTGAAAAGTTTGAAATTAAAATTATGGACCATTAAAAAAATGCTCTCTTCTGAACCATTAAAAAAGAACTTTAAATGAAAGCAATTCAAAATGCTATCACAGATTATATTTTAACGATTTTCAACAGAAACATGAATTTTAACTTTTTTATTTTTGGAACTATTTTTGTGTTTTTTGAAATTTTTGTAAAAGTCAATTCACATTATTTTCCAGAAAATGCAAAAGACCAATTTAGTTTTGTAAAATGGATAAAAAAGCAGAGTTAATTAAAATTTTTTGATCTTCATTGTTGCTTTTATCTTTAAACTATTCATAAGTTTGTTTTGAAAATTTGTAAAAAAAATTAATAAATAAAATGTATGGGAACACTGCAAAAATAAAGGTTCCTGTCTTATAGCCATTAAGACAAAACGTATTTATCTCCAAAATGGCTCTTCGATGGTTTTTATTAAGTGGAATTTTGTAAACAATCAAAATTATTCAGTTAAAAACTATTTTTCAAAAAATCTAAACCTTAAGGAACCGCATTCTTTTATCTGAGGAATCAAAAATGCTAAAAATTTGAAATTTGTTGAGGTGCTTCTGGTTGATCAGTTGAGCAAGTAGTTCTACATTTTATTTTTTTATTTTATTAGTACTGACGGAAGGAAGGTAAGAAGGGTGTACTTGACTGGCATTATCATGTCCTTTGAAACTTACGAGTATGTGACTACACTTGTAGGTACTAATTTTCAATTGTTTTCTGAGAAAAAATTGTTTCAAGAATTCAATTAAAATTTTCTATTATTATTATCATTTTTTTAATTTGTTTAATTGGTGTTAAAACACAACCATTTTTTAATTTTTTTTATCAAAGCGTTTAAATTGATATTTGATACAGTTAGTTAAAACTTGAAATATTTTTTGCTATAAAGAGCAAATTTAATTAAATCAACCTCACTTTTCAAAATATTCTGAGTCCAAGTAAAGACCAAGTAAGAAAAGAAATGAATTTAAGTCACATGCTCGGAGTCGGAATTGCAATGCTTGCAATTTTCGCAGGTGGAGTTACAGCTCAGCATGATCCGCCACCATTTGAACCAGATAGAAAGTAAACAATAGAAGGAAAGTTCCCAATTTATTGATTTTATAATTACAATTTTAAATACTTAGAAAATAAAAAAAAATAATAACATTCTATGTATTTATGTTTTGTTAAATGTTAGGTTTTTTTAAAAACTTAAATCAGTTTTTTCGGAATCAACTTTTACTTGACGTGGTTAGTCGACCAAGAAATCCCATCAGAAAAAGTTGAAAGGGGAGACTAACTAAATCCCGCTGAACAAAATCGCAAATCTCAAAAATTAAATACAAAAATATTTAATTTTTGATGAATTGCTAACGAAATGAAATGTGTTAAATATTACTTCTCTTAGAACTCCGAAGAGATAGGACGTCCATCCATCTCTAGATGATGAGATGAATGTAATGGTTTTTGGAAAATTACTTTTGGAAGCTTAGCTAAATATTTTTTTTTATTTTGAACACTTTTCTTTTGAAATGTTTTTTTGTGACAATAATTTTTTTTCGATAAATTTGTATTTTTTGACGACGCATAACAATACCTACTATATTACCTCACCTTTTGCATTTTCGAGATCTAGGGAGTGGTACCATTCAAATGAACGAAAAATAAAAAAATTCGATTTGGTATTGAAAAGACGGGATTTTGTGATGCGGGATTTTGTACTTATCCAACCCTTAAAAACATCAATTTGATTTTTGTGTGTCAATTTTGAAAATTAGTTTTTCAAAAATGTTTTTTGTCCATCAACTTGATTATTTCTGTTGTCTTTTAATGATTTTTTTTTTATTTTTATTAGTTTTAAATTAAATTTTATTTCTGAAAATTTAAATTCGTTGTTAAATGGTTTTTTATGAATTGGGATGTTTTGCCGAAAAAAAATTTCAAATCTAATAAATTTTTTTTTCTAAACTGCTCAAAACCGAAACTGATGTGTTCGGTTATGAAAAAAGTATTTTGTGTGTCAAGAAAAAAAACCAAACAAATTCTTTGCTTTACTGCTAAATCCCAGATTTCGAACTTATTCGCATCTTTCCATTTGTATTAAATTTCAAAAAAAAGATAGATTTTTTTTTTAACTGCAAGAAATATTTTTGAAACAATTTTGATCTTCAGTATTATTTTGACGAATGACAAAATAAATAAGTTAGTCTAGGCAAGTTTATATTTTTGTCATTATCTAAGATACCTTTATTAACTTTTAAAATAAAAATTTAAAATTAAAATAATAACAAGATCATTTGGTATCTCATAAATTCCTCTTCATTTATACTACCGAAAAGGGAATGGATCTGGAAACGGATAGACATCTGGAGATTTCAATTGTGAATTGACCCCTGTAAAAATTGCACAAAATGCAATAAAAGTTCCAATAAAATGGTTGAAGTGCATTGTTAAATTTTGATAAGTGGTAGACCGTAGGCGATTCACTATAGGACTTCTGAAAGAAGTTTTAATTTTAGTGTTTATTTTTTTTTCGAATTTTATAAGATTTTTTTTTACAAAGTTCGTTAAAAAAATTTAATTACTGTGAAGCATTTCTAATTTCAATTTTCAGATTATAATTGGTTCTGTTATATTTTTCATTAAAGCATACAACGATTGTTAATATAATTATAATTAATTGATATTTGATATACATACCTAACTATAGTTCATTAAATCTCGGAATATATTTATCTGTTCAAATTGACATACGTAAAAGGACACGTGACAATTTTTAAGATTTTGCCCTGTGTATGTGAAAATTTTGTAGAATTATTATGTTATTATGACATTTTCGATTTAAGAAAAATCAAACATTTTCCTAAAATTTTTGACTCACAATTTTTGTCACGTTTCCTTAGCTTATTTTTCTGGTAAAAATTATAACAGATCCTAATGTAATACCGTTTAAAGAAAACAAAATATTAATACACACAAAAAAATGACCCACACTGTACTTAGCTACTGTTTGCTATTTTATGGATCGGAACAAATAAAGTATTAACAAAAATTATTACAAAAAAATATTTGATCCTTTTAATTTTCTTCTGATTTGATTTGCAGCTATAAAACAATTGGGTATTGAACTTTGAATCCAAAAACTTTCATATGATGGCAGCAAAAGTGATGAATTTTATGGAATGTTGAATGAATCTTTTCCACCAAAAAAAAAAAAAAAGAACATGATTGTACCTTAAATTTACACTTTTCTGTTTGTTTTTCAACGAGTTCTGGATAAGTTTTTATTTATGTATTAAACTCAAGTGTACTTGTATTGCCAAATGCATGTTTCTTCATTTGATAACAACAGTGTTTTAGGACCTAGACTCATCTCAGTGTCAGATTATGAAATTTTGAAGAAAAAAAAAATTGGGTATGTTTACTGTTCAAAATTGTGAGACTGAAAATTAATTTTTCAAAAATTTTGCACTGGAAAAACTTAATTTTATAACGAACTTAAGAATGATGTTTTGACTGTTAAAAAAGATAAATTGTTTTGAGTACAAAATAAATAAATTTAGTTTTGTAAAAGGTGACATAAACTACTGTGGCATTGACTATGTTTTTGTTGACATTGCATAATGTACTCGTAAACTACACAAAAAAAATTAACGGAACGATGTTTTTCGACTTTTTATTAGTTTTTTTTTTGAGGAGCTGTGAAAAAATAGTCGAATTGAAATAAAATAAAAACCAATCTTAAGAATGGTTTTAGTTTTCAATTAATTTTTAATTTTTTTAATATACCGTTACTGCGCAGCCTTAAATTTATTACAAGCTAAAAAATAGTTTTCTAGTTTTTAAAACTCGCCTAACATTTGATTTGGAATTTTTTTTGACTGATGAAAATGCATACTTCAATTTTTTTTGTTTTTGAAAGTTATTGACCTGTGTTTTTTTTTAAGATACGCTGTATTAGTATATTAAAAGGAAATCTAAAAACAAAATATATGCAAATAAAAAACATATATCTTAAGATTAATTTTTGTTTCATTTCAATATGATAAGTCTTTACAAAACACTCTTCAAAAAACACAAAAAAAAGTCGAAACAAAAATCGTTCACTTAATTTTTTATAACTGAAAAAATAACTTTTTCGTTATTTTGAATAATATTGCGCTCTTTGTTTTAAATTGAAGGAGTATGTAATTATTTATTTTTAATTTTCAAAAAACTAACGTGATGAATGAAATTCTGAGGTAAAACTTGAGTTCGTCTGATCAAAAAATTATAATTTAGGTTCTTGTACTAAAAAAACTTGAATCAAATTTTGAAAAATACCAACACTTGAAAGTTTAAGATTGATTGGAAAACTACTGAGTTGAAGTTTGATAACATTAACAACGATTTTTTGACAATGAGAATTTACTCAATCAAACCTTTTTGGAACCAATGTAAAAATTCAAAAATGTCACACCGAAATCTAAAAAAGGACAAACTGCAAACAAAACAAAAAAAACACAATAATATTTTATGCTTTAAAATATCACAAGGCTTTGTGATTTATGAATATTTTTATTTCACATTATATTAATTTAATTTTCTATCCTCTACGATGACGTGAGCAATTTGGAAGATCACCGCATGGTGTTGGGATACCATTACCATCGGGATCGTAATCAGGTCCATTGTCTTCCTGTGATTGAACTCCTCCGGCGAAAAGTGCAAACAAGGCAAAGAAGATCATAAATAGATATGCTGGATTCATTTTGTTTTTTTTTTTTGGTGAAGTTGTTGTTCTTGATACTAAAACAATTTTGAACTGATTTAACAAATAATCGAGCCCTGTTTATATAGCAAAAATAATTAATAACTTTTTTTTAACTAACCGTAGATAATAGTTTTAAGTGGAAACAGAACGCAAATGCAAAAGTAGACGAATTATCAATAATTGAATATTGAAGAATTCTTGAACCCAAGCTAAATTGTGTGAAATCTATTAATGTGTTTTGTATTTTGCTTCAAAGGTGATACCTGTTATAATTTCTAATTCTAAAAAGTACTCACTTTAAGTTTCCAAGAATTTCGAAGTCACATAAAATGAATTAGAATTTTCTAACACCAAACGTTATACCATTTTCTATAACATTATCTTCAAAACAAATTTAATTGATTGCAACCTTTTTTTTTTGCTCTGCTTGAAAATTCTTCAATAACTGATAATTTTCTAATTTGTCATTTGCGTTCAATTATCACTAAAAAACACAGGCATGACAATACCGATTTCTACAGTTAATTAAATAATTTTGATTTTCTTAGTAAATTTTTGCATTATAAATATGGTTCAATTGTTTGTAAAAATCAGTTCAAAATTGTTTTAGTATCAAGAACAACAATTTCAATTTCAAAAATGAATCCAGCATATCTGTTTATGATCTTCTTTGCCTTGTTTGCAATTTTCGCCGGAGGAGTTCAATCACAGGAAGACAATGGACCTGATTACGATCCCGATGGTAATGGTATTCCAACACCATGCGGTGATCTTCCAAATTGCTCACGTCATCGTAGAGGGTAGAAACAATTCAATGTTAATTTAAAATAAATAAATCATGAATCAAGTGATGATGATTTTATCATACATACATTAATACATAACTGTTTTTTTTTATTTATGTACTCAAATATTTGAAATCTACTCAAGGTAAGTCTGCTTCAAAATGTCACCTCAAATGGTTTAGTTTAGAAAAATCAGCAATAAATTATTTATGTAGGTAAGTTTTGTCATCGGTTTTTATGGATTTTTATAATTTTAAAGCTCATATTTCTGAGTAAGGTGGACATTTTTGTTAGTAAAAGTTCGTAAAAGTCGTATGGTAAAAAAAAATATCATATCAAAACCTTTGTAAGTAAAATTCGTTTCTGGGTGTCGAGAGAATTAATTCATTTATTCTTTTGTGCTTTGATATTTTTTGTCTCCAATGAATATTTTTGGGCAAGAATTTTGAATACATTAGTCAGCCCACATATAGTTTAAAGGCATCGGCTTAGACTGATGAGTAAGGTTTACTCTTCGGGAAGGGTTCAGTTAAAATTCCAAAGGAGCTGCAAAAATGTGAAAACAATGCTTTAAGCACAAAATTGATAAAAAGTTGGAAAGGGCGTTTGTTATCACTTTTGATATTTAATATTTTCACAACATGTCCACTAAATAATCCGCCGATACTTAACCTGCGTTGATTCGCAGTATGGGTGTTCTTTTTTTTTTTGCTCACAACAAATGAGAAGAATGGAAGACTTGCTCCTATGTTAAAGAACTTCGGTATAAACAAAGGAAAATTACCAAAACGAGAATGTCATTAGGGACAGATATGAAAACCGACAAAATTCGCCTAAATTATCTTAAAAAGAAGTTTGACATAAAACTGAAGATGCCATCTTGTTTATCTTAGAAATACGAACAATTGAAAAAAAAAATCAAAAATCGTAATAGTCATTTTTTCAAAAAATTATTTTCTATAGAATAGTATTTTTAGAAAAAAACATTAATTAGTGCATAATCATTTAAGAAAAAAAAATTAAAAAAAAAAATTTGAGTTTTGAAACCACTAAATTTTATGTTTTATTTCATAGTTTTTTTTTTATTTCAAAGTTTTTTTAAACTGAAAAGACATGACCTCTTTCATAGAAATTTTGATCACAATTTATTATGAAATTCGGCTCTATGACCAGTTTCCATTAATTTGTTATTTTATGTAAAATTCTTGAGTGCATAATTTTGACACCAGAAACAAAAATATTAAAAAAGAGATAAAGAACGAAGAAAATAAAAAGTTTTTCCAAATATTTCCACAGAATAATTGGATTGACTTAATAAAGAAAAAATTATTGAAATTAAAAAGAATATACAAAATATATTATTAGTAAATACCCAAACTAACTGTTTACTTATTACAGTTTTATCTTTACAAATTTCAAAAGTTACAGATAGAAATGTTTCTTCTGTCTACTGCTTAACGTGATTAACTTTTAAATTTTAATTGACTATTGTATTGTGTATTTTATTGTAGCAGAAATTATTAACATTTTTCCATTCTTAAAAACTATATTGCACAATTTACAGAGATTTAGTACTGAAAAAAAAATAAAAATTTTATTACAATTATCACAGTTTGTTGTAAGGAGAAATCGAAGCTACAAGAAAACCTTCTTAAATTTTAAGAAAAATGAAAAGTATTGTTCTCAAATATGCTTTACAATTTGATAGTAATAAAGATATTTTACTAAAGTAAGTAAATAAATAAATAAATAAGTTAATAAATAAATACATAAAGAAACAAACAAAAAAATTGATAAAATATTAATCAATAAATATGTGTTGTATTAAATTAACAAAACAAAAAAAAATAAATGAATGAATAAATAAATAAATAAATTACTTAATAAAAAAAAAAACAAAAAAAAATTAATTAACAACAAATAATTAAATAAATGTGTACATAAATAAATAAATAATATAACATATAAATACTATAAATAAATAACAAGTATAAAGCTTTAACCATTTTTTTTTGTTTTTCTTATGTTTAATGTTTTTTTCTTGTTTTTGTTTTTTTTTTTGTATTTTTTTTTTCTTTTTCTTTTTTTTTATTGAATAGCCAAATTTAAGATCAAATAGTTTCGGATAAACTACAAGATGCATTATATCGCTCGAATAATTTTGTTATTCTAAATGAAATTTTTTCAGTGTTGGATAATACGTGGAGGTCTTCGGTTGAATAATGCCATGGCAGATTTAGCATCATTTTAAGAATTTTATTTTGGATTCTTTGTAATCGAAGAATATGGGTCGTGGCGCACGAACTCCAAACAGGTGATCCATATAGCATAATGCTTTGAAAAATAACTTTAAATACTATAAGCTTATTTTCTGTGCTTAGTTTCGATTTTCGATTTATAATTGTTTCTATTGTTTCAAAAACGCTCTATTTTTGAATTAAAACCATATATGTATAAAGAAATCTTATTGTTTTTCTTCTATTTTATATGGTACTTTTTTCTCTGTATAATTTTTTTAAGATTTTAGAAATTTTGTAAATAATTTTCTTTTTAAATTGTTGACTGATTTAGATCAATTTATTTTTTTAGTTAGTACAGCAGTTTTCATTCGAAAAAATTTTCTATTTCATTTTCAAAACACTTTTTTCGTTTGCATCAAATCATTTTAAAACAAATTATAATCAAAATGATTTTAAACAAAGTCATTTATTATTTATTCAATTTTAATAAAAATTCAACTCTGAACTCACCACATCACTAAGCACCCTATTATTGTTATATCCCTGAGACAAAGCCACCGCAAACAGGCAACAAGTGCCTAAAAGCACCAATTGCAACTTCATATTGATTCCAATTTAAAAATTAAAAAAAAATATGTTTCAGTTTTCACACAAAAAATTTTAAACTTTTTCTTTATCTTTTTGTTTGTTTTTTTTTATCTTAAAAAAGATATTTATCTATTTTTATAAATTTGAATTTCTTTTTTTATTCAAATTAATGAAAGTAAAAATCCACTTTTAAACATAAAAAAAAACTCCGTTTTGTTTTTTCTTCAATATTTAATTTATGCAAATTAACGAAAAAAAAAAAATAATTAAAATATATAAATCCAACAAACACGATGGCAAAGGCACATCTGCAAAAATATAATAATTCTCTTCGACTAAATTTTATTATAAAACGAAAATAATAATAATGGAAAGTTTAGGATGCTGTATGAATGAAGCACACGATATGAAGGTAGTTGCCGCACGGCACAAAAATGGTACACCACTTCTTTTATACCCAGAAAAAGAAACGAACAAAAATTAAAAAAAAAAAAACCGAAATGTCGTTTGTGGGTGCCACACACAATAATAAAGAGGGATTGGATTTTAATATTTTCAGTAGGTTAGTTTTTAATCCACAACTTCACAGGTAAAAGTACGACGCTCGACTGAAATTTGTTTTCAATTCGATTACAATTTTGTACAATAAAATGCAACCACCAATCCAAGACAAAAAAAAGCCCAAGAGCCGAAGACATCGACGACGACGATGACGAGTTTGTGGTCTTCAATGGGTCTTCAGACTCCAAAGTGTAGTTGGTGTGTTTTTTTTTTGTTTTTTGTTGCAAACTAACTGCCGATGTTGTTGATGGAAGAAAATGAATCTTGTTGAGCTAGGTTTACAAGAAGAAGAAGTACAAGTTGAAGAAGAACAAGTGGAATGAAGATAATATCAGCCATGATCATTGATCATCACCTAAAGACGAGATGGTAGAAAATTAACAGGTGTATTACGTGAAACTCGTAATGTTGCTAGAAACAAAAATCGAATGTTGCAGAAAATTTATCAAATGTTGCTAAGAAAAAAAAAATTTCCATTCAGTATTTTAAGTTAAACAATATCAAAATCATTTAAAAAGCAGATCAAGAAGAATTTAGAAAAAATGTTCAAAAACTCTTGTAAACCCATTTCGATTACAATTTATTTTTAGACATCAGGCAATATGGGCCTCTTATTTTGGAAAGTGATACAAGACATGTAATTTTTTTTTGTTATTGAAACACATGATTATAGGTAAGCACTTGTGAGTCTCTATAGGCTTGACTTGAAGTAGCTCTGCAATTATTGGACCTCTTTCATTTAAACCACTTTTTATCGGAATCAAAAATCTGAATTTGGGCAACAGACTAGACAACACAGTGTGGCGATGGTGGTAAGAAGCTTTATTGTTTAGTTTTATTTTTCTTCTTAAAACGATCTTGTCTGATAGTTGGGTTGGGTGGAGATGGAGATTGTTTTAGGTAGGTTAGTGGTGTATAGACATAAAGTAGAGATGTAATTTAAACTAATGCGATTGGATTTAGATGTATAACTTTTATTTTTTTTTTGGTAAGATAGTTTTGGTATCTTGTGATTAGACAATTATCTAGAGAGTACCTACAGCATTAGCCAAATTAGGTAACGAAAAGAAGGTGGCACACAGTCTTTCGTTCGTTTAGTTGGAGGTTATTTTGTGTAATTTAATCGATGATGTCATATTGAATAGGCATTGTTTTGTATTTATAAGTGCTTTTGTTTCTGTACTAAGTCAACACCTGTTAGGACTTTTTATGGGAAGCACATTTTAGAGTAAAATGTTATTGTACTAAAAAATATAGAACGTGCACTTTCTGTCACTTGCTCTTTTATTTAATTAAGTATTCTATCTCGTTTAAATTTTTTTAGCTGGTGGAAATATTATGATTTAAATAGAACTCGTAAAATTAAATATCACTTTATTCACGTTCATGCCATCTTGGAAGTAAAGCAGCTAATAAATAGCAGTAAACAAAACTTGTGGACACATTTTTCAAAGCTAGGCAGTTAGACGTCAAAACTTAGAGGAAGTTTATAAATAAGTCAATTTTAAAAATGTATTAAATCAAAAACAGCATAATATAAAAAATAATGAATGGGTTGAATGAGGACTTCAAAGTAAGTATGGGAAGAAAGAGGTGAATAACAAAAATTGCAAAGTGTGTAGGGCAATTTTTTATATTGCAAATTACTAATTTCCTAAATTGGAGACTTTCAAATATTGTCTAGTTGTCTCTTATCTAGTTCAAAAATGTTAAACTACTAAGTTGTGAAATTTACAAAAAAAAATTGAAATTACGAATAAGCTGAATTTAAAATATGTCAAATTGAGAAAATTGTAAAAATTGGAAATTATTTTACTTGCGAAATAAAGAAAAAAAAATATTTTTGATAAATGTTAATGGAATTAATTTAAAAATTAAAAATTTTTCCCCGAGTTTTTCTATCAAGTTTAAATGTGAAAATCAAAAGTGTGTTAATTTGGCGTCTTTGAAACCTACCGGGTTTTCCGCGGCGCACAGTGGTTTGGTTTGTATGGAAGAGCGGAAAAAATTCTGTCAAATCTGAACTGTTCAACGGATTTAAATGAAATTTGGTATACATATTTAAATCAGTCTTATGCATATTTGATTAAAATTTGGTTGAGAAAAACTCATCACAAAAAAAGTTATTGCCATTTTTCCAAAATTTGAGGGTTTTGATGAGGTATTTAAATAAAAGTTTTTTTTTAAGTAAAGTCTGAACTTTTTATTTTGAATAATAGATAAAACAAATAAATAAATAAATTAATAAAACAATGAGTATAAATTAGTAATTTTATAATGCTAAAATGAGGTTTTTAGCGTCTGCGCTCATTGGAAGTATTTTTTTTTTGCCTGTGGCCTTAAGCCTGTTATTATGGAATCTGAGGAAATTAGGATTTGATGCATCACATCTTCATTCGTCGCAATTCGGCTGCATTTTCTCGAATGAAAGCTGCGGTAGGCTTTATAATGCTTATTTCGGCATTCTTGGGCTTCCTCAGAGATTGATCCAACAGGAAATGCACAGCTTTTGATGATTTCTTCTCCATGGATCAAAACCTTATGTACGGTTGCTGGCATGTTGTACCATTTATATTTCTTAACAAAAAGCTCGGCAGTTTCCAAAGTGTAAGCAGCATATTTTTTTAAATCTAATTTTTCATTCGATGTTATTACTTCAAGAATAACAGCAAACCGCCGAATTAGGGAATCAGTTATTTCAGAAGTCACGGTTGGATTGGCAAAAAATCTCCTGGAGGTGTTGCCGTCATTACTAGTTCCCGTGCCTTGTTTTACAAGATCGACAATGATGCCAAGTTTTTCACGAAACTCCTGCTGAATTTTCTTCTTCTGACCATCTCTAATTTGGCGGGTCTCATTGTTAGTTAAAAAAAAATCAGAAAAAACACCTTTTTTAATTTTGACCTGCCCCTACTTTTTGCGTGAAATCCAAAAAACTGAACGATTATCCCTAATCCTTTGATTAATTTTTTATTAAGCTTTATTATATTTTTCAAACTATCATAAAATAATAATATTTGTTCATAAATTTTTACAAGAAAATTGAGTTGAAAGTTGAAATTTTTTTCCAGGCAGAAATAAATATTAGGTATATGGAATCTCGATTTATTCGGGTAAAGATGCTTCAAGGCAAGGTGTAATGGTCATCTTCTGATGAGCCCAGCCATTACATCGGGGCGAAACGCATATATGAACACTTCATAGCTTGTTTTTTCATGATTTTCAATCATATTTATTAGAAATAAATAGTTTTGCAAAAGTCAAATTTCTCTGACCTTTGTCAATTTATTAATATTATTTTATTTTTTGAATAAAGGTTGACATTTTTTCTAAAAATAATGGGCTTTATCACTTTGTTCTGACAATTAATACGAAAGAAATTATAACTTTTTCATAAACATCACCGTCAAGACGCAGATTTTCGAAACCCTATTCTGAGAGACAATTTTGTACATAACTCCCACATTCGCAGGTATTCGCAGCTGATTTTTGTCTACGCTTCAACTTGAAAGTATGGAGCACAAGATGTCATACGTCATTTCTTGACATGTTTTGACAGTTTTTTTTTTAAGCAAAAAGTTTAAAAAAAAAACATTTTTTCTTAGTACCAATGTTTGAGGCTACTTAAAGATGACTCCTTTAATAAATTATCGTAGTTTTATATTTTTTTATATAATAAAAAAATAGACCAATGAAATGATATAAGAAGTTAAAGACTTTATGTAAAGGATATTCGGAAAAATTTTTTTAAAGTTTGTTGAAAATATTTTCTAACTTTGGGGGCTTATAAATCAGAACATAAAATATATATGCCAAAAAATCCTTTGAAATCTCACGCTTGGGTTATCTAAGAGTACTCAGACATACAGTTAAAATAGCTAGGTAAGACTTTTTCCAAAGTAATTTTTTCCGCTCTCAGACCACAGTGCGGCGTTGTCGTTTTCATAGTCTTCGCCATTTTGTGTGTCTTCGGCTTCTTCGAGGCATCTTGGATGCTTTTGAAGTCTACTATACATCTTGGGTATTTTGGATGTCTTGTGTTGGGGTCTACGTTATCTTGGTTGTCTACGTCATTTTTGGGGTGGGGGGAATTGCGGAAACGCTTACTAGTTTCTAGAAAACTAGAAGCTTTTTAAAAGATTTTTTTTTTGAAATTTTCCCTAATTTTACAAAGAAAAATAATAATATTCTGAGTCATTTTGGAACTGCTAGTCGCCAGGAATTGGTTAAATTAAAAGAAATTTATATTCTTGACTTTGATTGATTCTTCATTTTACCTACCTAGTTGAAATGGTTTAAAAAAAAAATCATGAATGTATTTTTTTGCCGGTTTTATCTTCGCCCGCCGATTAAATACACATTGATCCAGTTAGCCGAATAAACTGGTTTTCTTATTTTTAATTTCACCCAAAACAAAATTAACCTATTAATCATTTATTTCACATTGCTACACCCAAAAAAAAACTGTGCCTCTCGAAACATAATAAGACATAAATAATGAGTGTGTTGATAACTTGATTAAGTTTCTCACAACTTAATCTGCGAATGATATTGTTGTGCAAAATAAATTCACATACATTTTTTTTCTTCTTCGCAAAACTACATATTTCAATCAATCAATTTTAATTTAACATTATTATACAATAATGTTTCTACACATATTTAGCAGGGTGTAAATTCACATTTTCAAATTCATCATATTTCTTTTTTTTGATCGTTGATATGAAAATATGTGTCTAATTAAAATAATTCCTGACACAATTTCCTATTTCAATATTTTTCATAAATTTTTTTTCGCATGGGTTTTTTTTTTTTTGTTAACCCATAAATTCAATGATTGAAGTTAATTAGTTGGATTGAGTGATTGACATTGTAGATTTACCGAAATCATTTCCCTTGTTTTTTTTTTATCTGATGAGACCTTCATCAGAAATCATAAAATAAACAATAATCTTTTTCGCGGCATGCATATCTAAAAGTTGACCCAACGAATTTCATTAAACAAAATTTTCGATTTTTTTTTTGTGTGTTAATTAGCAAAAATTCAGTGAGAAATAAAATTTATTTTAAATAAAATTTTGCAACAAAAAACTTTTAAAATTTTGTCGATTTTTTGTGTTGTTTTAAATATTCAAATTTTTTGGTGCCGAGATACAAATTTAGAAAAAATGCAAATTGTGTTGTGTAATGGAAGTATTCAAAGTCGTCTAAACTAAATGAATAAACAAATAAACCCTGTCACTTTTAACTGTGACAAATTAACGACAAAAGAAAGAAACAATTAAAAGCGTTTTATTGAAATGACACGCATGTTAAGCATACATTTTTTTTTTGTTGTTGAAACTTTTGCGCACGAAAAACGAATGTATCTTTGCTTTTTCTTTAATGCAGTTTTAATTAGATGCACTAGATAGAGACACCGCATGAAGTTGTTGCTCTTTTTGATGTGTCGTTTGTTCTTCTTCTTAGCCGGAATTATTTCTTCCAATATAAGTTGGATCCGTCGTCGTCGTTGTTGGCGACGATTCATTCGATGGTTAGTTGCAGTTGCCCGGGGTTTATAGCCTTACACTAGGAAATGGATCAGTTCAGACACGGAAACAGCAATGTTTGTAGAATCGGTGTTATGAGGTGCGGTGTCGATGAGTTGCCATTCAGGAGCACACACAAAAAAAAACTCCTTGAAACAGGTCCGTTATTGCGATTTCAAAAAACTAGAAGAAATGTGTATCTTAGTCGACTTGACATGCAGATTAATTTCGTTTAATTCAAAACAAAACAAAACAAAAAAATATGCAGTTAAACAGGTTGTAGTGTTTGATTGTAAAAATCAATGTTGATTCAAAAAAATTTATTACATAATTCCAAAAAAACCTACACACCGCATATCTCTTCCTTAGTTAATATGATTTAGATATGTTTTTGTAGATATATTTGAATTCCAAGGTTGTGCAAAAGGCGGATGCATTTTGATTTGTTCCTGTTCCCAGGATACACATAATCAACAACAACAAATCTGCTAGCTTTGGATTGGAGTTGATCGAGTCATTAGTGAGCGATTGAATATAATTTTTCATAGGCATATAATATTATTATGCAAAAAGATACGTAGGTAAATTCCCCCTTCAGTCATGCGTCGTCGTCGTTTAGGTCAGAAACAAAAAGAAATTTATTATAATTTTTTTTTTTTACACACAAAAGATACTTTTTTTTTTAATTAAGAGACTAAGCTATGTCCAATATTATGTAATACCAACCATCAGGCAGGTTAGGAATGCTTTTTTTGGATTTAATTTTCCTACTTTGTTTTTGTTGGAAAATGATGAAGATTCATGAAGTTTTTCATCTAAAGTTGTTGAAGAGAGAGACAAAAAAAAAATAAAACAACAATGAAGAGATTTAATATGAAAAAGATTTATTTCTATCTATCTACTAAAAAGAAATTAATTAAACAAAAAATATAAATGAACATTTAATTTGCAAACTCATCGTCTTCGATTCCACTGACCTGAATTGTTGCATTAGGTAGGTATGCTAAAACACATTAGCTAAAATGTTTAGTTTTTTGTTATCTTCACTTGCACTTTAGATAGCGAGTTACAATGAGGGTCAGTTAAAGGTTTTGAGAAAAATTCGAAAAATTAAGTAGTTATGAAGTCCAACATCACACATCCTTTTTACCACGAAGGCTCTACGAACTAACTTCCTTTAGACCTATTATGTCCGTCAATTTCCTCGTGAGGGACATGATGCCTGTGTGTAGTTTAGATTTCTGGAGTTCTTCTTCCTCTAGATGTTGTGGAGGAGATAACGTTTCATCATCGGCTTGACAACCGGGGTCCTGTCCTGGCCTCCTTCAACAAGTCTCTCCACCTATTCTGGTCTCGAGCTGACGCCATCCAGTTGCGCACCCCAAGGCTTCGGGCATCCTAGTCTACGCCATCTCTCCAGCGCAAGCATGGTCTACCACGCTGCAGTCTAAGGCATAACGTTTGCAGATTTCTAATAACAGCGGCAGTGACTTTCTGCACCCATTAAGAAGCACTGATTCAACATTGCAACGAAGCAATAGTACTTACTTACTTACTCAGATCCTCAGACTAATTACGTCCTTTAGTCTCCCTTTACTGAGCACAGGGTCCTACGTACCATCGTGTACGGTTCCTAGAGATGCTTTTCAACTCTGTCCAACTCTTCCCCAGTAGTGCTGAATCCTCTTCGACAGTTCTTCGCCAAGTGCTTCTATAGGTCAGCCTGCAAGTCTGCTTTTCAAAGTTCCATTGCATCGCCTGACTTGTAATGCATTCGATAACCTTTCGAAGCCAATCCACTGCAACTTAAGTCTTCCAGTCAATGTTCTCGCTTAAAGTTCATCATTTGAGAAATGATTTAGCTAGAAAATCTTCAAGATGTTGTGTAGACATCTATTTACGAACGTTTGCAGATTTCTCGTGACATCAGTTGTGACTTTCCAAGTGCTGCACCCGTTAAGAAGGACGGATTCAACATTGCGGAGTGGAGCAGTTGTTGCTTGGTCTTAAAGCTTATAAAGTTGTTTCTCCATATTTTGGACAGTATACCAACGCAGCGTTTGCTTTCTCGATTTGGCTGTTAATGTCTATTTTAGCTCCGCCGCCGCCGCCGTCAGTAGCAACAATACTTCGAAGCTATTGAAAATTTTCAACCATCTCTACTGGTTGTCCAGAAATAGTTAGTTGGCGGATGATGAAATTTCATTTTTTTTTGCCGAGTAGATCTTTATCCCGACGATTTTAGCTTGATATCATTTGATGGAGAGACGTAATACAGTGAGAAAGTAAACATTCAGCGTCTGCCTAGTCCAGGCTTATGATTTATTGTTTCTGAGTCCACTGAATTCCTCCGTTTCCATCCGACAAAGCTGCATGAAGTCCAGAATAAATCTACCACATGAACAGTATAAAAAGATTAAAACGCGTTTTAAAAAATGGTGCCTAATGCAGGGCGCTTACAGCCACGCCATTTTGTTTTTAAACTTTTAGTTTTAAAATTCGTTATTTAATTTTTTTTCATTAAAACGTTTTTTTTTTTATAAATTTCAATGTTTTCGTGAAAAATTGATTCTTAAATTATTAAATATAATTTTCAATATTGATCCAATAATATTAAACATTTCTAAGAATATTTTTGTTCAAAAACCGTTGATTTTAAATTTTTTTGTTCCCCCGAAATCTTAAAGGCAAAATATGTTGATTTTTCAGATTCTCTTCTGCATTATTACTTACAACCATTGTTGAGCATTTTCATGCGACCCATCTATGTCTCACAATTTTAACTCAACCGCTGCTGGACAATAACTATTGATTCGTATAAGATTAAGAGAAAAGATGAAGCTATAGTATTTGGAACTTTCATGATGAATTATTTTTGTTTTTGCTTCTGTTTATTGTTAGAGGCCGTAGCATAGCTTAGCTTTTTTTTATATTTTTAAATTAATGAACATTTTGCATGCAAAGCGCGTGTGATATGGGGTGTTGGATTTTTTTTTATGAGTTATGGTGTTCAGTGAAGGTGATCAGGTAGACACGATGTTTATTTAGGTACAATCAAATATGCATTATTTTATTGCTTGAATATGCGAATAATGAATATATGGGATGAGGTTAGTGTACCTCTATCTGCTGAATCTATAGTAAAAGTTTTCGAATTAAAAATTTATTATTGTTTTTTTAATATGACAATTTCCACTACGACCCAGAAATTTATGGAAGGAAGTGCAGTCAGCCAGAATTGCAAAATTTAAATTCAAAATTCCCAAAACCATCAGCTGGGAAGAAATCCAAAAAAATCTTAAGACCCCAAGATTTTGAAAACCAATTTTGGAAATACAAAATTTTGGAAATTGGAATTACAGAGTTTTGGATGTACAGAATTTTGAAATACTGTAGTGTTGCTCTTTTTCAAAGGCTGAGGTGACGCTCAGCGGATCCAGGGTCAGCTCAAGAAGCAACGTAAACTTGAGCGAAGATACCAAAACTCAAAATCACGACCAACCAGTTATATTTTATAATATTCGTTTTTATTAATTCTTTCTTACGAACTAACCAATAAAGTATTTCATATACTTAGTTCTATACAATATTTCTTATTCAAATAATATAACACAGTATTTCATATATCTAAATGTTCGGATAAGATAACACGGTATTTCATATAAACTACGTCTTACAATATGATCAAAACTAAATGGGTGGACGCTGGGCGTCCCTGTCTAGAATAAACTCTGAAGGAGTTGATCCTAGAATAAACAAGGCTTCAAGCCTTCTGGCCCACAGCAAGCAAACTGTAGCATTAACGGTTGAACAGCTTCCGGGCGTGTTCCTGTCCGTGGAGGTACTTGGAAGAAGTCCGCCACGGAATAAACGGGTGAGAATCGGTCTCGGCAAGGGTTTTGGACGAATTAACGCCCCTGTCTAGGATAAACTCTGAAGGAGCTGATCCTAGAATAAACAAGGCTTCAAGCCTTCTGGCCCACAGCAAGCAAACTGTAGCATTAACGGTTGAACAGCTTCCGGGCGTGTTCCTGTCCGTGGAGGTACTTAGAAGAAGTCCGCCACGGAATAAACGGGTGAGAATCGGTCTCGGCAAAAGTTCAGACGGAGGAGAAGCCACTGTCTCAAAAGGGGAAGAGAAGCTTCACCTTTATCTAGGATACACTTAGAAGAAGTGGATTCTAGATACCAAACTTTTTAGGAGTTCAACTAGGACCTCCTTGATAAATGTATAGGGCTTATTGCTTTCCTTAGTGACAATTGTACTAATTTCTCAGCTGCCTATCGGCTTCCAATCTTAAGACCACCACTGGTATACCTTGGAAACTCTGCTTTCCTCTCGATATTTCACTTCCCTATGTGACTATTTCAGGAACAACTAGATGTGAATTCTAACCGGCAATCGAAAATATTCCATAGGAAAAACCAAAGTGAAGTACAACAACAATTGCTATGGTATATCGAGATCGTGTGTATCGTGTGTGGTGGTGGTATGATACCACAGGGCCGTATCTGGTCGGGTGATGCTGGAGCGTAGTAGGGGAGGGGTAAAAGGGGTAAAGTTTTATTTTACCACGGCGGTGCCCATTTTATGTGGGTATATGCACGTCCGCAGCTAGGGGGGTGTATTTCAGGTGCGGCTTCAGTGGGGAGGGGGTTTTTACTTATAATTTTGTTAAACAAAATAGGGCATTTGTAACGCTTCGTTACAATACATAATTTTAAAATTGAGAATCCTGTAATCCGAATTTAGGCACATACTAAATAACGACCCTTCTGAACTTACAGGTAACGAGATCTTAGGTATACGATATTTTCAGATTTACGGAATCAAGCAATTTTCAGTTTAGGTAATGGATTTTTGGTTTAAAAGATTTAATTCTTTTCAGATTTTGGATTATCGGGATCTTAATAATTAGTTAAGTTTAGAATATTCTGAATTTTTGATTTTGCAAAATAAAGATTTTCTACATTCAAGATTTTTAATTTTTACAATCTTGAGCTTTCGGTTTTCAAGATTTTTAAAATTTCGTGCTTTCTGAATTTTAAGAAATTCCGAATTGAGAATTTTCGCTTCTCCCGATCTCTGTTTTTGGGATTTTGCGTAATCGGTAATTTTTGCAGTCCCCGATTTTCGGGGTTCTAGTTATTGGCGTATATTTTCGGTTTTTTGAATTTTTTTCGCAATCTTTGTATCTGGATTTTTGAGATTTCGAGTTTGTAACGAGGATGTTTTCTGGACTTTCAGTTTTTGATGTTTTGTGTTTTCTGGATTTGGTGTTTTGGTTTCCCTAGAAAAAAAATTTAAACTAACACCGTTGCGCCTTTTAAACCGTCCAACCGAATACTTTTTTCATATTGAAATCCTGAGGTAATAAATAATATGCCTGAGTTTAGAAATGTCTTATAGCTTTTTTTTTCTAAAATCAATAATAAATATCATTTAATTAAATATAAATGAATGAGTCATACATCTAAATTAAAATCTAACCTGCAGTCATTTCTCACTAAGCATGATTATTAATTTATTGCTTGCTTTATAATGTACTTTCTCTCCAAGACTCTACAAGTATGTATCACCTAAAAAGTAAGCCTATTGATGCCGATTGAGTACGGCACATAAACCTACCTATATTCATTTTTTATTTTATTTTTTTTGGTTCAACGTTAGCTACACCTTCATTTCTCATTCAATTTACTTCAATCAATTTCTTTTATTAAATTGTCTCCGGTATTTACTATGCTGAATCATTTTAAGGAATGTTTTTTTATAGCTAATTGAATTGTAATGTTATTAAGAGATTTAAAGAAAAGGTGTTGCGTCGTCGTTACCGTCAAGTGGACTTGCGGTAGATACTCTTTTGTTTGAGAAGACGTTTAGAATGCACTTCAATACAAAAAAAAAATATCAAAAACCACCATCGCGAGAGACCATAGAGTAGAGATTTTATTACTTTTATTAAAGGAAACGTACTTTGTGGTTAGTAAATTAATGGAACACATAATTTGTGTTTCTTTTTTTGTTTACTGCAGAATGCAACTTGAAATTGACTTCACCGATAAATATAAAAAAGAAAAAACTTACGTAACAATAGCCTTTGCACTTTTAGCAGGTGACAATTTTGAAGTCCTAAAGTTACCTATATACATAGGTACCTACACTCAAAGAAAAAAAAAAATATCCAAATTTGTTTTAGAATTTAACAAAGTAATTTCTTAAAATAAAATTTCTCAAAAAAATCCGTCAAATATTAAAATTTTGTCAAAAACAATTGAAAAATTGTCAAACAAATATTTTTTTACGGATCAGTCAGGTTAAAAATTGTGGAAAGAAATTTTTACAAAAAAAAGTGTTCATCCTGAAAAAAATGACGAAAAAAGATTTTTCAAAAATTGTCAAAATGAATTGATCAAAAACAGTTTTTTCAAAAACAAATTTCGACAGAGAAAAGCCAAATGGCTTTTTCTTTTGACGATTTTTTTAGTGATCTTGCTTAAACAATTTTTTTTAACCATGACAACTTTTTTTTACAAAATTTTGTTTGCAGAAAGTTTTTTTTATGGACCAACATTTTCTGAGCATCATTGCTCCTCGGATGCCTAGAAGTAAGTCTCGTCTCAAAAAACATGGTGGAACCGCGACTGTTGTTTTTTTTTTCTGTGTAGGATAATATTGTTTAAATCTCTTATCTGCTAAAATTGCTGTAACGCCCGTAATACCTAGGAGCGAGTACCTTCCCTGTACACAGATCTAAGATGCGAGCATAAAAAGTAAGTAACTTTGATCATTAGTAGCCCCGATTGAGAAATCAACGTGAAAGGTGTTTAATGTTTTGAAATTGTGACTAGCACTTTTTTTTTGTTAGCAAAAAACATTGGAAAGTGATTGTTTTAAGCATGTAACTGATACCAGAAGAAGAAATAGGATTTTTTAAGTAAGCCTTACAGCATAATTAGCTTAATAGCATACTTTTTTTATCTTAAAGGCAATGTAAGATTTTCCCACATTTTTTTTAAAATCAAATACATATTTTTTTCGAAATTTGGTAATTGTAAGCAAAATTGATTTTATAAATAGTAGATACTAACTTAAGCTAATCGGCATAAGCCAAAGCAATGCAAACAAATAAAAAATGAAATAAAAAAAAGCGTATGCGCCAGAGTGTATTGATTTTACGAACGGTTTCCTTCCCTTACTACGCTACATTCAGTAATGATCTTGAGGTGAATCTAGGGGTAGGTTTGATTTGTTCACTGCATTATGTTTTTAGGGGTGCTCAATCCAAATCTGATGTTTCGCAACTAAATTACATGATGGAACATGAAAAAATAGTTGTGGGTTTGAGTACGAAAAAAGTTCCGAATTTTGTATGTACCTACTATTTTTAGGCAATTTCAGCTCACCGAAAAACATTAATTAGGGAAAAAATCAAAATAATCCCACAGCTGGCATTAAAAAATACCATTTCATCTAACTAATACTAATTTTTGTTTAATGCAAGTATCAACAAAATCATTACAAAAAGTAAAATAGACTGAGCTTTAAAAATACATTTTGAAGTATAATTGAAATATACTTTTTGTAAAAAAAAATAAAACAGTGTTTTCAAAAAAGTAGGACGCAAAATTAATCATACAATTTTTTTTTAATAACTCTTCTATAAAATAAAAAAAATGGTTTTGAGTGATAGTAATTTTTCTCAATTGATTCCGACAGAAAGAAGTCGTTTTATCACGTCCCTGCAGCGTTCACCAGTAACAATGACCAAATTGCACATGGCATTCTCAAGGAAAAAGTACGGTCTAATCACTCTTAACGCGTGAACACTGCACCACACAGTGACTTTGAGTGGATGTAATGTCTCTTTGTATGCATTACACGACTCGAAGAGTTTACTTATTGACGTTTTACCGTTACGTTTATGTGCCCCCTAGTTCATGTTGATTTTTGACATAAAATCGTTCTTTTCTTCTTCCTCCAATTATTCGACGCTCTTGCGCAGCATATCCCAGCAGCAGTTCACAAATGTTAAGTATGATTGAAGTGCGATGTCTAAAAGTAATAAGCAAAAATTAAAATATATTCCAATAGGGGGATTAAGTTTTCGCCATCTTGTATATTATACATCTTAAAAAATATTTTAAAACAAATATTTAACCAAATGTTGTGCAGAATTGCGTTGTTATAAACCATATTCATATACAATGTATGTATATACAATTATTTGTATTTATATTTCTCTAAGAATAAAAACACCGGAAAGTATGCAATTTCTTAGCATTTCCTGCAAATATGAAGTAAAACCAAAACACATAATGTATACTTTTAGGAGTTTAAATTTTGAATGTGCAAAACACATGCAAAGCAAATAGCGAATGAAGTTGAAATGTCCAAAGCATTATTTTTGCGCAAGATATTTTTGACATTTGCATTTAAGCCTGGAAATAAAAACTACTACATTTAGGGACAGTGTGCTTAGCAAGGATGTTTACGTTTGCATTTTGGAACTGTTTGCTTAGCATAATTTGCGCAAGTCTTAAGAACTATAATATATATATAGAACTATAATCATCGAACGTCAACTGAAGTGGTCGTAAGAAACGAAGCGAATACGAGGAATTTATATAACGCGCCCATTATTGCGATTGGGTGGCTTTCGTTAGGCTTCGTTAACTTTCGCTATCGATAGCAAGAGCGCTCATCGACCGCTCCTGCGAAAGTGAATTGAGAGATAGATACAAAAATCAAAATGGTGGAAGCATATAATATGGCTGACTTCTCAATTTGAGTGTTCGTAAAGCTAATTTTCGTCCGGTTTTGACATTAGCTTCCTACCACGTTCGACGATTATAGTTCTACCTTTACGTTTAGGAATTTGCCCTGTTATGTTACGATTCTGGAGACATCTTGTTCTACACATATGTAGATTCAATATCATTGATTCCATCATCACTGAGGAAGAGGAATTTTTGCTTTCGCTTTATTCATTTTTATGAGTTTTTTTTTCAGAATTCCAAAATGGCTAGGCGTTTTTACCAATCCCAGAAAATCCAGAATTCCGAAGATCCAGAATATCAAAAACTTAGAATCCCGAAAACGCAAAAACCCTGATAGCCCAGAACTCCGAGAGGCTAGAAGACCCGAAATAAAATAGTAAAAGTAAATAACTTCAAAATAGTTTGCCCAGTGAATTTTTTTACTGGATTTTCGGCCGTCTGGGTCTTTAGTCTAAGAACTGAAATGTTTGGAACTCCAAGCTAAATATTTATTGAAAACAAGCTTTCTCCCTCCAATGAACAGGAGTTGAAATAAATCTATTCTAAAAATTAAGGTAGCAAGTACATAGGTGTGTAAGCTCTAGGAGGTTGAATACACCAATTCGGTTTTCATATGTTTTAGACTTTGATGCAAGGACCAGTCTTTTACAAATGATTTCTGTGTCAAATCCTAAATAATGCAATATTACTCTTTCTTGTTTTCCAACTTTTACCAATAAATATAAAACATATACAACTTTAAAGTATTTAAATGAAAAGTTTTTTTATTTTATTTTTTTTATGAATATTACGACTACAACTATTTCTTACACAGTAATTGTTTATTTTATTTTATTTTTTTTTAATATTTGTTTCTCTATTCATTAATTATAATATTAATTCAATTTTGTTTAAACATATTGATTGTAAAACTAAATTTTATATAGTTGTTGTTGTTGTTGTTATTGTTAAACTAATTATTGATTTTCTTTACTAATAATCAACTAGCACTAAAATATTGTTTTTGTATTTTTTTTTTTCTTGTTGTCTGTAATATAATTATTAATTAATAATTTTAGTTTGAGTTAATTATGTATTTAATTAAAATCATCACCATTTTTCAGTAATATAATTATGTATGTAATTTACATTTTTAAAATCATCATCAGTAAAATTATTAATTATTATTATTTTTGTTTGACTACAAATGTCATCAGTTAATAATATATTTGTTGTAACTTTTAATTGTTTGTAATTTTTGTTTGTTTTATTTTTTTTTTTTGAGTCTATTGAAATTTCTAAAAAATTGTTCTTTTTACTAAAATTTTATATTTTAACTTTGAAACAACATGTATTTTAATTATTTGTTTGCTTTCATTGCAAATATATATTGAATTTTTTTTGTTTATAGTATTATTTGTTTGTCGTTTGAAAGAAACGGAAGAAGAGTACTTTTTTTTAAATTGAATAATGGAAGAAAATGATCTCATGTTGTCACACTTAAAACACAGAAAAAAAGATTTAAAATGTTAAAAGTTGATGTTTAGTAAACAAAAGAAAAATTGTTATTAATTTATTAAATTCGACTAACATGTTTGCTAAACAAACTAAAATGTATAACCTATATTCTAGTTATGATTTTCTTTTTTTTTGTTTTCATGTAAAAAATGGGTATGTTCATGTGTACAAGAGAGAGAGAGATAGAGATAGAAAAACATGACCAAAAAAAAACTTAAACTACAAAAAAAAAACACACACATTTTGTTCCACATAGGTTCCACACTCTTAATGGCTGCATCCGTCTATGCCACTCAACATGTGCTACTTTTACTTTTAGCTCCACAGATCCACCATGTTGACTAGTTTGCATTTCTTGAGCTCCAACTTTGTGGGCCGTGGTACACGTCATGCTCGCCCAAATATTGTCGACACATCCCCGGTACTTTGCGAATGCGACATATTGGCATTAGCTGTTGACGCAGCTGCCGCCGCAGCAGCCATTGAATTGTTATTTGTCGAAATACTGTATTTTGACGAATGAGCAATTGTGCCACTTGTCGTTAGGAGTTTCCTATGACTGGCTGATGTGCTCATGGTCATTGATGGTTCAGCATGATGGCTGGCGCCATGTTGATGATGATACATTCGATGCAAGGAATACTGTTGCACTGATTCGAGATCTGATACCGATGACGTCAGACCGGTATTGGTGATCTTTGATCGAACGGCAATCTTTTGCATGCTGCCGTATTTGTTGCTTGAGGAGATCTTAATGTCGGGCAGGATTGTAGGTTGTGGATTTGACGTTGATGTGGTCATTGATGTTCTTTGGCTTTTCGAATTATTATTATTGTTATTTGAGTTATTGTTGTTATTATTATTGTTATTGTTGGCGATTGCATTTTGCGGCGATGATATGTTGTAATATTTAGTTTGATGAACACTGCCTAATTTTGACACTTTATATGATGACGATGACGATGAAGACGATGATGTTGAGCTTAATTGTAGCCATTCATGATGGGCTGCCTCATCGGGAGTCATACGCTTCGCGGGATCCCATTCTAGGCAGCCCCGAACGAAATTCACAAAGAGACGATCGGAACAGGGCAGAACTTGCGAGAGAGAACGAGTGCCGGGGCGCCGTTTGCGTCCCTTCGAGTTTGTGATGCAGCGAGGTTTTCCACGGAAATCAAAGAACAAACGACGTCTAGTTGCACTGGCAATAAGATCCTCTGGAGGGAGGCCCAGAATTTCCATGATGCAGGCTAGCTGTTCGACTTCGTTTTCGCCGGGAAATAGCGGGAAGCCGGTATAGAGTTCGGCGAGAATGCAACCTGCAATGAAATAAAAAGGAAATTTGTCATGAAAAATGTATGCAACGAATGAGAATATTTAGAATATGAAGATTTGAAGAAATAAGTGGTTTAAGAATTCATTCAAGTCAATTTTTTTTTATGAAATGGCGCCCAATGTGGATTGTTGCAGTGTACCCATAAAGCTGGTCAATATTTTATTTAAAACTTATTTTGATAGTTTAATAAAGTTTCACACCTATCTCCAGCTGGTTGATAAATACACACATAAATACATGTCCCCAAAGCATAAATACAAAACTAAGTGGCGCCCAACGTGGAGATTTATTGTGAAACTTTAACCAAGTAAAACGTTTTCCATACGTTATTTCATTTTCACCCATCAGACTGAACTTATTTGTGATTACAAATGACAAATGTTGGAGCATTCGATTAAAATGCGGGATTTAAACTTCAGATAAGGTATAACAAATAAAATGACACCCTATTTCGTGATAGGGAAACTTGATAAAACCATATTTTTTTCTATTGAAATAAAAATTTCAAACACAATGTGCACAAAATTTCACATCAAAACCCTACCGTAAGCCTAGATATATCCAAAAGTGGCGTCCAACATAGGGTTATTGAAGTAAATTTCAAACTTAAGCCACTTCAACGAAAACAAAAAAAATAAAAGAATAACAAATCAACTTAGGATTTAATCTTGGTTCACTTTAATAAAATATCAGAAAACTGTTTATAATAAACTCAAGAGTACAGATTTAGCAATAAATGGCGCCCAATGTGAATCAAACAAAAAACCATATCCAGCACTCGGATCGTTCAAAAAACACTTAGATTTTATCTTGATTCTCTTGAAGCCTATTTCAGCAATAAAATCCCATATCCCACTTGAACGCCCAAAAAAAAATGTATAAATCCCTCCCAAGTGAATTTCGAGTAGGAAGAACATGCGGAAAACTACACGTGTTTCTGTATCAGGTAGATAGCCCATAAAAAATATTCAGTTGACCTTGGCACAAAAAAAAAATCTTGTCCGCAACGACTTTGCAGAGAATATGAAAATATTTTTTTTTTATTTTCATATTTTGTAAATAACATCATCATGGTCGTCATCACATAAACTGCCCACAAAGCATAGCTCGATGCCCCAATAATCTGAAAAAAAAAAAAAATATATAAAAATCTCCACGCGCCACAACATTCTGCCCAAGGTCGTTGTATTCCAGTGGCACCAACAAAACTATTATCCAGCCTCTAAAATCTGCAGTCAGACTGGCGACTGTCGTCGACTGGCCAGCAGCCAAGGAAGTGTCCAATAATTTGAAAATAATTGAAGAACTTGAGAGCATACAATAATACCCCCCCAAAAAAAAGAACACACATAAGGCGGAAGCTTCAAGACATAAATCTGATCTCTCTCCTTCTCTCGTCTCGTAATGGATTTGTCCTTCTGGTTACAATCATAATTCATGAAGTGTTGTGTGTAACAAAGCAGCCGCAGCACAAAAAAATATCTTAGGGCACTTAGAATAATGTATACATAATCAGAAGTAGGATATTGCAAGCAATTTTATAAGATGTTTCTTTTTTTTGCTTCAACAATCATCATCAGCTGCAGGACTTTTTGTCCACAGAAGGATTTATTTATATGTATTAAACGCGTTAAAACGAACGAAAAATATTATAACAATAATATTTCTAAGTTGAGTAATTTTTATTTCCCATGGCCATCATTCTATGGCCCAGTTCGGTCTTTAAGGAAAGAAGGACACAATTTAAAAAAAAAAACTACTACAACAACGCCCCCAAATGAAATGAATAACTGTGAGGAATAGGAAAAGAGAAGAAGAGTTAAAAGCATACAGCAACCTAGTAAAAACTGTAAATGAACAATTTCCTTTTCGCTTAGTTAATGAGTTTCAACATTTCACAGTTCTGCACTAACAATTGTTCTGCCATAAAGAATAGAGTTAAAAAACTGTTTTTGTTTCCCTAATCCATACATACATACATACATACAATACTCACATTTGCAAACCTTTTTCGTTTGGAGAAAGGCAAATGGGGAGCAATTGTTTAAAGGACAATAGGGTGGATTAATTTATTCAAACTTTAGTACTTTGGTCATTTGTTTATAAATGCGTAACTTGTGTGGCATATTGTTTGTGTTTTAGTATATGCAAATGAGATGAAAATGGCAATTGTTGTTAATGGAACGTGCTGCATTATTATTGTCAATGGATTGAGGATAATTAAGGCCTAAATATTATATGGGGACTTGGCAGACATCAATGTGGGTGTTCCAAAAGGTGAATATTAATTAATTTTTGAATTGGAAACTGTTATAAACTAATCAGGTGTGGAATTTATTTGAAATGTTTAGTTTACATTAATTTGTTAAAGATTGCAAAATCTAAAATTTTGTTGAAATTAATTTAAAATTAAGATTGACAGAAAAAATTTTTGGAGACTTTGTTGAAGAGCTTTATAAATTTGTCTGAGGATCATCCATATTTTATTTAACGATTTTCTACACAAGTTTGCAGGAGACTTTTTGGAACATGTCCATTGTATATTAAAACTTATAGTACTATCATCACGATGGTTTTTGTGTTGTGGGGTGTGGTCGTCTGAGGGCGCACAGAAAATTAGTTAGGGGTGTGATCGCTAGGTGGCCGACGTGTGGAACGTGTTCATGAGAGTACTATGCAAATTTATATACAATGAACATGTCCATTTATTTCCAATGTCACAAAATTGAATTGAAATGGATCCAGCAGGTTCCTTAAAAATAACAGTTTTTTAGAAAAAAAAATCGAGATTTCTTTAAGGTTACAAATTTTCTTAGATTCATATATGTTTCAGTGGAACAAAATAAAATTGAAATCTAAAAAAAAATAAACAACTAAAGTGGCGCCCAATGTGAGAATATTCAACAAATGGGAAATTTTAATTGATTGAGATCGTATTTATAGAAACCCTGATATGCCCGTATGTAGTGTTTCACCAAAAGTGTGATATGAGAATCCAAACAAAAACAAATATTTTTGGGACATTAATGAAAAAGTGGTTTTGATTTGACAACTTTTCGTTTTAATTCTTAAATTGTTTTATAAAAAGAAACGAAACTTAACTTCAACAAGCCATTTAATTCTAAATTCTAAAGGTTAAGCAAAACTTTATACCATTTTAAGCAAAAATAATGAATCTTCAAAAGTCAACTCGAAGGATTTTTTTTTTTTATAATTTTATTTTAACCAAAAACCAGACGATGCAAACAAGTGATATAAAAATATTTTCATTCAGTTTTAATGATTAAAAGGTCACACATTTTGTTTTAATGAACCAACCACCATCATTCCACCACTGTACATTTTTACCTGTTTTTTGTTTGTTTTTTATTCAAAATATCCTAACATCATAACAAAACACACTTCAGCTATATGTATACCCACTGAGCAAATTAAAATGATTTAGAACTAAAGTTTTGATTCAAAAGAGTAGTACTAGAAGTATTGTAGGTTGGTACTTTTTTGTTTTTCTAAAACTTATTTGTTTTTCATGCCCAAGGAAAAAAAATAAAAAAACTTAACTATCGCGATGCTCGAAAAGCTCTCTTTCCGTACAATAAAAAACGCAAACAAAACTGAAAAAAAAAATATACCCGTACTCTATAGAAAAAACATTTTCCATTCAAAGGGTTAAGCAAAGTTGAAATGCTCGACGTGACGACGACGGGAGGAGGCAAAAAAAGGTGCTCTTTGCAGTTTTAATTTACAAAAAAGCTTTTTGAAGAAGACCTTCTCGCACTCGAAAACTGTACGTTCGTACAGTACACTCGTATATGCTGCGTGAGCTAAAAATTGCATGAATACTTGGTCGTTAGAGCGAGTGAAGAGGAGAAGAACTTCCTTTGAAAAAAAAACCTCGAGGAAGAAGGACTTTTTTTTCCTTCATCTTTGTTTGTTATAGTTTTCTTTTTTTTTTTATTTTAGTTTTCCGAATTTTGTTAATGACATTCATCCTCATCACATATGTATATAAATATATGTGAGTGGGTTGGTTGGTTTTATTTTTGTTCTCGTCAGAAATATACGCCATTATTTTTATTGCAATTTTACCTTTTTCCGGAGATTTAATTAGGAAAATTCATATTCCATATACACAATAAAAGAAAAATAGAATCCTTTTTATTTTCCAACTAGAACTTTAATTTACATAATTTTTGGGCATTATTGTGTAAGGCCTCTACGTCTGAACATACATACATAGTTTTATTTTGGACACGTTCCAGGAACATTTTTCATTTATCTTTTTTTCGCTTCCAAAAAAAAAAAATATTTCATTTGATTACGCTAATGTCAAGTTCTAGGGTTTAATTTTGAAAGAGATGGGGCATTGTTGAGTGGGTGAAACTATATCTACATGTGAATTTGAGTATATTTAGAAAAAGGAGGCCATCTTAATCTATTGGAAATATATCGATTTTCCAGTTTACCAAACTTTTTGATTGAACATCATCAAACTTCCTCAAGAATAAATTTAGAACGCCTACAAAGTTAACTGTAGGGACCTTTTTTTTTGTTACCTAAACGAAAACATACAATTTTTTTTTTGTTTTGAAAATATTGATTTAATTTCTCAGAATTTAGTATCTCTATTTTTTTTTCGTAAATTAAATGAAAGAGGATGCTTAGCATAATTTTCTATATACACCTCTGCGAAATAATTATCGATTTAATCCTCAAGAGTGGAGTTTGTGGTGTGAACTGTGAAATTTTGGGTTTGAGTTAAGCTGTGAGATGGTACATAGAATTAAATTTCAATATTAATTTAATGAAGTGCAAGAAGAACGTTCTTCGAAGTGATTACTTAGTTCTTTAATGCTTAAATTTTGTTCAATAATTAATAAACATTAAACACGGTTTATCGATTTTTTCATTAATAATTCCCCACAATATATATTTGTCCCTTTTTTTCAAATTAAAAAAAAATCAAACAGCTTAAATCTATAATCTCGTTTGAAAAATTGTATCTAAATAAATTTTTTCGATGTAAAAAAATATTCAACAATGCCCCACTACATAATTTTTAATTTGATCTCAAAAGTCTTGAATTTATTTAAGTGCAAATGAAGCCCCCACCATAGATTTGAATGAATAGTTCTCAAAAAAGATAATTCTTTTTAATAGGTTTACTTATAAGATTTTTTTTTATTAAAAAATCTTAAAATTAAAAACGCCTGGAGGCAAAAGAAAACTGCTGAATAAATTGGACTCCGATTGCTCACTTTTACAATGTTCACTTTGTATCTTTTGAAAAGATATGGGCATCTTAGGCGATTTAAGAAAACCAACCTTCTTCAAATCGAATATTTGACAATTGAAATCTCATAACAATAACCATTTTATCAAGCCCATTAAACAAACCGTTAAAATGTTTCGTAAATGTTCAATAGCAACAATCTTGAAGATACCTATGTACGTATCTACAAGTGTATTATCAAAACAAGGATAAGAAATAATAAGCCCCAAATTTTCACTGCCATATGTCTACTTTTATTAAAGAGCGTTTATTTTGTCTGCTTTTTTTCCCAAACAGGATTATTCCCAACCATTATTTACACATCTAAAAAAAAACATCTTCTTTTATGTTAGCACCTCTTTTTAAATACTCGTACAAAAAAAAAAAATAAACAAACCAAATTCAAAAATGTTTTGCCCTAAAACTTAGTCGTTTATTTGCCTTTCTTATTTCTTAACTAACTAAAAAAAAAAAACTTTTCACCCCACAGACTTTCGATAATGGTCGAGCATTAAGTAAGGCTATCTTTCCGAAAAACAAAACAAAACGAAAAACACGTTCTCGTATATAAGTGTTTTTTTAAGTGCTGAATAAAATATTTATTCCAAAGATAAAACTTTAAGCTTTCACAAAAGCCATTTATAAAAATGTACACTGACCGACCATCGTCTTTCTCTGTTTTTTTGTTGGTTGGCCGTAGTTATTGTTTTACATTATGCTTTGAATTGAAATTTACACCATCTGTGTGCACATAAGATGAGAATTTTAAAATGAATATTAAAGAAACTAGTTGTAGGTATTTGCTCTATAATACAGATATGGTAGGTTTGGAACAATTTTTTTATTTAACAATTTCTTAATTTTTATGACATTTTTTTTTTAAGAACTTTCTCGCTTAGTACTCTAATAAAGATTTTCTTATTGGAGCAAATACTCCATTAAATGTCCGATAAATAAGTTTAATTAATGTTCACTCCAATAGCGATTGACTTATTGGAACAAACGCTCCGTGTTTCTTTTTTATGGAGTGAGTTATTTTACATATATTAGGCATGAATTAAATCAGCATTTAATCCTATAAGAATTTAAGTACCATTAAGATGTGCTTTAATAAACACTGTACATGTGAATTAATAACTTTTTGATTTCGAAATCAGAAGCAAAATTGCTATCCTGCAGACGGATTAATTTCCGTTTGAACAATTTTTTTTCTTGACAAAATTATTTGTTCTTTATTCTTGCAAATTTTTTTTACTGTCGCGGCGCAAACATTCCCTAACAAACAGACAGAAAGATTTTTTTGACAAATTTTATTGGGTTATTTTTTTTTGACACATGTATTTCTAACCCCCAGAGGCACTATCTTCCAAAAATCTGTTCAACTTCTCGCGTACGCCGACGATATTGATATAATGGGAAGAACACAGCGTGATGTCAATGGCGCCTTTGTGAGGATTGAGACAGAAGCGGCCAAAATGGGTTTAGCGGTAAATGAGGGAAAAACGAAGTATTTGCTGTCTTCGAAAAAGGACACCCAACACCGACGGCTCGGGGCCAGAACGTCACAATAGACGCATACAACTTCGAGGTAGTAGAGGAGTTTGTCTACCTAGGTTCCGCTATTAACAAGGGCAATAACACCAGCGCCGAGATAAGACTAAGAATAACTATTGCTAATCGCTGTTTCTTTGGGCTAAGAAAGCAATCGAGTGGAAAAGCCCTCTCTCGAGCAACAAAGGTAAAACTGTACAACACCCTCATCATCCCTGTCCTGCTGTATGGTGCAGAAGCATGGACCTTGACAAAATCGGATGAATGTGCCTTAGGATGTTTCGAGAGGAAAGTTCTTCGGGTCATCTTTGGCCCCGTGTGCATTGATGGGGAATGGAGACGAAGATATAATAGCGAACTTTACGGGCTGTACAACTACATGGACCTAGCCAGAAGGGTCAAGGTCCAGAGACCCAGATGGCTCGGTCATTTAGAGCGCATGGACACCAATGCTCCGGCCCGGAAAGCCTTCGACACTATTCCCGAGGGACGCAGAAGAAGAGGAAGACCGCGACTCAGGCGGCGCACACAAGTGGAAGAGGACCTCAATCAACTTGGATTGCAAAACTGGAGACAGCTAGCTAGGGACCGAGCTGGCTGGCGGAGACTGTTGATTGAGCCCCAAGTCCACACCGGACTGTAGCGCCACCTTAAGTAAGTAAGTATTTCTAACCATTATTTTTGCACAAAATTAATTTTCTGGTCAAATTTTTTCACTTTTTTTACAAAATTAATTTTTAGAAAATTCAGCACCATGCATTTTTTTTATTATTAAAAAAAATTGAAACCAGCAAAATTATTCGAGTCAAAACAAAATGTTTACAATGGCTCTTCAATGGTGACCGAACATACCCTAAGAGGAGTAACGGAGTTATATGAAATTTGTATTACCGCCAAAAGTTAACTTGCTGTAAAACGCACCTCCATTTAGTAAATAATACATCTAATTATTTATAAATAACTTTGTCTTTCGTTTTCTGATTGAATAGATTATTATTATTTTTTTTTAATTACAGGTGTATTTAGAAGTTGTACAGGTGTACAAATAAACACAAAGGCGATGACACTAATAAAATTTCATCAAATTTTTGAATAATTTTCCAATGTTGTACCTTTAGAATAAAAATCCCCTCACTGAAATACTAAAGCCTACATTCTACTTTCCTTGAACAATAGACTTAAATATTATCGTCATATTTTTTTTTTTTTACATTCCTGTGCTCCTAACAACAAGAGCATGTGAGTATGAGGACTGAGTAGAGTCCTCATACTGACACTATGTCAATAAGCTCGAATAGGCAGGTGGACGAAAGTAGGATCCATGCTCTAAATAGCCACTGCAGTATATAGAATCTACAAACAGGTAAGCCCCATCTCCCCTCCCCCACCTTCCAATACCAAACATGGCAATCACAGTTTTGTTTGTTCTTTAGTCTCAATTTTTTTTTTTTTTTATTTTTTTTTTGCTTTTGTTGACCCAGCATAACGAACTCTCCTCAGTCGTGATGAGTTGTGATAGGATGATAGTGTCCTCTTTTTTGAATGATTTCAATTTCAAATATGGCATTTCATTAATTTTCGCATTCATAGCAGAATTGATATAGGGGAAGCAAAATCAAATTAGGATTAAAAATGAGGTACAAAGTATGAAAATAAGAAAACATAAAAAAAAAACCAACTTACCCAGACTCCACATATCAATGGCAGTTCCATAGGGCAGGCCAAGTATAACCTCCGGAGATCGATAGAATCTCGATTGAATATAAGTGTAGACTTTTCGATTTACAAAACATGAACTGCCAAAGTCGATGACTTTGATTGAGCTACTGCCACGTTGTTTTAGTAAGATGTTTTCCTGTAAAAAAAAAAATATATATCATTCAGGAGTTATTGATATAAATGACATTCCATGTACACATTAGGTGGGCGGGATTGTTATTTATGTTAAAGAAAATGTAACAAGAATTTATATAGAAAATTTTATCGTCGTCATAGTCGTTCTTGTGGAATTAGAAAAAGAAGAAGAAGGGTAGCAAATTTATTTACACTCGACTTATTTTTCTTTATAAGAAGGAACATAATAATTCAGGTTTTTTTTATGGGAAAATTGTGAATCTGGAAATTATTGATATTTCTTAAGAATTTATGTCGAGTTCGTATAGTATCCCACTTCTAAATGGTTTGTAACTTTGAAGATACACTTTTATATTTTTGAATATGAAGTGAATACGTGTGTTCTCTGTAGGTAGGTACATGTGAGTTTATTGCTATTCACTTGAATCATTTTCTAAATGTTTTATTAGAATTCCGAATGATTTTTTTGCACAGAATTTTGTTCAATTCAATGGAAATGTTTGATAATAACAATCGATTGGTTTCAGGTTTCTAGGTTCGCATTTCGCTTAAATGGATTTAATATTAGTTCCTCGAAAATCATCAATGATTTTGACTTTTTTCTGAGAAAAAATTATTATTTTATGTTTCTTTGTTTTTTTTTCTGGCCTAAATGGAATTGCATTTGGTTTCTTTGTGGAATGAATTTTTGAAAGTTAGTCTTAGTATAGATTTATTTATTTAAATTAAAGCTTTAATGTGGTGAAATTTTCTGGGTTTCAACAGTTATGTAATGTAACATACAATTTTAAGTTAAAATATATTTTTAATGGAAAACAAAATCTCACTTTGACGTGTAAAATTTGCAACTTATGTACATTCCACAATTATTTTTGAAATAGTTTTGCATTAATTTAACATTTTTTGTTTCCAAATAAATTTTTGATTGGAATTCTTGTTGTCATTTTACAAGATGTAAAGAATCGATTATACGTTCCACAATTTTGTTCACATCATATTTTAAAATTTACAAATTTTCAAACAAATGTCCTTGAATTTTAATTTACATATTATTAGACTAGGACAACCAATTATTATTCATTTCTAATAAAATAAAAAAAACTTTTGCGTTCCACAATTTCCAATTTTTTTTTTTTATTAAAAATTTCAATTTTTGTGCAATCGATTTATTAAGATTTGTATTCATAAATTTTTTTTTTTATAAATTTTATAAATATTAATAATAATATCTACTGTGATCGACCTTTCTTATCATTTTCCACAAGCTCAAAGCTTACCAATTGAATTTTTCAACTTTAGATTTCAATGTAGGATCCTAAATAACAATTTACCAATTGATTTTAGAATTATTAAGAATCACAAGAATTTTTAATCATACATTCCACATTTTTCGAGATTTCACACCAAATATTGAAAGTATATGGAGCGCAATCAACAATGAATCAAGGATTTTATCCCGGTAGGACTTGATGTAAGAAAATTAATGATAAAAAAAAATTTAATGTGAAATTTTGTCAATCCACAAAATGGAATTATTATAAGATTTGGTTCAGCAAGAACCATTCATTATTCATGCTAAATTACTTTGGAAACTGAATGAACATTTTAGCTTTTCGTTCAATTCGAAAAATCAAAATTCACTTGAAGTAAAATTAGTTCAATTTAGTCAGGCACATTTTTCACAGCAACATAAGCCACAGAAGTTTTTTTTTTTTTAAAAGATTTTTCCTCTCGTACGTACTGTACTTGAATTTGATGTTAAATTGCCTGGGAAAAATTTTAATTTCATTCCACGTTCCAAAAATCTAAATTCACTTGATGCATTGTATATAAATTTGCATAGTACTCTCATGTCGGCCACCTAGCGATCACACCACTTACTAATTGTTTGGTTGCTGTTTCTGTATATATACAAGTGCGCCCTCAAATGACCACACCACACAACACAAAAACCATCTTGATGATAGTGCTATAGGTTCTATATACAATTCTTCATGTGCATATTTTTCCCAGCTGTACGACCTACAGTTTTTTTTAGATTGTCACTTTTGTGAAATCTATAGCATGATGTGAAATTGGTTGTGGGCATTTTGGTATTCCGCGCTTTATCAGTTTTTTTTTTGAACATGATGTGTTTCAATATGCAAATTTAAAAATTTGAATTGCAATTCGTTGTGGGACATTTTCCATTCACTTTCCCAGTCCTAATAATGTAATTTCCATCGTCAAACATTTGTGGATCGTATTTGATTTTTTCTTAATTAGGAATATATATATATATAAAAAAAAATTGTTATACTTACTGGCTTGAGATCACAGTGTATGATATTTTCCTCGTATAAAAGTCTTAAGCACTTAACAATCGAATTACAAAATCTTCTTATTAAACTCAGACTGAAACCCTGGTAGTTGTTTTTCTTAATCAGTTCATAAAGATTTAAACTGTAATGAGAAAAAAAGAAAACAATTTTAATTTAAACACGCGCAATATTATTAAGATTTATAATAATAAAAATGTTTATGAATAAAAAACAAAACAAAACACTTAATAAGGTCATAAAATTAAAACTAAAATGCTATTAACAGAGCTTACACAAAGCCCCACCATTACACAGGTAGGTATTTAACAAGTTTTTGTTTTGTTTTATGGATAAATGCGGAGGGGGGGGTGAGGAGTAGAGGGCGATTGCGCGGAAGTAAATATTTCTAGAACACAATAGAATCTTTTCAAAGTATCCCAAAAACATTCAAAACAACAACATAACGTAAGAGTGGTAAGTATAACAATAAATGTTACAATTCCGTTTAGCATGTCAATTCAGAGGTTTTTTATATACCCCCAAGCCCTCATCACCATACGATTTTACCGCAACAGCGCTCAACAACGGTACAACTTTGACGACGAAAATCATAAATTTAATTTTATTATTTCTCTTCACGTAGTGTATAAGGTTGAGAGAATATAATTCTAGGGGGTGGTTTTTATTAAAACTTGGAATATTGACAAACTTCCCTCTGCCCACTTTTACCCCCTCAGCTTTTCTCCAACAACTTTCTCCGCATGTTCGCAGAATGGTGCACCACTATGAAAAATTCTCGAGGGGATACATTTTTCCGCCCTGATGACTCCCCCAAAAGTCAAACGAAACAAAAAAAGGCGGCAAAAACTTACCTCCTTGTTCATTTGTTTTTTTTTTTTATTATTATTTTAGAAAGAACATCAGAAGGAACTTCGAGGTCGTGCGCGCCCGCTCGCTCTGGAGAATGAAAACATTTTCAATTTTTTTTTTTTTATTTTTGCGAAAGAAATTTGCGATCAATTAACTGATACCGTGTTTGTTTTTTTTTTCATCAATTTATAGTTTATTTTGGATTTATAACGTCAAATCCAGAAAATGAGATTATGCTTACGACCTTGGGTGGATATAATTGGAACGTAATTTTTGGCATCGATAAATAATTTTTTTTTACCTGCCATTTATTGGGAGACAATACAAATAATATTTTTTATTGGTTGTTATTATGGAGATAGACAATCAACTCAATCATTTGGTTTAACACACAATTTTTTTTTTTTGTGGTGGTTATTGATGATGGCGAGATAGTTTCAAGGACTCTTTTTATTTATCCAACTTCCAACTGACGACAATATTGGAGAATGGGTTTAAGGTTCGGTGATATGGTTATGGTTACGAAAATTTATTTTCCTTCCATGACCTTCTATAAGTACAGTAATATCATAGTTTATTGTATTTAGTTAAAGTTTCAAGGAGATTTTATGGGAGACATTATGATTAATGCAGAAAGATCCTCTGTGGATTGTAGGGAAGAGTTCAATCGGTTATAACTATTTTGAGCCTGATAATGGGAAAAAGGGTGATGCTTTGATATATGTATATTGACATTTAATATAAGTAAAACTACAACAGGAAATAAGGTTTAATTTTTATTATAGTTGCGTTTGTAAATCATAATTACTTAGAAACACGAGAGAAAAATTTTATATGTAGCAACATGATGTAATTGAACTCGACAAGAAGGTTTTTTTTTGGGAAGAATAAGAAACTTTTATGGAAACAATTATTAACCTTGAGAAAAGGACATTATGTATACACAAACATATCTGTATATGTATTTACACAGATTGTTGGCATGAAAATTTAATGTGGAACATATTTGTAATGCTGTTTTATACTTTACCAATTTATTTTATTTTTCTTGGCTGTAATGGATAATTGTACACATCCAGAGGAGGATTGAATATTAAATATTTATAAAAATGTTTTCAATTTTTGAAAGCTTCAATTTTCAATTTTGTTTTAATACAAAAAATAATCAGCTTTTACGTATATTAAATTGCAAAATAAATAATTACATTCCACAATCTTCTAAGGATGATAGTCGTATATCATATTTAATTTTTGAAGATGGTAGGTAAATGAAATGAAAAATAAAGCTGTGCTGGTAAAATTTAATTTTGAAAACCAATAAGCTTTGGATTGAAAAAGAAATGGCAAAATGTGGGAGGAATGCAAAATTAGTATCAATTAGTTTGAAGGTTAATTTGTTCATAGATGAGTTTGTCTAGCTAGGAGGATTTACAAATAGAAATGTACAGGTAAGTAATAAGAAATTATATTAAAGAAAATTTTGAAAAAAGAATTTTTAAATGTTTTCGAAAAAATCGACCTTATACAAATAAAATGTTTGAAAAAAATAAAAATTGTCCAGAAAAAAAATGTCTCATGAAATAAATCGTGAAAAACAGTTTTGTTTGACTCTAAATCAGAAAATAGTTGAAAAAACTAGTGGAACATCCAAGTGAAAATTGCCCTACCGAGTGATTTGGCCATCGTTCTATCATAATGTTTTTAACTATTACTAAAGGGTGTTCCAACAAGAACGCAAGATTTAAATTTTAAATAAAACCCAGATATTTAAAAAAAAAATCGCGAATTCTTTATTATATCGTTAAGTAGACAGGATAAAGTTGTGTATGGAACAACACATCGGGCAGATGGCCGCCGCGGCTTTGCTGGTACATACGCGATCTTTTAGTTAAATTTTCAATGACCGTTTTGCATAAATGCTGCGGTATTTCATTAATGCAGCGTCCAATTTCCTCTTTTAAAGCTTGATTCGTCGTCGGCTTATTCGCATACACCATCGACTTCAAAAAACCACAAAGAAAAAAGTCCAATGGTGTTAAATCGCACGATCTAGGCGGCCAATTCTGGTCTCCAAAACGCGAAATAACACGACCGGGAAATGACTGATGCAGCAATTGAATTGTTTCTCTGGCTGTAAGAGACGTGGCGCCGTCTTGTTGAAACCACCTCCCCTCCACATTAATTTCTTCAATTCTAGACACGAAAAAATTGGTTATCATTTCACGATACCGAACACCATTGGCTGTTTGCGCTTGACCTGACTCATTTTCATAAAAAAAAGGTCCAATGATTCCTCCAGCCCAAAATCCACATCACACGTTGAGAATGCATGTGCTTCTCGTGAATCACTCAAGGATTTTCCTCACCCCAAATGCGACAATTCTGCCTATTGACGAAGCCATCAAGATGGAAATGGGCCTCGTCACTAAAGATGATTTTATCGGCAAAATCCAGCATTTTCATGTTTTCTCTCCAATACCCAATTAACGAACTCCCTTCGCTGTGCATGGTCAGCTAGCTTCAGTTCCTGAATCAATACAGCTTTGTTTGCATGAAGATGCAAATCTTTCGTCAAAATTCGCTGCATAGTGGAAACTCCAATTTGCTGAGCTCGGTGTCGAATTGAGGTGGATGGAGTTTGAGCGACATCATCACGTACTGCTGCGATATTTTCGGTCGATCGACCTTGTTGAATGCGCGTTGTTGTCTTTACATCAGTGACAGATCTAGAATCAGCAAATTTTTCCATTAATCGCTTTACAGTTGACTCTTTTGGAGCATTATTGTAACCCCAAATTGATGGCAATTTGCCAAATGTAGCCGCAAAACTTTCACAATTTTGGTAAAACAATTTCACAATGAGAATGCGTTGTTCATTCGTGTAGCGCTCCATTTTTATTAACCTTATACCTTCTACTTCACTTCGAATGGCGCCAAATTTAAATCTTGAGTTCTTGTTGGGACACCCTTTATATATGAATGCAATTTGTAATGTCATTAAAATTATTTGTGAATTTCTACCCAAGTATTTTCTCTACGGCCCAAATTTTTAAATTTCAATAACTCTACCAAATTCATCGAGTTATTCTTCTTCTTCTAAATTTCACAAAATACGGTATTCAGCAGATGTGATATTAAAGAATTAAATAAAAAAAATCTTTTTCAATATCATAAATTAAACCCAATTGTATTTCATTACGATCACCTTGAACAGAAACCATTTATTAACAAATCAATCTCAGTATTTGCCCTAAGTTATGCAATAAACATTGATGTCGATGAAATACTCGAATTATGTTGCATACTTTTTTCTTCATAATCATAATTCAAAAAAACTAAAACATTAAATTTCTTATAATTTAATGCCAATTTGATAAATGAACTTAAACTAAAATTGGCAATTGTCAGTGCACTTATTAAACCTGACTAGGCTCTGCACATATTGTTTCGTTTATTATTTTCTTATTTGATATTGTTTGTGCTCTTGAACTCTTTCTATATTGGCCTTAAAATTATATTTTGGTTTTCTTTTTCAGTATCTCAATTTCTGTTAGTAGTTTAGTCCTTTACAAAAAAATTTCTAACATGTATGATCAGATTTGAATGGCACAAAATAAAAAGCAAACAAACATCCATTTCCGTTTAATCAAACATTTATAACGTCATCTACGAATTAATTCACATTTTTATTTCCATTCCAAAACAAAACTCACAATATTTTTCGCATGCAGGCATTTGACCTCGCGAATGCAAAAAGACCAAAATAATAAATTTAAAAAAAAACTCACAAACGAAGCAATAGAAAAGTCATCAAAATGCAATAATCACAGAAAAGGATATGGAGTTAAATTGATTTTTGTTGCTCTTTTTACTTCACTTCACTTTCACCATTGAAACTCTTGAATGACTACATTTTGTGGAAAAAAAAAACTCACCAACACAAATTTCCACCCCCTATTTTTTGTTTCCTTTTATATGCAACATCGCTTGCATTGCATATTTGAATTCCCAAAAAAAAAAAAAAAAATAATACGCCCGCCTAATTTGATTTGACTGTACGATAAATTTTTATTCGACATGCAAACGGAAATTGACGAGCTTCTCATTTCTCTATGGTATGTATCGTCCTTCGGTAAAAATATTGACATTGAATAAAAAAAAAAAAAAAAAAAACATTTCCCTGATTAAGAGTTCATTGAAAGACAAAAAATAAATAAAAATTGATTTAAAATGTCTGCAAAGGATATGAACATTTAGTCCTTTAATATCAATATTGGTTCTTCTCCATCAAATGAAGCCTTATAAAATTATAGATGATAAAGTCAATGATCTTCGCATCAGTTCTTCTAATGAAATTTCCAAACAAATGTAAGCATTGTAGATGGCATAGATATTTATTGTCCTATAAAGAAACCTTATATTAACGACACACATTTTACAGATGCATAATAAAGTGACAGCTCATAGAGTGATGACAGGCTTTATAGCGTCATTAAGTTTCCTTCACATCATGACACTCAATATTTATAAAAAAAAAAACAAGCACTTCCTCCAACCAACAAACCCTTACACATCCTTTTTCCTCCTTTCGATTTGTGATGTCAAGTCAATCCCCGCAAATCCTCACCATTCTCAATAACATGTTCCACAACAGGAATTAAAGTGATATGTTGCGAGATGGAAATGGATATAACCACACGCCATAGACTGATGCACTATACTCTCAGTGTCATTTGTTAGACAGAGACACTTTAGCTGATTTCTTGTAATCCTAAAGTCGATAAATGCACTTTGAGAGAGTATATTTTATCACACATTTGCCAGCGAAAACCTCATAAATGTTACATTGCATCATTGCAAAAGCAAGATGGAATATCTACACCTTCATCGCACATTGCCATTCTCATAGCTTGTTCGTTTTTTCTTCGTTCTGTTAAATCCTTTTGCATATACATACTACGAGTACAATAAGGACACAAACTTTTGTATGTGCGCTGATTCGTAACGAATTCAATTTTCTACAAGTCGAGGTTTATCACCCCCACACCTGATGAGAAATTTATGTGACTTCTGGAAAATCTACTATATCTGGCAAACAAACAAAAAAAAAATAGAAAACAATTGAAATTTTATCGAATTCCCTTGGAGGGCGATATTTGCACAATATTTTCAAGGAAACAAGGATGCATCAAGGAGATTAAATTATACTGATAGAGGTAAAGAGCACATGACGGGACGCATTACAGATTCGAATAAAAATTAATTCAAAAATAAGGTAAAATTAATTTCGTCGATTGAAAAGGACAAAGTGAATTTTTTGACGGTTTATTTTTTTTTTTACAAATTTCTAAAATTTCACTTAAAAAATTCAACAAAAAAAATGAAAATTTAAAATAAAATGATTTGCGTTAAATATACGTTGAAAATGTTAATATTTATTAAAAAAGGGTGTTGCTTATGTCTGAATCTGTCTGTCTTGGAATCTGGAATATTTAACATATATGGAAGCACATAGATAGCCAACTCAACGTCGCCTTTCTTTTTATAACCAAACTTGTACGCGTTCATGAAACGCCATAAATAAGCAACAGATAACATTTTCAGCGCATACTTAATGCAAAACACTTCATTCAAAATTTTCATTACTATTTTCACTTTAAAAGCAAGAACTTTTGTATTTTTAGTGAAACATGTGATTTCCATTTGAATGCGAAATTATGTTTGATTATTTTTTTTTAATGCAAGAAATTTTAATTTTAAATTAAAAATTTTTAAATGCAAATAATTTTAAAACTTAATGTTTTTAATACGAATTTTATCAACTAGCATTACTGCAAATTAAAAATAAAAAAGTGTATAGAATGCAAATTATTTTCAAATTGCATTAATTTTTTTTCTAGGCAAATCATTTAAATGTTCCACCATTTTTTTTTTAATTTTTACTTTATTTTTTTTTACAAATTTTTGTTCAAATTACTATACAGGGTGAGTCATGAGATATGAGATATTCCCCTCCGTTTAGCTGGGAGGGGCAATTTTCGAAAAAACTGACTTAAAATTTAAAAAAAAAATATTTAAAATCAACGGCTTCATTCAAAATGCTGTGCGATACCTTTTTGAAAAGCCAACAACTTTTTCTTTCATTCTGTTTTTAAATAAATCTATTCTAAGAAATGGTTTTTGAAATATTAAGTTTCAAAGTCAAAATTTTGAAAAAAAAAAATGAAAAAAAAAATTTCAAATTAATTTTTTTCAAAATTTTACCTAATTAAGTGCTAATTTTAATTTCAAAATTCAATGCTGTTATTTAGTTAATATTAAGTCAAAATCAGAAAACCGGATGCAAAAATTTTATGTCGTTCTCCAGAAATTAAAAATTATTCTAGGTATACCTAATTAAGTTTTCTAAAACAATTTTTTTTTTTGAGTTTTGAAAAGAAAAATCTTTTTTAAAAATTAAATATCTATTAAAAAAACGGCTAGACATACATTTTCGAAATTTGGCACAAAACGATTTTTAATGCTATTTTTGATAATTTCAACAAAAACTACAAACAATTTTTAAAAAATAACTTCAAAAATTTCAAATTTTTTTTCGAAAACTTTGATAAATTTTTTTTGAAACTATAAGTTTCTTTTTGTCTGATGATGGTAATCTATTTGCCAAAGTGAATAAAAATTTAAATTAAACCAAGTCTTAAGACAAATTAAACATAAAGTAACTTTAAAAACTATCCTTGAAAACAAAAAACTATCTTCGTAAAAACAAAATGTCTGAGAGCAAATATCATGCAAATGTCATTCGTCAAACTACAAGATTTTATGATCCACACAGCTAACTTATTGTGATTGTGACAAAGTAAACCTATCTAAGCTATTAAACAATTTAAAAAAAGATTATTTCAGAGCAACAAGTTCTATTAAGTTGAAGAGTCCTTTTGTATTGTGGGTTTCATTCACCCAAAAAAAAAAAAAATCCTAAATCCTTAAATTTAATCCTGTAACCAGAGAACAATGCCTACTTGTATTTCTATCTACCGCACAACTGAACCCATCATCATCATAATCACACTCATTTCTTTTGTCCTTATAATCTGTTTTTTTTTTTTACTGAAAATTTGATCCTCTTTTCCTAGAGGAGAGATATCCATTTCAACCACATTTGCATATACATAAAATCGCTTATGTTGGCATTTCCAATTAGGTTTTACCTTCACTTAATTGCCGTGATGCTCGGTGTCCTTTGTCAATATTTGTTTGGAATAAATCCTCCAAAAAAAAGTTATCTAGGCACTCTGTATAATATCATGAAAGAAAATCAAATCTCACATCAAGGATATTCATTCTTTCCATCATTTCAACACACACTGTCATTGACATATAACAAAACGATAACGATTACTGGCAAATTAAATACCCCATCATTTCACTTTCTCGTCTCTCCTTCCTTACCACAAAATCGAACAAAACCATCAAAGTCATGTCAGATGATGGATCCTAAAAATAAGGACACGACTATAAGGAGCTGCTGTGGGGTGAGCGATGGAGGGGGGTTAAGAAGAAGTTGTGGATTTTTATTATTTCTTTATCCATAAATTATCTGTTTATACCGGCATGGTGCTGGTGAAGCACGGTGCCGGATAAAAAAAAGGGTAAACATAGACGACGTAGTATAATATCCTTGCGTGCTAACGCAACAAAACAAATAGGAAAAACTAACAACAAAAACACAAATCACTTTCACTAGTTGCTCACAGGGTTTGTCTATCGGTTTTTTTTTTGTTGTTGATGTTGATGGAAAGTATACTCAACTTGATGATCTACAAGGTGGTACCGCACGTAAATATCAAGCCCACCACTTGTCCACACCCCCAAATAAAAATGCATAGATATTCAACCACCAAGAGCTTGTTTTTAGATAAATCCTTGCATGTTTACCCTTTTTTATGTTCAGTTTTTTTTTCTTGTTGTGGCGGTGTGTTGTGTCCTTGTTTGGCGTGGAGGGGGGGGGGGGGGTTTAATTAAAAAGTAGAAATATGAAATCAAGTGCATGTTTCCGGATCCGCGTTGTGCCATTTGGTGGATGACATTTTAATGTAGGTACCTACGTGCTCTAATGAACAAAAAAAACAAGCAATTTATATAATTAGTCGGTTCTTAGTTTCGTTTGTCCTTTTTACGTCATCGCCATCATCATTATCAACACACATGATGTTCGTTGTTCTGTGCATATTAAGGTGGGGGACAATTTTTACTTGCGAAAATTTTGAACGCAATCATTGCTAAAAGGATTGAATTTCGTTAAATGTCAAGTTGATGGTGTTTTTTTTTAAACTTTTTTTGTTGATTTTTTACTCCAAGGCTATAAAAGATATTTAATCACTGAAAATAAGTGAATATTTGGATTTGGGGTATAATTAAATATATGTTCATATGAAATAAAGCTTAAACAGACTACCATTTGTCACGATAGAGGTTTTCCAGGACTCCTACATAAACATACTGAACATGCAAATTGGTTGTTTATATGTCATTTGAGAGGACATAACGAATTTATATTTATTTTTTTTTATGTAAAAACTTTCAACATTTTCTATACCCCCAATCTATTAAATCTTCTATATTTTGTGTATTTGTTTTGTTTTATGAACTACACATACTATTATGTTAATGACATGAGTTTGACATTATAAAAAAAAGCTTTTATGTCATTTATAATGTGCATGATGATGGTATGGAATCTAATTTGAATTACCTTTTTTTTATTTTATTATTATTATTGGCTTTTAATATGATATTGTGGAATATGGGCTATAAGTGACATATTGTTAATGTTTATTAGTTTTTATAGGGAGATATGCACTTGAGGTTTGTGTGGGATTTTGAGTGGGTGAAATATGTTCTTTGTTCATGACATTGTTTTGCATGTCCCTTGACACATGACATTAGAGAAAGAAAGTGTGGAATTTAGATTTGTAGTAGGCTATGGCATAATGGGTAGTGTGTAGGACTATGACAGTCAAAGTCAAAGGGATGGGTTCGAGTCCCAGGACCTCTTGCGAGAAATTGATCATCATCATCATCGGCTCGACAACCGTGGTCCGGTCCTGGCCTCCTTCAACAAGTCACTTCACCTATACCGGTCTTGAGCCGACGCCATCCAGTTGCGGACCCCAAGGCTTCGGGCTTCCTGGTCTACGCCATCTCTCCAGCGCAAGCATGGTCTACCACGCTGCCGTCTACAAAGGACATTCCGAGCAGGTTCCTCTTCACTCACGCGAGCTAGGTGCCCTGCCCACTGGAGTCTACCGAGCCTAATTTTTGTCACTATGTCTGCTTCAAGGTAGATTGCGTAACAATTCATGATTGTACCGTCTCCAAAATCATCGAGAAATTGATGCTTCCTCCAAAATCATCACTTTTGGATGATATAGTGCTTCTGACGCTAGCCGTTCAGATTCGGCATAAAATTGTAGGTCCCGTTCATTTCCGGAGGAACACGCTCACAGGACTGGTTGAAAGCTGTAAGTCACTTAAGCCCTGGTTCTTCATTTCAGCTCACTCCAACTTTTCCCCAGTTAGATTCCCCTTGGACCGTTCTTCGCCAAGTGCTTCTAGACCGGCCGGCTCGGCTGTCTTTCTGAGGAAAATGGTTCTATTGCACTTTCGGAGCGTATTGCCAATCCACTGCCACATACTTCTTCGTATGATAGAGCCAATGGGTTCCTGATCTATTCTCGCCAGAAAATCTTCTAGATGTGCTAACATCTATTAACGAATGGTGACAGCTTTCTAGTGACAGCGGTTGTGACTTTCCAAGTACTGCACCTATAAGGAAGCACGGATTCAGCAGTGGATAGGAACAGTGGCAGCTTATAAAATTGTTTCTCAATACTTTGAACAGCATACCGAACGTAGCCCTTGCTTTTCCCTATTCAGCTATTGATATCTAGCTCAGTTCCTCCGTCAGTCAAAAGCAATACTTCCAAGATATTGAACAGTTTCTACCATATCTACTGGTTGTATAGAAATATCTACTTGAACAGATAAGGAAGTTCCAAGAGTGGTAATTTTTGTTTCTGACAAATTGATCTTTAGCCCAACGATTTCAGGTTATATTTTTGTCATTTGATGAAAGTCCATGATCCTATGAGAGGTTTAAGGTCAAGGTTTTTTGAGATATGATTTCAGATTCCACTGAATTCCGCCAATGAGTGGGTGCCGTGGTGGGTGCTCACTAGATGTCGTTAGCGCTGCTCTCAAGAGCTCTGCGGGAAAACCGTCAAGTCCAACCGCTTAGTTGTTCTTCAATTCATTGATTGCGGTTTAGATTTCTTCTTTACTAAAGGGAAAAGTGCGTTTTCGGAAAATTGTCATTAAGCGTCGGGCGAACTTCATTGGTGAAAACGCAGTTTGATAAGTGCCTCTTTCAACTTTTGAGCTGGTTCTTTTTAATTCTGTAGATAGTTCTACTGTCATGTAATAGCGGCCTTTTCTAATTCTCTAGCCAATTTGTTGATGTAGTTTCGCTTATCACGCCCCACACTACGGTGAACTTTCCTCATCTTCGTGCGATACGTAGATTCTAGCTCGTTTCTCCCTTCTGCTGGAGTTGATACGATACGAGCTTTAAGTTGTTTCCTTTCTTCAATCATTCTTCGGAGAGCCAAATACTAGGGGTCTTCTGTGACTGATCGACTATACTCTCAGAACCAGATATGAAAACATTTTTGACACCCCAATGGTTGTCGATGGAGAGGTGAGTTCCGTTCTACTGATTGTTCTTAATCTTTGATCTAGGTGCTCCCCGTTGGGGTACTTTAGTCTATCGGAATAGAACTATGGAACTTGGTTGTTTTCTTTAGATCTCCGAATTGCAGCTGCCGTTCCTTATCCGAGACGTAGTGACAGTTTCTTACGCGGTGTCAAGTCTAGGAACCTGTTATTTCTCTCCCTATTATTCCTCAGCCCTACCTACAAAGAATTTCCATCAAATAAAAAGCTTTTATCAACATTAATTAAATCTCTGTTATTGAAAATTCTATAAAAATAAACAAACTGCACTTGACATCAATTTTCCCCTAATATGATTTTGAAGGACCATAATCTTGGAAAGACATACAAAAAAAAATAAACTTCTTAATTTGATCCTTATTTCTATAAAGTAAGTATTTTCCAGCTTAATTTTCCACCCAATAAAACAACACAAACAACAACTAAAATTAAGATAACTTCTTCGAAACAGCCATTAGCAGTGTCATTTTGGACATGAAACTTAATTTTCAAAAAAACAAAAACAAAAAACCCCTACTCTTGAAATTAAGAGTGAAAAAGTACATTATAAAATATTACAACCTCTAAACAATTTTCATAAAATTTTACGACAAAATATCCTAAAAGCAAAATATACACAAACCAACTAAACGTGAGGCAAGGGTATATACAGGATGTTTAAGGTTAGACATGACTATGACTACAAATAGGCATAATGTAGAGGGATAAAATAAAAAAAAAAACAAGGCTGAAAATTCTTCGTCTAATTGACACTTTTACCCAGGCATCAAGCAAAGGAGAGAAAGAGAAAGAGCACACCATCGATCCGTTTACTCTGCCTGGTCTTGGCATGCCTAAAATTATCTCTGAAACCATCAGCATCATCATCAGCAAAAAAAGAAGAAAAAATCTAGGAATAGGAACCTTTTTACCTGCCTGCCTCCCTTCCAATGGAGGTGTAAGTGTATAAGTTTCAAGGTAAAAGCATACAATTTATCATAGGTCAAAAGGTACATTGAATGAAAAACGAAACTAACTTTACGGCACAGCAAAAAAAAAGCCAGTTATAAATTCTTTTCGGTATGTGAAAAAAAAATAGAAGTAAAAAACTTTCTCCTTGACTTTAAATTTTTCTAGAAAGAAGGATGCCCCAAGTAAAAAACGAAGAGGATGTATTTTAGGATTTATTTGATATTCAAGTGGATAAATGACCAAAATAGATATTCATCTACGACTACACAAACATATACTACATGAAGTGAGAAGATTTTTTAAATCACTCGGATGTTAAAATGATTCAATTGACACTTTTCAAAGTTGAATTTTATATTAGCTGGAAGTTGTTGGTGTTTAGTTCTTGAGTTTTCGATTAATGTTTGGAAACAATTAAAGTTGCTGTAATTAAGACCTGCTTAGTTTATGATAAAAACAGGGATAGGTTGTATAACAAAAACTGGGCAAAAGTCTTAAGTTGTTTTTGAAATAATGTCTTGTTGATGCCTCCACTTACTTTTCCGGTATCGCTATTGGATAAACGTTGATGTAACGCTTATTAGAATTTTTTACTCTGATAAACGTTGTCACAGATATCGTTAATGGAGTAATCGATGATATAAAACATTCTTCAAACATTACTGGAGTAAATGCTGATAAACATGTTCTTCAGATATGTTTGTTGGATTAAACGCTGAAGAAATCATTCCAAAGATATCTTTGTTGTAGTAAAAGTAGATATAAGAAAAACCTCAGACATCGTTATTGGAGTAAAAACTGATATAATTATTCCACATTCGATATTGGAGTAAACGCTAATATACGCATTCTTCAGTTTTCTTTTTTGAGTAAACGCTATATTCTTCGGACATCATTATTGGACTTGAAAAATTGGCACAAACTTCATAACTTTTCTAAACGAGTTTTCGTTCCCTTAGTAGTGGGTATTGCCTCCCCCAACATCTATCAAAGCTACAATTCGCCTTGGCATACCTTAAATAAAGTTTTTTTAGGATTGCGTCGTCCAAATTATTCCACTCCTCGATCAGAGCAGATCTCAGCGTGTTCGATGGGATTCATGTCCGAGCTCATGGCAGGCCAAACCATCACATCGATTTCCACTTATTCCAAATAATCCGCAACACACCTGGCAACGTGAGGTCTAGCAAGAAGTCTTCACCAATAAATAGTTCAAAAGAAAACACATATTCCTCCAGAATGTTGCTGACAATTGCAGTTTACCGATCCTTACACGATGCACAGCTCAGTTTTTCCGTGCATAGAAATTCCTGCCCACAGCGTGACGGAACCTCCCCAGAAATGTTCCCGCTGGGCAACTGTTGCCGAAGAGTATCTCTCACCTGATCTTCTCCACAATCTGCTACGTCACCGTTTGAACATTCACAGTTGCCTATATCGTACTGATTGAAGTCTGTGAGACAACATCCCCGTAAATGTTGCAGAAGACGGGAAGACGAAATAGAGTCTTGTATGAACAAATGGTTATAATGTGGTTTTCCTTATTATGATATACGTATCACATTGAAAATGGTAAGAGATTATGCAAACGGGTACACAAGTATATTGCTAAACTAAAAAAATAATGCTATGTAAAAAAGCATAGAGGCACATATTTTTATAAATGATAAGAACTCATCAAAAAGCTCGACTGCACCACTTTGTAACTCAGTGTGTTATAAAAAATATCTTATGAATTTATGATATCACCTTTTATTCCAATAAGATTTTACTCCCGTTTAGAAGAATTATAAGAACTAAAGTCCAAAATATGAACCACTGTATACTCATCTGGACATATACTTAGGCATATCAATAGAGCACTTCGTCTAGGAATATATCTTTAAATTTATTTAATTAATCGATTTCACAATTATTTGCCCTTGTTGTTTCAACTGTGCCAGAACCCTCTAAACGCCACTAATCGAAAAAAAATATATTTTTCAAAAATTTACGAAGCAATTACTTAAAAAATTCGAATTTAATATTTCAATACATTCTGTTATTAATTTTTTTATGATTTGGGATCATTTAGCGAAACAAAATTTCAGGTAGTATTTAAAAATTTCAAGTTTTTTTACAATTTTATCGTATGCGCTTAGTCTTTGTTTTTTAATCAAAAACCACATGTGTAGAAGAACCAATAGGTATGAGGACCTATCACTTCCTTTTCTTTTACTTCCAATCCCTCACAATTCCCTAACATTCGCTTGAGATTCCCTCAATTTCTAGAAAAGGTCAGCAATTTGTTTGGTCCCACTAGAAAACACATTTGATGAAAGGAAAATGTGTGTTTGCTTTCCTCTACATTCCACACAGACCTGACCTTATTTTGACCTTTTTTAACCTCATAAAAAATACATTTAAAAAAAAAATATAATAGAAATTTCCCCACAGACTTGGTAGCCCTTTTTATCTTTTTATTGAAAAAAATGTATCCCCATACATTTCACCTGGTCTCGTACATATTTAATGCATGTCTGTCAGAATTATCATTAAAAGACATGAATTCTTCCCCATGGAGTAGCTATGGAAGTGTCTACATTTTAATATCCACACCTTAGAGAAATGAAAAAAAAATTTATTTTCGTGTTAATCATCCAAAAGTTGACCATGGTCCATGGCCATAAAAGTGAAAATGCCTACAGGGAAAGTTTTCAATATCTATCTTAACACTCAAATATCCTTCTCTTCTCAGTCTTGTTGTTGTTGTTGGTAGGAGGGGTTTATATCCTTGATAGACCTCTTGGAAATGGATACAAATCTCAATTTGTCTTTTTGAAAGGAGACACGTTTTTATGAATTTATCCTTCTCTTGATCCTTCTTGATGTTGATGTTCTTGTGGAATTCTTCATTACTTTTTGTGTTTATCAATGAAATTGAGATTGAAATCTATGTTTGTGCTGCTGCCGCTACTATGTCCCTTGATGAAACACACAAGTTCATCAGAAGGTCAATATGAATGATGGAGTAGGCGGCTTATTGGATTTTTTTCCCACACATGTAGGTACTTATGTTTAGATACATTTAAGGAACATTCTTCCTTTCCTATTCGCCGCCGGTTGTGTTCCATAATTGAATTTGAGAAGATACAAAAATCGAATACAAAAGTATCGCGTGATTATCGATGTTTATATATGTATGTATTTGTTATTTAAGCATATTGAACTTTTTTAAAGCAACAAGTTGAACTGTTTTGTGTTTATACAAAAATGTAGGAACTTGCAAAAAGAAATTACTTATGCGTATATTTTTAGATTTATATTTTCGTGTTTACATGTGACGTTTTTTTGTTTTTTTTTTTTTTTTTTTTTTTTATTAAGGGATGTATATTAGGTACGAGTATTTTGTTTACCTAACATTGAATATAAATTGTCTATTCATAGGTTAATTGATTGGAAAACCTTGAAAGAATTTCCCTTTTTATTTTTGTTTTTGTTGTTGTTTGTTTTTTTGTATGAATTGGAGGTTAAGGCACTCGTATTTTGGATTGTTATTGATTTGGTTAAATAAATCAATTTTGTTTTGAAAACTTTTGAGAGGATGAAAGTAATGTTTGTTTTTCTTTTTTTTTATTCTTTCTAATTTATTACATTTTTGTATAAAATCCATCACGTACACATTTTGAGTTTGAGTTTAGATGAAATATTGGTTGAAGGAACGTTATTCAATCTAACATGTTATGTATTGTTTTTTCTTAATGAAATTTAATTAGTTCAAATATTTCAAACGTTTACATGACTTTGCAATTTCATTATCTACAAGTACTCGTATGATGAATTGAAACTTTTGCCGAAAATCAATTTTTTAAAAACATCAATATCAAGCTGCTGGTATAGTACTATTGTTTCAATTAAGTTGAGCAATCATTTAAGTTTCGAAATCGAATCTACTAATAGAATTTGAACAGTTCGAGTTTAATTTGAATCTCAGGCTGAAAAAATTCAAACTCAAACCTAACTTTAAGCGAATAATAGCCATAATAGGAATTATTTTTAATTTCTGGAAATAAAGAAGTTCATTTTTGTTTTGTTGTGCGTTTTACATCTTAAAATTTAGTCATAGTCTGAGAAATAAAAATGGACCAAAAACGATAAAATATAACTCCAATTCAAAAAAAAAAAAAAAACTAAGAATTAATTACGTGTAAATTTTTGTGGTTCTTTTTCATTTTTTTAAATATAAAACTCTTTTGTGGTATTTAATCCATACAAGAGTTTAGTAAAAAATCATTAATCAATTTTCTTCAAAAAAAAATGACAAGTATACGCCATAGTGAACGTGAAGTGGAATTGATGGTTTCACAATGTTATATTTCTCGGTTTAGACCAGTGTCACAAGAATTCAGTCAAAATTATCCATTTGTGGATTAATTACCCAATCAAGTGGATCAAAAAAAAATATGTTACAATTTTTCTCTTATATTCCTCAACTCAAAATACCCCTCCCCCTACTCTAGCAAGAATAAAAAACATGTGGAACTTAAAATATTTACAAAAAAAAATTAATATATGTACATAAGTAATTACAAAAAAAAAAAAACTTACCTCATCAATTCAAATGTAATACACAAATGTGACCGAAAATACGTATAATCCAACATATGTATAACATTATGCGTCCCATCAGCATCTTTCTCTCTCAGTTCGTCCAATATATTTAATTCCACAACAGCCTGATTTAAAAATCTCTTTTTATTTCGTATAATTTTTATGGCTACATGTGTGTTTGTCTTATGGTCCAATGCACGAATAACTTGTCCGAAACTTCCTTTACCAATAACTTCAAGAATTTCATAACGAAAGGCAATATGATCGTGTTCCACCTTTAAAAAAAACACAATTATTTGTGGAATCTATTCGAAAAAAAATCTTGATTTTATTGACTTACAATTTTATAATTTCCATTTTCATCATCATAACCAGAATTTGGATTCGTTGATGCTTTATTATGGGCAACTTTATTAGCTGATTGACCAAAATAATAAATTTCCTTGTAAATTTTTAATTCATCAAATTCCATTTCTGTCAAGTAGCTATTGTATTTTTTAATCAGTTCTGTAAAAAAAAAAAAATTCATATGAGTGTCTATGATGTAAGTAATTTTATACAACGACCTTGACACATTCCAAGGATTATAATCATCATATATGTAAGGACAACCGACAGAGGCAACAACAACAAAAAAAAGATGATAAAAGTAAAAAATATATATGTAGCTTTAAAAGAATGCGAGATTCATGTCAACAAAAATTGAGAGTGTGATGTTGATGAAGTGTGATGGCCATAAAGCCTCAGCCAACACAACACTGCCAAAGGATATCATCATCCTCTTTTCTCCGATGAAAAGGATGATGCACAGTTTAATACATATATATTTTTCCTGATGAGTTTTTACAAGGAAAACAAACAACAAAAAAAAGTATATAATAGATATCACACCCGGTGACGACTACTGTGTTGTCTGCCGTCACTTTGAAGTTGTCGCCAATTAATAAAATTCACAATCCTTAACGTGTGAAAGGTCAAGGATATTTTAAACAAAAAAAAATTCAGCCTAATAGGGGAGTTTAAAAATTAATTTCATTCAGAGATATTCTGGCAAATAATATTATCCTAATTAATGAAACAATTCACCACGGAATGGCACCAATAATGGCGACGACGCGACGTGACGGACGCGTCAAATACGTCAACTGTCAATCCCGATGGTCTACAGGTTGCGCGATGATGAGTTTGGTCTTTGACATTTCTGTCTCGATTGTGACCGTACCGTATGTCATTCCATTCTCTCTCTCTCGAAACATTCGTGTATATAGAATCTCCTTGAATTGTTCTTTGATTACGACGACAACGACAACGGCGACGTCAAGCAAACAATTTTTAATTGTTATTGTATCCCCTTCTACCAAGAGTATATATGCTCCTGGCGTTTATTTAAATCCCTCTAATCATTTTAGATACGCGTGCTAAAGAGTCAGAAGGCTAATTATAAATTCTGCGCAACTAACGTCTGAACAATGGCAATATAAAATAGAATGATGAACGAACAAAAAACAAAAAAAAAGCCGAGATGGAGAATTGACAAGTGGCCTAAATAAACATGGCGGCAGCAATGGTGGAGCCTGATGTTTCGAAATGAAAAGTCAGTGAGTTTGAATTTTTTTTTTATTTTGTTGCTGCTGATGTTTCCTTGATACGAGAGAATATCCTTGATGAACATGATGATGGTTTTTTTTTTATATTTCTATATAAATCGTCAAAGCGACGACAGAAAGTCAAACATTATCTGTGTCAGGCTGTCTGTGATGTGTTCATATAGGTACAGCATCAGGGCAATATAGGGGGTGGTTTTGTTGAGATTTTGTATCGCTCGCTCGTGCGTTATTTTCTATGCTTTGATGTCAGAGCTAGGTGGTGAGTGAGGTAGGTTGGTAGATATAGAGATTAAGTCATTCATTCCAGGCTGATGCTGATGATGATGATTAAGTCAGCAATTTATAGGTTTTTATGTTGTATGTTGTTTCTGTCTGTCTGGTCGTTAAAGAAACACAAAAAAAAAAAGGTCTATTTCTGACGAAAAGCATATCATATCGAAAATATGTTACATGTGGGAGAGTAAGGGATTTTTTGGGGAAACATATGGAATATCAGAGATGATATGGAATTATTTTCATTTTCTACCAGCAATATTAGGACATAGAACATTAGAGAGAGATGTGTCTCTGACAGAAACATCTGGGTTAAAATAGGCTTTGGAAGAGGGAGCTATTGTGTTTTGCTACCATATCATCATCACACACAGAGAGATAGAATATAGCTCATATTTATATCTATACCAAATGATTGCTGGATAGTAATTGAAATTTATTAAATCAAAACTATATCCTTCTTTGGACTTTTGGGATAAAGGACATTTCAAAGGAAATATCTAATCCTTTTATGCTGAACAACAACAAATGGGTTGGATTTTGGACAGCAAAATGGGAATTTATTAAATTATCAAGTCATTCAATTGCAGATGGACCCAGATGTTATAAATGGAAACAGATAAAGGAACATTGTTGAGAAAGTAGGAGATCTTTTAGGTTGAATTTAAGAATTTGATAAAATTTTTATAATGTGATTGAAATATTATATTATTTTAACGCTCCGAGCAATTACCGATGTTTGAAAAATTCTTTTGAAAATTTTTTTTTTCAAAATTGTTGAAAACGATTTTTTTTTTAACATTTTTATTGGAGGTTCCTCAACCGATTTTTTACTGATTTATCAAAATCCTCGGAACCGTTTTTGAGAAATTTAAGATTATTGAAAATGTTTTTTTAACATTTTCATGGGAGATACAGTTATATTCAAAAATAAATTTTTTTTTTCAAATTATTAAAGATAGTAAAATCGTTTTGAACCGAATTTCAAAAACTATATTATTTCGAAAAGATTTGAAATATTTAATTTTGAAAAAATAATTTTATTTTTTTTTTAATTTGGAGCATTGCATAATTTGAACAAATTTTATATGCTTTTGCATACAAATTTTGAATACAATCGAAAGTCAAAAAAATATTTCTGTTTGAGGTAACGGAACCTTCCAAATTTTGGAATTTTGTTTTTCTTTAAAAGTGAGCCAATCTATTTACTTTTCTTGGATTTTTGTCAAAAAAAATAATCAGAGCCATTTTCTGATTTTCCAAAAAAGCTTAGCAAATTTATGGAAGGTATCATTATTTTTGATCTTAAAAAATCGTGTGGAGAAACGCCCAAAAAAAACGCTTTACTCGTTTTTGCTGACAAACAGATAGAATTGGAGACAAACTTTTTTCGACTTGCCCTTTCTTAGTAAAGTCAAGTTTGATCAAAATCTAGAGTTTGAATATTTTCACGAATCCAATGTCCTGTCGTACCTCTGACTAAAAAATCGCGCGATGTTTTTACTATTGATGCGCAGGGATATTTTTGATTAAAAACTAATTTTCCAAAAGCAGGAGCAATTTCAGTAAATATTGAAATAAATATTGAAAAAATTTAGATTTAAATTCCATAGTTGAACGTGTAAATGTGCACTTAACACCTTAATGCAAAAAAAATATACATATGAATTTAGATTAAAGTCAGAACTTGTAAATGCACCAAAAAGCGGTTAAGTCATCTAAACACCTTCAGTTAAAAGCTAGCTTATAAAAGAAGACTTAGAATGCAAATAAAATTACCTGATGGTGTCATTGGCCTACTAGCGCCGCCGCCACCGCCACCGCCCTTTCCATCAACACTACTTGATGACGATGATGACCCATTCGATTTGGCTGACATAGCTGTCATCATACCCGATCCACCAGATGTTGTATGTGATGAGGCAGTTGTTGTTGTCGATGATATAGGCGATCCTACATTATTGTTATGATGATTATTGCTACTGTTATTGCTATTTGGCTGTTGCGGGCTTAATTGAGTCATAACCGATGTGTTATTGTGTGAATCGATGCAACGTGCGTTGCGTGTTGAATTGCTTGCATTGCACAAACTTGGTAAATCTAAGCGGGAACTAGGCAAACGATTTGATTCACGTTCTCGACGACATTTGTCGTTATCAATTTGAACCTGAAATCAAAGAAATTGTAGATGAGAATAAAAATAAATATTTTTTTTGTATAGTATACTTTTAGGTGAATGATTAATCAAAGTGAAGGAAAAAAGCTTTTACGATATTACAAAGTGGATTCAGAAAAGTCTTTGTGGAAGGTATGTTCTTTTTAATGGAATTTCATATTGCAGCCAAAAACTCAAAGTTTCTGTGTAATTCATCAATCAAACCATAAAAAGACAGTGACGAATCGTAACATGGCATCTTGTAAATAACACTAATTTATAAAATGTGGATCCTATTTTCAAAGCATCCAACTCCGTCAACCGACATTGAAATGCCATTTTAAATATTGTACCTTTGATGTTGGCCTTCGTCATGGAATAAGATATTATCTCAGACAAGTCATCGTCATTTCGCCATAAACAAAAAAAAACTAAAATGTCAATGTACAAAGAAGATGAGCTTACCCAAATAAACAACTTAAAAAAAAAAAAACAACCGATAGGTGTGCTGGTGAACTCTTATAAGCCAGGCACAACTAACTTTAAAGGTTAATCGATTGGGAAACTAAGTAGATAATAAGAATGCATTACGAATTTTTTTGTGCACGGTACGGCGCATTTATAGTCATGACATGAACATAATTTCGCACGATTTTGAGTTTATGGAATGTGACGACACATTTACCTACCTACCTACTGATTTTGTAGAAGTTAATTAGAACAGGGTAACTTGAACTTTATGAGATACCTACCATGAAAAAAAAATTGTGAACCAAAATCATTCTTATTCCACAGAAAATTCAAATTTAGAGCGTGGAAAATATGTGGAATGTAATTTTTCATTGCATTTCTCGGGGATACAATTTTCACCTTATTTCGTGACATTCATGATTTTTTTGCTTCAGAATGTGTATATTTAAACATTTCTTAGCCGTGTGCATTTAGCATTAATTTGTGCACTAATTATTTTCTTTGAAAACTGAGGAATGTATTATTTGTAAAATTCACATTCGTGGATATTTAATTTTTCACTCGAAATATTTGCTTCTATACGTTCGAAATGGAAGCCGTTGAATTTTATTACTCACTATGAAAACTAATGGTGTGAAATTAAAATTATTAAAATTTCCACCAGTTTTTCACTTTGCTATAAAATTGGAAGCTATGAAATTATAAATTGAATTTTTACTTCCAATATTCACTTTGCTATCAATCCCCCAAATAAGTACATTTGAAAATTTCACAGCTGTGAAATTTAATTTTTACAGTATCAAAGCTGTGGAATGTAAATTTGTGGAATTCACATTCTTGGAAGTTTAGTGTTTACTCTAAATATTCACAATGTTAAAAATTGGAATATGGTAAAATGTTAATTGAAGACAGATGTAATTTCACTCCTATCAGAATAAAAAGAATAAAATAATAATCTCTTCGTCACCCACCTGATGGTGAGTACTAGAACGAATAAGCAAAAGCCAAGCACCGCAACAATCTAATGAGGTCGTTGACGTTTTTCCAAAAAAAATATTTCGGACAAATGGTCCTCCCCCTCGATACGGTATTGTTCTTGTTCAACCAACGGAAGTATATTTATCCACTCCACATATAACCCACCACTTAACTGTAACTGAAATAGTCTAATTTTGAATTGAGTCCACATATATTACCAACAACTCTTAACGACAACACCGTCCGTTGGCCAAACCCTTAGGGTTATATTTTTGTGCTAATCGGCATTTTTCTGATGTCGGTCAGGGTTGATGGGCTGTGAATTTCCGCCTAAGAGTTATAATAAACACAAGTCGACACGCTACCGCTGGCGCTGCTGCTGGTTGGGGTCAAGCTGCTAGTGGAATTGTTTCCATTTCATTTTTTTCCTCCAAGTTGTATGTATTCTTTTTTCTTTTTGTTATGATGGACGATTAATTGCCATCGATTTGAGTAGACACGAATAAAGTGAACAAAAAGCACAGAAGCAGAGAAAAATGCGGGAAAAGGAACTACAAAACGTTTTGTTTTGATTCCTCACTTTGACTGCCTCTATGAAGATTGTAGAGATAGAAATGTGGTGTCTATAGCTATCTACCTAAATTGCTACTACTTCTCACAAAGAAAACTCCGGAAGACTACCGGAAAAAGCGTGTTGAAATAACGCTTTATGTGCGCTAATTTATTTTGTTTTTTTTTGTTTTCAAGTATGTCTGGTGATGGTGAGTGCTTGTTGTTGTTGTTGTTTGGTGTGCGACGCGACAATATACAACATACCAACGAGTATTAGAGAGCATGTTTTCTGGTATTAAGTTAAACAATTTTTGACAAATTACTTTTCAGTGGAAATAATATTTTATTTTCGTGCCAATTGCTTTTGACACATTGTGGAATGTGATATACATATCAACCTACCAAAAGAAATAAATAGAAGGTATTTTTTTCAAGGAAATAATGTGAGAGAAAGTAAAGTGGAATTTTGTCAAGGTCGTTGATATCTATTTGAGAAGAAGAAAGAGTTGTTTGTAGAGTAGGTGAAAAATTCGAGTTGAAAATTTTAGATGAGGAGAGACGAGTGAATGATAAATTTTGTATGAAAATGTTGACGACAAAATTATATACTTTTTCATTTCTAACACCACTTGAAATCAATTGGGACTTCTGTGTATTTCAGTGTTAGAATTTCTTAGTTTTCGAGGTTGCCAAGTAAAGAATATGATGATTCTTGTTATGGTCTTTAGGGATCTTTTTTTCCAAAGCCATTCTTTGCCTTTAATTCTGCCATCTTATATTCTTCACGTTGGGCGCCATTTATTTAACATGTGTTTAATCTGCCGGCTAGTATGATAAATGATTATCGTGATACTCTCTTGAGATAAATTCTTTAACTAAAATTCAAACTATTTCTCATAAAGTTTACTATTTTTCACCTCTTCAATACTTCACGTTGGGCCCAATTTTTAACAAATTGAGTTTTCTATTGTTTTTTTTTTTTTTGAAATAATCATCTCTTAGAACTATCACATCGTCACACCAAAAATTAAGCAAATCAGAAATGAGCACAGTTAAAAATAAAAATAAATTATATCTTCCACTTTCACGTTGGGCGCCATTTCTTAACGGATTGAATTTTATATTCAAGTCATTGTTGGTATAACAGAATCAATATGTTGAAACATCAAATCTCCAAACAAAAAACAAAGCTTGTTGATGATTGCAACAGTATTTGCAATTCTGTATATGATGCGAATTCACGTTGGGCGCCATATTGTAACCAGTGTGTTTTAATACAAATCAAGGAATCATAAAAAATTTAAGTTCAACATAAATAAAGCCTAAATCAACAAAACAGCTCACGTTGGGCGCCATTTAGCTACTGGATTTTTCTATTAGAGAAATTTTAAGTACGATAAAAATATCTTTTAGAACTATCAGAGACTCAAAAAAATTGAATATGTCAAAAATAAAACCTCTGTAAAGAGAACTCTGTTTGCCACAAATTGTGCGCCCAATTTGTTTATATGTTTAGGCATTTGAATTAAGATGTTATATGACCGATGATGATGCGTTTAAATAGTATGCTTGTATAAATGATAATACCATCCGAATTTTCTGACAATTTCCTCTTATATATTTGAGGGCGTTTTCAGGCATTATTTTGAAAGTGTACGTAAACGATGATATTTTTAATGCTTCTTTTATGTACTTGTTTTTGAAACGTGTCTCGTGTATGATAAAAAGGATTATAATTTCTTAAAATGTTCATGTTTTCACAAATCACATAAATAATATGCTGTTGACATTAAACAAAAAGAAAACAACCTTGTACATGGTTCAATTTATATTTTTACTGAAATAGGAAATAAATATTATAAACATGTTAAAAACAAAAAATTAACGCTTCTGAGATTATCAAAAAAATGTTTTGTGTACAATATTATTAAGCTATGAAAACCCAACAATCCGTAAATATACATAATGTTGATAATACTTTTTTTTTTCCTATCCTATCATAGTTTATTTCAATTTTTTTTTTCATGTTTTAGCCAAGAACCATTAAACAGGAAGAGAAAATTCATGTTTGGCACGTAAAATAAATATTCAAACAAACCAACCCATTTTATGTAAATGTATCGATTTACCCAGGTGCCACTTTAAGAAAAAGTGCTTTTCCAGGGCGATATTTAAAATTCATATATAGATGATTAAACACAAAAACCAGCAGAATTTAAATATTTACTATCCTTTTCCGAATAAAAAAAAAAAATCAAATTGTCAGAGTTGTATTCAAATATTAAATAAAATTAAAAAAAAAAAGATAAATTATATAACAGTTATGTACAAATTTCAAAAAGTCATATATTATATTTTTATTTTCTGATTCGAAGAATTTTGTTCAGTATCCCAATAACTTCCAAAATTGCCAGATTTTTTATTTTTTTTTAAATAAAAAAATATCGAAACAATTTTTTTTTATAATTTGCGCGCGCTCAAGGGGATGGTGTACCCTTTATATGTTGTTCAACACAGCGCGGGCGTGAAGGATAGGGATGGGAAGGGAAAGGTGTATGGAAAAGTGTATGGCGCGAGTTACAGAGACTGAACGTAATGGTTGTCTCCGATCTATGTCCCTTTATAATTCACATTATTTTGTTAATTGTCATATTTGTTAGACACACTAGTATTAACTCAATCACATGTTGTTAGTGTTATGCCTGAACAACATGTAATGAGTAAACCAGCGGCCCCACAATGATCAATGATAATGGAATAGAAACATGACATAGAACTACGGCAGGGATCGAACCTGTGACCATGAGGTTGACAGGCTACCACGCAAACCATCGCGCCACGACCAACCCCAAACAATGAAAGAAATACTTAAAATGAACTTTGTTAAATTTGGTACCTTAATCCATGTCAGAAAAAAATCAACATTAAATTAAGTCAAAATTAAAAAAAAAAAAATTGCTCCAATGTCAATTAGTTTGACTTAATTTGCGTTTAAAATATTTATTCTCGATTTTTAAAATTTGATACTATTTTGTGACATAAATGAAACTTGAATATGATATTATAATGAAATAAGTAATAAAATAATAAAACTTTAAGTCAAAGTTTGTTTTTAAATCTAAGCCGAAAATTTTAATATTAGAAAAATTGAAAAAAATTTGTTCATTACTTCATTCACTTATTTGTTTCATTTTTTATTTAAATTGCACTTTCACTTTCCTTGTAAACAGGATTGTTTTAGCTTTGAAAAATTTGGTACCTATTCATATGTTGCACCAAATTTCAAAAAGGGAAAAGTTGCTAAAATACGTGAACAAATAAAGTCTCCATTCAGACTGAGTAACAAGTTTCGAAAAAGCAAACCCAAAACTCATTTCAATTGTTTTAAGTTATTTTTTTTTCTTTTGAAAAGAAACTACTTCTAAACCAAACGTTTTTCGAAAGAAATTTGACAATTCTTTAATTTTTGGAATATTTAACCAAATTCTTTATTTTCACTACAAGTTGAAGTTGAAAATAAAGCATGGAAATAGTTGTGGAACGTATTTGTGCTTTAACTTCCACACTTCCAATCCACAGTAACATTTTTCTTAGAGTCGCCTTGAAGGTTATTTTATCTCCATCCAGCCTTGTCACCGACCTACTATTATTGTCCTGCTTTTGTTAAACAATAGCCAAATGCCCATGTCCACAAAAAATAAAAAAAAAAAACAGAGTAACTGTAGGTGCAGTGCCAGTTTAATGTTCGTGCGGTGGTGTATATGTCATTTTTTTTGCCGCTGCTGCTGCTGTTAGTTCCTTCCACTTCTGTGCTTCATGCTTCGTACTTTTTTGGGTTAAAAGCCGATTAAATTATAAAACCAGGACGTTTTTTTTATCCCCCATCACCCATATAAATAAAATCCACTCTCAGTCTGTCTTGATGTGAGTGTGACTCCTTTTTATGTGCCTACGGTATACTTTCTTTTTTTTTTTGCATTATTTTCACTTTTATGCGAATGATTTTATTTCATTCTTTTTTTGTTACTGGAGGCCTATTAAGCCTCTAGTGAGCTTGGATGGACGACTATGACGACGACGACGACGAAGACGGGTGTGGAACATCAACAAACTTCTGTGTCAAGAGTTGTCGTTTCTGAAGAGTCGAACAAAAATATAAAAGCAACTTTGTATTTTTTACATGAGTTTTGTTGAAGCTATTACTTTTGTGTACGCAGTTGAGGTACATTGAAGGCAGGTTTGTGGTTCTCTAGGACAACAATTGTCTTACTCTACTATTCCGAAGGACTTTAGGGTTTAAGAAGTTTGAACAGGTATAGGTAGGTGAGTTATAGAAGGTTGTATCCGAATGAGATGGGATAAAAATATCACGGATAAAAAGCTTTTCCCATTAAGTGTTTCTTAAGGCTACGTAAATTGTGAGTAAATATTGGAAATACTTTTGGGAAAACAAAAAATATGTAACATCATGAAAATGTCGATTGAATTTTTTTTTTTTTTTAAGTTTTGTAGGTTATTCTGAGTGTATTTTATGCTTCTGGTTTGTTGATACTTTTTATGGCTTTCATAAATAAAAAAAAACAGCGTTTAAGAAAGTATTTTTTAAAGGCCATAAACATTTTTTTTTATGTTTGCCAACTTCTTTCATTCTGGATTAAAAATGTGCCATGACATATAAAAACCAATCCAAAATAAATAAAAGTTTTTTTTTGTTTCTTTATGACGTGTGTAGACATATAGTTTAAGTGATCTCTAGATGGAGATTGGGCGTATTAATAAAGAAATATTGGAAACAAAAATAAAAATGTCTTGAGGGCATATGTGGACTTAACCTCATTTCCAGTGAAAAGTGTTATCATAAACGTGGTAGTAAAAAGTCGAAATAGTGTCAGTCAGTAGAAAACTAAGTTGAACTTGAAAAAAGTGCATCAAAGAAGTGCAAAAGAATCAGGATAAACATCCGGATAAAATTGAAATATCATGCGTTTTCAGGTAAAATACATAATAACTTAATTCCGCATAAAAATGGATAGAAACACAAAGTCATTGAAAAAACGACTTACAGGTTGTTATAAGAATCAGGATAAAGTTCCCGATAAAATCCAACATATAAAAAAATTGATATAAAAGTCAGAATGCAGTTCCGGATAAAAATCAATGTGAAAATTGATATGAGGAACGGAATACAAGTCAGGATAAAGTTCCAGATAAAAGCCTATACAGAAATTAAAATAAATAATTAATTGAAATAGTAATAAAATTAGGATTGAATTCCGGATAAAAATTATTTTAAAAAATAATTGGTATATGGAGAAAATACAAGTCAGGATTAGAACCAATACACAAATTTTTATAAAAAATGGAGATCAGATATAAGTCAGGATGAAATCCTGACGGTCAGTATAAAATGCCGGATAAAAACTAATGAGAAAATCGTTTGTATAGGTTAGAATAGGTAAGTGGGCTGACAGATGATCTTATTTCCGTCACACTTAGATCAATATAGATCCATTGTGATACCCTTAGTTGAGTAACCTATGGCAAAATCCTATGAAAGAGTTCATTTGTTGAGAATGTAAATGAGGTTCCAGCGAGCTATAGCCCGAAAGGTCGAAAAGTGCCTACAAGTCAGTAAAATTTAGGTTTCTGTCGTCTTAAGATCACCATGGTTAGGAGAGGTTTACGCGTCAAGATTATTCTTGGGTGTGTTCCTCTTCCTTACCCCTTCCAGGTTAGATCATCCCTCCCCCAGGCGCGTAGAGGCAGTGGCCTCATTCAACGTCTGGTGGATGGGCTAGATAGACCGGTGGTTGGTGTGTAGTTTAGTCAAAAATGTACAGGCCCACCTGGTTGAGGAGAGTTAGAAGTGTCAGGGTGTTTGCCTTATCCTTCTTCCGTCCTTTCCCCACATGGCATAACACAACCTTCCCCACGTCCGTTAGGGCAGTGGCCCCATGCAACGTCTGGTGGACGGTAGAGGTAGACCAGTGTTTTGGTGTACTGTGTTGTCTTGTTGAATCGACATATTGACATCGACATTTGGTGAGGAGAGGTTAACGCACCAAGAAGTTTTACCTGGGCGTGTGCCCCTCCTCAGCCCTACCGGGTAGATCAGCCCTCCACCAGACCCGTAGAGGCAGTGGCCTCATGCAGACGACTAGTGCATGGGTTTGATAGACCGGTAGATTATGTACGTGTTTCTGTATTGTCTTGTCGGTGTTGTCTTGTTAAATTGGTATTCTGAGACACAACCTTGGTGAGGAAAGGTTAAAGTGCCAAGAAATGTTTCCTGGGCATGTTCCCCTTCTTTACCCACAGCGTGAATCATCCCTCCCTGTGTGTCTGTGTCGTTTTGTCTATCCTCTTAACTATGCCACACCTGGATAAGTAGAGGTTAACATGCCTCGTCTGTATAGATGCAACAGAATTCGAAAGAGAACTGTGGATAAATTCCATAAAAATGTGGATTATAATTTGAATCACATAATTTTTAAAAAGATTAAAAATAAAATTCAAATTAAGATACAGGATAGGTACAAAAATATTCCTCAGAAATTATTATTGGAGTTAACGCTGATTTAATTATTTCTCAGACATCGTTATTGGAGTAAACGCTGATTACATCCCACACACGCCTCAGTCTCCATATTACAAACTTTAATAATGAACTATCCATATCTTATAATAATATAAAAATTCCTTTAACCACCTTGTTCTTGATAGACCAAGACCTCCCATCATCCTACAAACAACAACAACAAAAAAAAATCAATACTCAAATTAACTCTAAATTACCTTTAACTCAATTTTCAACAAGCTGCCAATTTAAGCAGCAGGCAAAAAATTTCAATTTCAAATCCCATAAAACTACCATATTACACTGCAGCAACTTTAACGTCATCAATTGTTGTAGTCAGCGGGGCGGCGGCGGTGGCGGTGGCTCTGCTGCACGGCATGGAACGGAGGTGTGGTTGTTGTTTGAGCTCGAACTGGTAAAAGGTCAAAACTTTCGCTTATCAATCGCCGGCATCTCTACAGCCAAATGAATTAAACAGAAAAAAAAAATAATAACAACCGGCTTAGCTAGCTCTAGCTGCCGTGAGTAGATGATACCTTAGCAAGCTCTATGTCGTGCTATATGAAATCAAAATAAAAGAAAATACCATGCGACCGACATACGGGTGCACTCACGTCGTCGTTGGAAGTTGTTCCACACTCAAAATCAACTCAAACACACGTCCGCCAGAAAAAGGAGGCTTTATTTTGTTTCTTTTTTTTTTGGAATATAATTTTGTTCAATTTGAATTTCCCTCTTTTTCTAACTTCTTTTGACGGTATAACTCACCTCCAACTTAATTTAACTTGGGAGGTAACTCAATATAACAATGCGACACAGAGTTACGTATAGCATGTTTTGGTAAAACACGGATATGCCAAATTACCATCGACTTGCCGCCGATTATTCGTATTGTAACTTTGTTTTGTGGCCCAAGTTCCCCATGCCCATGACATAAGACGTATGTATCCAGCTCCTTTATAATTTTGTTTTATTTTTCGGGGTTAACCTCAGCCCCTAATTGACGCTTATCTGTCAAAGTATATCAACAACGTTGTTAATATCAAATTGTTTGCAACATTTTTGTTCGAATATTCAATGTCTCTGTTGGATGTAGGTTGGAAGGGGGGGTGGTGAGGGGGGGGGGGTAATTTTGTTGGAATTTCAATGAAATTGTGTATATTTTCAAAATGCAGTAACCGTGTTTGATTGTCAGGGTCATGAACATGAAAAAAATAGGTGGGGGGGGGTGATGGGGGCTTGATAGTAAAACTTTTGATGCATTTTCATTTCAATAACAAATGTCAAAAATCCACCAAAAGCCCTATAGGATTGTGTCAGAAATTTGGTGATAAAGTTTGTGTTTTGTCGGTGTAATTTTTGACGTTTTGTGAAAATACGATCCACACAAAAGGGTGGATGACAGAAAGTTGTAACAAAATTTCTTGTAGCTAGAGATACCACAGCAAGTTGATTGATAGATTCACATTATTTGTGAACTCAAATCACGTACAATAGTTTCAATTATTTTTTTTTTCGTTTTTCTTGAATAAAATAAAACAATATACAGAAAAATACAAGGATGCAATGTAGTTTGACAGATGACAGTTGACACTTTAATCGTCAAGTGACAATCAGCAAATTGGCAATTTCAATTTATATTACAAGCGCGGCGTGTCGCGTCGCGTCGCGTCGTCGTTCAATATCTTTGATTTTTATGTTGTTGTTGGTTGGTTAGTTGGTTGCAGTTGCAGTGCTTCTATAGTGATGGTTTTGCATCTTTTGTGTGTCATGAATGATGCGGTGTGGTAAATTATTTTTAGAGAATTTTGTGTGCCACGACAACTTGTGGTGTAGTTCACATTCGCAGTGTGACATAAGTTTTTTTTTCTTATATACTTTTTTATCTCAGACACTCGGTTTGTTTTATCTTTCTTGTGCGATAGAATGAGGTGAATATTTTGGCAGTATTAAATGCATTAACATAGATGCCAAATAAATGCAAAAAAAAAAATAGAAGAAGACGAAAATGTGTTCTAGTTTTACAGTCAGCCAGGTTTCGATATGATGCTGTGATGTGAATGCATTCATTCGAGGTCAAAGGAGTGATATTTTTTATACTTTTTTCTCAGAGATGTGATAAAATATTTTTTTTTTTTTTACTTTTTCTTTCTTTTTTTCAAGAAAGGTTAGTTATTAGGTAGACGTGACAATTTGTAAGTTTTTTTTTATTTTGAGACAAAAAAAATACAAGAAATGCATGAAACATGTGTTTCTTGAAAAGCAGGTATTATAAATTTCTTCGTGTGATTTTTGCATTGAAACGAAAGTTTGTTCTTGACAGAATTGTAGTTTATTTCCAATCGTGCTTCCTGTTGACTTCATCATGAAATGTTTAATGCTTACTCATGCAATCGGAAATATTTGAATGATGATTGTTAAGGGATTATTCCAATTGTAGTTGAATGTCAAATATAATGATACTTAGGGTAGATTTTTGAGGCTCAAATAGGTAAAAGAAAAATTTAACAGTAAATAAAATGAGGTCATTTAAATTTGATGTCGTCTAACGGGAAATAAGAAATAGTTTCAGGAACAATTAGCTATTTACTGAATTATACTCTTTTTTCTTATAATTTCAATAAAGGGAATTATAATCACTGCCACGTATACAATTGCACTTCTGAAGGTAGTTTTGTAATTATTTTTTTAAATTATTTTCCTTCCCACACTGCAGTTAACTAAAGGTAGGCAATTAAGTTATAACTTGAGTATTCGATCAAATTAGTTCAAATCACGCTAGTCAACTTACATATCGATACTTTAAAGTACAATAGGTATTAATTTTTTTTTTTTTTTTTTTGATGCAGTGTCGTAGAAGCAGTGCATTTTTTTTTTAATTTAAAATATTTTTCGGGTTTCAAAGAGTTTTTAAACGGAAATGTATTTTACAACTAAAAAATGCATAGTCCTAAGGTATTGTAATTTTTTTCAAAAAAATTACAAATTAAACAAAATTCTTAAAAACAGAAAAATGGAAAAATGAATTTAAAAAAAATTGGCAGTGCAATTGTTTTTTGAACTGCAAAAAAATGCCCACAAAAAGTGAAAAAAAGTTTGTCAACAAAAATTTGTCAAAAAAAATTCTTGCCACACAAACAAAAAAGTAGGTAAACATATTTTTTGAACCTTCTACAGGGCTAGTCAGTCCACTCGATAATCAGTCCATCATCCGATCAGTGTTGTGCGTAAAAAATATTTTTAGTTGATAACTAATGCCCACAAAAGAAAAGCTCACAAAGATTTAAAAATTAAAAAAAAAAACAAGAGGCTAGAATATATTTAACTCCTCGGTTTCATGTACAATTTTTTTAGTTCAGTAAAATGAGATCCCAGAAGTCTTAGGCTGCGGTGACGGCTAATAAGCTAGTTTTCGCCAGTGTGCCAATAAGAAACCAATTTTTATGTGTACACATAAAGTCAGTTTTGTTACGAACTTTTTTCATTTTTATTTATTTCAAAATATTAACTCAATTAGCTCAAAAACCTTTTAAACTATTTTGAAAATATTAAACCAATTTCATTAGTGAACGCACTGGGCCGAAATATGGGCCATCACCTTTATTTCGATACAGTTCACAAAAAACAATAAGGTTTTCATTTTGAATCTAAATTTCATCTTCTCAAAAATTGATTTCTTAAATCAAGGACTTCTTTAAAAATATATAAATTTTCTTAAATAAGCCAATTTCCACCCACAAATTTACATAAGCCACTGGAACTGTATAACCTAATGTAAAATGAAAAAAATATATGTGAAAATTATTCAAATGATTTTCGGCCCTAAGTGCGTTAAAATGTATAACATTGCCTCTATTTGAAGCCTCACAATAATGGTTTTATATTGCTTAACCTTAACATATCTTACACTACGCATACTCATTTATTATTTCAACCCTGAAAAGAAGAATATAATAATATGTAAGAGTGTAAAATGGTTTGTATCCCTATAGAATATCAAATGAAAGTTAGTTCGTGTTAAACAATTTGCATGCAACAAGTAGGAAAAGACGAGTATACTATACAAACATCCGCATCCCCTTCGTAAACATAAAAAAAAAATAAGAAAACAAACAGGGATGTATATAATAAGCTAAGTTTAAAACGAAAACGAATTGTTGCTGGAGGTCATAAATTCAAATGACTCCAAGTTTACCCTCTGACTTTGGGATGTTGTTCATCTTATTGTTGTATTTGATATTCATGACAGAAGATGTAACAAGAAAAAAATTTCAGTGAGAGATCAAAGACACCATCACACAATGAAAAAAAAAATAACTCAATAAAGTTCCTTCAACCCTTAAAGTTAAGAAAAGACAAAAAAAAAACAAGGAATTTCTTAGCAATTCTTTTGTTTGTGGATTGTAAGAGGGAAGCGATATTGAGTCCATTTTAAGAGCACTCTAAAGTTCAATTATGGTGAATTTTTGTTTTTCAAATAAACAAGAATCAAATTTACTTCCGACATTCTTCCAGAATTCACTGACATTCTTTTGAGAAATTTAAATTTAAAATAACAAGAATAACTCAAGATCCACTTACATCCCACACCGTCTTCCGGCACCTGTGATTGTCCAAACAAAATTTCATTTTAATGCATGCATATGACACACTTCTTTGTGTAGTATATTCTAAAAAAAAATATTCTCAATAAGGTTTTTCAAAATTGAATAATGCGTGTGAACGAACTGACATAAATATGGCGCGCAAAAAGTCATGTAGTTAATGTCAAAAGAAAATATACCTTGTTTTTATTGTTTTCCATACAAAATGTTATTTTTTTTTTCATATGACGTATATTACTCATACGCCCCCACATACTCGACTCACACAATTTTTTGAAATCCCAAAGAATAATAAATGATGCACACCCCTTTTGTTACCATCAAAACAGAAACAGCAACAGCCACCAGCTAGCACATGTCAGTCTTTTTTTTATTTTTTTTATTGCTTTGCCTTCTCACAAAAGTCAGAGATCTCTGGTTTTTTTTATTATTATTATTTTGTGTGTCAATGACTCTCTATACAAGTTTATTGTTCTTTTGGTCTAGTTTTTGTTTATATATTATTTTTGTCTATAATTCTTTCTTCTTTTATGTAAAGAATTAATAATAATTTAATTTTTTTTTTATATTCAGTTGAAACAAATTAAAAATAAATTAATCAAAAAAAAAAAATGCCATCAAATAAAAAAAAGATTATATGAAAGCATCAAATTGGGTGTTTTTATAATGATTGATATGACAGAGGCAGATGACTTCTGGTGGCATGGAAATTAGATGAATTTTATTGAGAAATATGTTAAACTGATGGAATATTTTTTTTTTTTTTTTTTTAAATTTGAAAATGTGTTATTGTGGATCATAAATGGTGAAACCACATATGCATCAGATCAAAGTAATGAAGATTTATGTGTATTTTAATTTCATTTTTCGAATTAACTTTTGGGCTGATAATGATAATCAGATGGACTGTGTTAGGTGACAGGTGAAATATAAAATTGTTTTGAAAATGAGATACAAAATTATTATTATTGTGGAATATTATTTTAGTGATTTATTAGAGTCATTTAATTAAAAAAGTGTCTCAGATATAGATTTTGAGACATCTGGTAGTAATTTTAATGATTTGTTCTGATTGCATGGTGATTTAGATGTGTCATGTGTATTTTTTTGAGACCCAGTTTTGCAGCCAACATTAAGGTTTCTCTGATTTCTTAACATCAAAGATTATGCTGTTTAGTTTCATAATTATAGTGCGTGGAACTTAAGTGGCCAACATGGGTTTTGCATATGAAATCCAAGTACTCTCATGAGCACGTTCCACACAGCTGTGTTGTGTGGTCGTTGGAGGACGCACTTGTATATAAACAGAAACAGGAACCAGAAAATTAGTTAGGTGTGTGATCGCCGGGGGGTTGACGTGTGGAACGTGTTCATGAGAGTACTGAGTGAGTGAACTTTAATCAACAACAAACAGCAATGAATTTGAAACCTTGCATTCCACAGAGCTCTGTTTTAGACCTAAAGTAATGCATTAAAAAAACACGAACATAATGTATAAGCCAGTAAGACCTAGGGTTTTATAAATTAGGCATTGTTAGAAGGAATAGGAGGATAGGACAGATTTTTGTTGGAACAGCGGATTGAAAATTAGGTTTTGATTATCTCATTAAATCCCAGGAGTGGCGTTCAGTTGAGGGAGTAGAGAATAAATTGCTGCCTAGACTGGGAATCGAACCCACACATTTAGCGTGGCAATGAAGCACACTACCTCCATACCTCTGGGGCCATAAGGTTTTCAATTTATAGCTATTAAGAAATTGTGGAATTTATTTATTATTTTCACTATGGACTCAAAACTGAAACCATGGACTCGGACTGGACATATCTTAATCCACAGTGGTTGTCAAGAATAATAAAAAAAATTTCAACCAATATTTTTTAGCGTGAGTTATTCATCTCAATTTTCTCATCTTCCGCTAAACCTCTATGACAATAAAACAAATTCCACAGCAATTATCAGTATGAAATTAACAACTCTTCCAATTTCTGAAAACAATCTCTGATTGAGTTATTTCATTTTTTTCGAGTAAATATAGAAATTGGGATAGATTGTGGTACAGATAAAACTAATCACCTCCCGTAAAATAAATTCACTGAAAAAAAATTTCCTCTACCCACATATTTCATCAATAGCAAAATCAACTCGACAATAAAGCACGTGTTGCATGTCAACAAAGTCCATCAAGAGAACCATAAGTCAAGTAGTAAAGTTGTTTCCAAGTGCTCATTTAATATTCATATACATGTCACTTAAGCTAAACACATTTTTGTCCCTTCCCTCCTTCTCTTTCTGCCATCAATCAAAACCCCATATATGTGGCATCAAATTGCAGTCCATTGACCGACTATTATGGAATGTAATACATTCAATTTATTGCATTCATAGCAAAAAAAAAAAACACCTCCTTCTTTTTTTTTATATTTGCAAAATTTTGTAACATACTCGTAGACTCGTAACTTAAACTAACAAAAGCAATTTGCCACTTAATATTTTCCGCACTGCATTCTATCAGTGGATATATGCACATCACATCAGATAGAAAGAGATTGGCGTTGAATTCAGCTAAACTTTTTATAGTCAAAGTGCATACTACAATCAGTTCAGTACCTTTGAAAAAGAAGACAAAAAAAACTGCATATTGCTTCTCCAACTAGCTGTACTACAACTTTTGACCCATCTACATAAATGAATAATAAATTTGCTCACATGTTTTGTCTGGAGAAAGGGACGTATACAATTGTAAAAGTGAGGAGGCATCGTTACTCTTATAACTTAAATCCATAAATATTACATATTTTCATATTCAGTGAAAAAAGAAAGCAATACGTTCCACAACCAATTTTTCACAAATCGCTATGTTTATTTATTCTCATTTGATTCCCATCCATATAACAAAGGAAAAATTATTGCAAGACTTAAAATTTAACAAAAAAAATCATGTGAAGAAAAATCAATACGTTCCACATTAATTCCTAAGCTTCGTTATGCAAACAAAAACCGTTTTCGATGTTTTTAACTACAATTTAAACAAAAGTATGAAAAACTTAAGACCTTGAAACAATTCAATGGTATTCGATTTCTGTGGAGAAATAAATTAATACGTTCCACAATTATTTTGTTTAGATTTTTTCTACTTAAGGTAAAAAAACCCTGAATTAATCTGAAAAAAATCAATTTCCTTAAGAATCACTCTGCATAAATTTTTTAACTTAGTATTTGAAAATGCATTTTAATTTTTCACTCGATCTGCATCCTTTACATAAGTTTAAGGTAAACAGAAATTTTCATCACAAATGGTCAGCGTGAAAATTATTTTTATCTTCTTCCGACGCCTCCGGGCCGTTTGCTTTTTCCATTTTGTGAAATATTGTTCCAATAAATATTTAGGTACTATACTTCCTGCTGTGTAAAACACCCCTGAAGGTAACCAACAACCCAGCCCTGTCTGAAACTATTTTTAGTTCGACACATTGTGGTGGCAAGCTGTTTTTTTTTTATTTTTAATTTAAACAAAGTGAACAAAAAAAAAATCCTTCCCACTTAATTCCACACGTCGTATAATCAATATCCAAACATTATACATATTTCTAAATCAATAAAGGTCTGCGATAATAATTATTGTGGTAACAGGGCTAATTGATTCCCACAAAGTGCAACCCCTGATGTGACGCTGCTATTATCAGCAATTACAAAACTCACCTTATCACGGAGCTGCTGTTGTTTCCCACCAAAATGGCTAGGGCTGGATTTGTTTATGATTAAGTAAGACCACATGCAGTGCGATTATGGGTGTGGTTTTTTTTTTAATCGGTAGGAAAATTAATTCCACTTGTTATTCGTAGGTATACCAAAACAAACATATTTCTATCAAAAATAAAATAAAGAAAGATACGTTCCACAAATTTTTTAAATGAAAAAGTCACTTCAAGCGAAAGTACTTTGCTGTTGGTGATGTGATGGTGATGGCTGATAGAACTAGTAATCTGGTTTAGTTGGGAGTTGGGACATGCAAAATTATTAGAGAAAAAATTGCACATAGTGCACAGACACACCATACACCATGCAGCAACCATTAGAGTGCATATTTTGCAACAAAGAATCAACCACACGCTCATATTATGCTGATGAAGGCGAAGATTCAATTACAGAAATTTTAGATGGGAACTGCACTCAAGTGCTGGAACGCAAAATCACAGCATGTGCAACATGTGGAACTACAACAACAACAACGACAACGCACAGCTCAGGTTTATATGTACATATTTTTTTTTTAATGTGATTATATGCGGAAAGAGAGATAGAAGAGCAATATTGCAATTTTCATTTTAATTAAATGACAATATCTCGTGGTTTAGAAGAGGCGCATCATCAGCCACTATATTATGTAGAATAGAGGATTTCTAATCAGCCCCCTGTGGAGAATGTTATTTAATTTTTGCATCCATGGACACTTTTAAAAGACATGTGATATATGTGTACTTACAGAAATTGCAAATGCAAATATTTTTCAGATTATTTAACTTTTAAAAGTGTGGGGTTATGCATTAGAAAAATAATATTTGTTTTTTGGTTTCCATAATTTTGTAGAGAATGAAAAAAATATATTTAACACCGCTGGTAACGCTGAGTTTGTGTTTGACGTAAACATAATTAATTGAAGCACGTGCTGAATTGATAATAAAAATTGATATTTTTGGCTTGTATTTTTTTTGTATTTCTTCGAGCATAGATGGAAATATTTTTCTATATGTTCTATACTATGTTTCATCGAGTTGATATAAACAATATGAACTTGTTTTTACGAAAGTACACCATAGTTCAGTTAATTTTTTCACCAATTACAGTTTGTGGATTGTATTCTTTCAAAGCTTCTCCAATTATTACATTTTTTAAAAAATTCATACAGCTATTAGGAACAATACACGATCCATAGATTGTGGATCGTATATTCTGCTTTTATTCTGAGCTACTTTATGTTTGGTTTTGAAAATTCGGAGTAAAAAAATTGTGGATCGTATTAATTTTTTACAAGGTGCATGCTACATTCAGTAATTATCTTTCAAATTAAACTAAGAGTGAATAAAATTTAAACCAGGAGTTTAACATAACCTTAAAAGATAATGCACACATTCCATGGAATTCTTGTAAAATGATACTTTTGTGGAACTTATTTCTCACGATTAGAAAAAACGTTTTTTTTTATCGTAAGGCTTAATAACGTAAATTGTAAAAATAAATATTACTACTCGTATGTTGAATTGTGGAGTGCGTTAATTTTTCTACAACATTTTTTTGAAAATACAAGAATAAAATCTGTCAAAAACTAGTGTGGAACGTATTAATATTTTTAGATGCAGTCATGAACCATGAGATGTATTCAACAAAAGAAACATCAAACTATGGAACAAGCAAGTACCTGAACTTATTCAAAATCTCAAACATTGACTTATCTTAGTCACTTACATCTACTAAGAACAATAGTAGTTCTGAATCATCCCCTAAATCATTCAAAAACCCATAAATAATTTATCTACCTGTCAAGATTCATGTTCTTGTTTTCCTTGAATCAACATTAAAAGAGATTTCCATTATAGCTTCTGTATATAGCAGCAGCGCAATAAACAAGAGTTCAACAACTTTGCACCAGATTTCTCCGCAATATCCATAAACTTGGCTATAAAAGTAGCAAAAGCATTAAAAATAAAAATTGAATAAAAAAAAAAATAGATGTATAGTTGTTGTGTTGTTTCATGTTTTCTATAAATCTGTTTCTATACTAAAAACGAACAGCTTTGAGGTCAGTCAAGATCACTCTCTAGAGTCCAATCGCTTAGGTACATATGGAGAATTTATACAAAACGTTTTAGCCAGCAGTAGTTTGTAATACCACTTTTTTTTTTATTTCAGGTAGATACACAGATGTTTGCATTAAAAAAAAATATCTCTTGTTTAATGTCATTTCAGTTTGTTTTGTGTTACTATTTGATGCTTAAAGACACACATCATTTATATAACCAAAAGATCACAAAATTTACAATGCACTCTCCGATGTCACGTTTAGCGTCAGCTTTCAAATCACAAAATGCTTTATTAACTTTTTATTTACTTTGAGTCATAAATTTCCGCAATGATGTGAATTGACCTCTGCAAAATATCTACGAAAGCAAAAAAAAAAATAACAAACAAAAAATATGTATATCTATCCACGTCCGGTACGTGTCAGACGTGTTAGACAAGTTCATTTATTTATTTCTCTGTTTTCTCTCAGACCTGCATTTCTCTACATGCAATGTAATGTAATTTTCACAGGTCATTAGATTACGTAGTTCATTATACAATTAACTATGTTTGAAATAAACAATTAACCTGTGCTTATTACATAGGTAGATGTAATTAATTCTAATCTTGCAAAATAGGGCTAAATAATGCTGGCCCCAAAGTGGAACCTTGAGGCATATCAAATTCTCAAAGTAAGCGAATAATTGTACTGCGACTGCACTCGTGGTGGTGCTACTGCTGCTGCTGCTGCTGCTGTTTGGGCTCTAATGGTTGGTGGAATGTCATTGTTCTACTCCCCCAATTGCATACAGTATTATATATTTGTATGTAGAAGGTAGAAAAAGCAAGAAGCGAAATACGAGACAAATAAACCTTTCTCCCCTTTTAATGGGTTGAAAATTATGTTGCGATTGCATAAATTGTCCAAATAGCCAGAGTAAATACAACAAAAATGCCCGAAGGGAGTGAGGTTAACGAAGCGGAAAAATTATATTTCTTTTCTGTTTTTTATTTTGCTATGCAACTCTTGTCGGGAGTTTGAATATTCTATTCTTTTTTGTTTTTTTTTTTTTTGTTATTTCATTCGTTCGGCAACGTTTCATTTTTTTTCCTAATGTAAGATAAAAAAAAAACAAGAAGAAACATTCATAATCAATTCGATGGGGGCTACATTGGGGCTTCCATTATTCCTTTTGTTTTATGCTTAACTCTTTATTTTACTACCTTCAGTAAATCGTAAATTATAAAAATGTCATGTACTTTGTTTACTAATTATTATTATTAGAAGCATTTGTGCTATTTACGTTCTTTTACTCTAGGTAAATCATTATTTATTTTTTTTTATGATTATTGCAGCTTTTTTTTAATAAGCCTTGTGCTGTTACACCTCACTACCGTAAACTATTGTGGAATTAATAAGTTTGGAATGGGGAAGGGAAAATTTGAAAAGTAAAAAAAAAAAAATTAATTCATAAATTCCTGTGGGTTTTATGTATATGGAAAAATAAATGAATGAAAAACTATGGTAATGAACAGATGAGAGTAAGGGGACAAGAATATGATACTCACAGAGGAAATAAAATCATCTGTTGCAATTTAAGTTGCATGTGGATTGTATTTGGAAAATGATTTTTTATTTTATCATTTAAAAGTTTTAAGGGACTGAGTTCTAAGAGATTTAATTTTAAGGAGATGTACTTGAAAAGAAAATTTTATAGAATGTGGATCGTATTCCAAGAATTTGTTTAAAGTAATTTTTTGGATTGGTTGGCAGCTGTATAATCATTGGTGGAACTTAATCAAATTGAGGTAAAAGATTGAATTGAAAAAAATCGCGAGCTCAGTCAAATAAAGTCATTCGTTGGTGTAGATTGTGTTGATTTGAAACATACTCATAATTATTTTTTAAACTTATAATACAGGTCCTAATAAAAATCACTTATTGAATTTCTTTTATGTGGATTGTAGGTACATATTTGAAAAAAGAATGCAAAATAAAATTGATATAAGAAAAGAATTAGCTGCTGAGCTGCACCATGAAATTCCACATAAATGGTATTGTAAAGCATAATTTATTATTTAACAATTTTGAAGGTTTCATTTAAAAAAGTTAAAATTTCAAATTCATTTGTATTTTATATGAAAAAGTAAAGACTTTACTGCAACAAATGTCTAGAATCTAATTTTTATTTTTCACAAATACAAATTCAAAGAAAGTATCAAGATGAAGAGATAGGTTAGTAGGAAAAGAAAATTAACAAATCCGTTAATTTTTTAAGATTTTAATTGAATGTGGATCATAAGTTGCAGAAAAACACAAACCCTATCTATCCATCACTTTCGTACAAACTTAAAAGAATTAGTTTCTGAGCTCTATCTTGAAGTTATGACTGGAATAATATTGCAAAGTGGTGTGTAAATATAATACGATCCACAATTTTGTACATGTCCATTGTATATCAATTTGCATAGTACTATCATCACGATGATTTTTGAGTTGTGCGCTGTGGTCGTCTGAGGGCGCACTTGTATATACACACAAACAGCAACCAGAAAATTAGTATGCGCTGTGATCGCTTGGGGCCGACGTGGTGGAACGTGCTGATGATAGTACTATGCAAATTTATATACAATGTACATGTCTACTTCTTCTGTACTGAACTTTTAGTAACTCAAGAAAATACTTGAAAAGTTTAATTCATAAATTTTGCTGACTTTTTGAATATTAACTGTATCAAAAAAAAAGTTTCAAATATTAAATTTAGAAACTATTACTTGAGTTTTTTTTTGTCAGCCTAACCGATATATTTAATAAAAACTAAAATCCACCAAATGTTGCCCAAGATGTAAATTTTATTAATGTGAAAAGAAAAATCAAATTTATGATTTATGACTGGGATTGGAACAAACTCCTAAGTCACCCAAATAAATTGTTTGTAAATGCATTATGCATTATTAAGGGCAATCGCACATCCCAGTTTCAAAACCAAAAATGATACTTGCACAATCCTCCATTGCACACATTGTTATCCGCTGACTTTCTTGACACCATATCTTGTGGCATCCATCTACAAGTAATGATGCTTGTTATGATTTCATGATTATTTATGTTGTCACACCCATATATCTCTCAATAGATCGTCAATCAATCTCTCACCACAATCCATCCACAGCCAGCTGCTGCTGCAGCAATCACTACGAGTGGGTATAATACACCTCTGACACATCAATTCACAAGCTCAGTTCCACACAAAAAGAAGAAGAAAAATCTTTAATGCATCAAAAAGCTAGAAGAAACAACGATGACGACGACCACTCCTTTTGATGGATGTGCCCCACACATTATTTCAGCCAATTTCATTGCATTTACCAACTAACCAATATATTGAACTACGAATTCATCAGACAAATACCATCCACAAAAAAAATATATAATTGCTAATTATACCTGGGAGAAAGAATAATTGCCAGTAGCCAGCATACAACTCTATTAAAGGAGGGAACCTAATTTGCCAACTACTTACTACCACAGTTACTCTGATGCGTTGCTTTCGATTTAATTAACCCTTACAATATTTCACCTCAATAAAAATAATATTTATACCTATTTCATTTGCACAGAAGAAAACTTTCTTTTCCCTGGCAAGCCCAAGAAGTATGGCTGGAGTCTATATACATAAGTTCCATCATCATGGCCAGTAGCAATATTGTGCGCAAAAAAAAAAAACCATTCATTATCACTAATGCCTTAACCATAATTGAAAACTTGACTAACTGGCCAGCCAGTTCTGGCTGTGGATGATGCTTATACCTATAAGTTGATATATTGATGATGATGGTTGATGGGGATAGTAGTAGTTTGTTGTTGCCATCATCATCAAAGTCTCTGGACATTTAAGAGCAATTGAATCCATCGACCCCCAAAGTGCATTAACCTTGTTGTGATGTGTGCATTACATACAATCCACCTTTTTTTTTGTTGTTATTGTTGTGTCCACATGATTTTGCTCATCGTCTTTTTCTGGTCTTTGGTCACAATATATATGGATTTAATGTTGTTGTCGCTTTGCAAGTATCTCTAAGATATGTACCTTCTTTGCTGATGTATCTCTCTTGCATCTTAAACTTACGATCCACATATGTCCACGCATACACTAAGAAGTTTTTTTCGTTGATCATTTTCATCATTTAAGTCGAGAAGAGATGGCTGTCCAACCAGCTAAACTGGTCTAGCCAACTATGTACTTTGCTTCGCGAGTCGGACTCAATCCATGGTTATAATAATAATGATGATGGTGCGATTTGAAGTACCAAACGACGAACATCGCCGTCGTCGTTTGTCGTTGTCTTGCACGCACTTCAAGTAGATTCCAAGTCCATATTTGTGTGGACTTCTTTATTCTTCCATTTATTTGCTTCAATTATAAGACTTAGGTTTTTTTTTCTTCGCCCTTCTTTCTCTCTCACTCTTTCTTCTTTTGGATGTATAAAACGAGTAGTAATATCTTATTTGACACTTTGTCGTTCAATTAGACAAAGTGGATTGAGTAGACTTGGACTTGAGTAGACGATTGACCCCCAGCTTCAAATGGTGCAGATTTAATGGCATATAATAGAGCACTAGTTTTACTCGTCAATAGAGTAGAGATTCTCAAGAAGATTATTTTATAATTTGTTGAGGGAACATTTTCCATTGGAAACATTTTTGTGTTTTTTTTTCAATTGAGAGAAATACTTCCTTGAATACATTCCACAGAATAGTTTAGACATTTTATTTGTAAATTTAATTAATTTAGCTTTTGATTTTTATTCATGATTTTATTGGGAACTGTGCTTTAAATGGAAAGAATGACGGAAATTATCAAAAGTCGTTTCGCTTATACTTTTCATTTCATGGGAAGTGATAAAAACAAGTGAAACTTTTTGATTTTTTATCCCACTGATCGTTTTTTAGTGATTTTCATTCATGATTTGATTGGGAATTATGCTTGGTGGAATTTTTCATTCCTCAAAGGATTTTTTGAGAGTCGAGAGAGAAATAATATTCGGGAAATATTACTTTTACAGGTTTTCCGTGAAATTCATTCTTTTGATGCTTTTCACCGACAGATTCATCTGTTTTTTGTGTTGGTATTTTCAAATTAAAATTTAGTCCATGTGAAAATGAAAAATGTTTAAAGTTGATGAAAAAAATTGTTGAGGAAAGAACTTTTACTTTTTCCCGTGAAATTTATTTATTTTCTCAGGAAAGTTCGTCTGTTTTCTGTGCTGCAGTTAAAAATCTTGCAAAAAAAGTGATTTATGAAATGAAAAACTTACAGAAAATGTAATTTGGACTTAGTGAAAATTTTGTATTCCTTTTTTTGACGAGATGTGCATCCAAGTTTTATAGAACTAAAATTATGTTAATTGAAACAGTGGAACGCCGTGAAAATTTTCTTACAAATTTAAAGTTAATGCTTGCTGGTAAAATTACATACTCAATGCGAAATTGAATATAATTGCAATCCACAAAAAATTAAAACATCAATTGGAGTATGGAAATGTTTATTTTTCACAATAAATCTGCTTTGATTCAAAATATAAGGTGTGGAATGTAAAACTTTTACTCTACAGCTATTGTGTGAAATTAGTGCCAGAATGCCTTAAGACAGTATTTTCATCTGATTAAGTATTTGCCCTCAATTTTCCAATTTAACTCAAACGCATAAACACATAGCAGACAAAATTATCATAATCATCAGGTTATGTTCCACATAATTTGATAACCTCATAACACATCAAAACAAAACAAAAAAAATGATACACATTTAAAACAATTATAATTCTAGGCACCTGACGAAACGCATTTATATAAATCACAAACAAGAATAATTGCATCTATCCAAGACAATCTAGAATTCTACTAAATTAGCCAACTAACCTAAATCCTAATAAATTCAAAGTATCTCTCGCTGCATCAGGAATTCCACATGCTGCAGCAGCAGCACACTGCAGCATCAACACCATCGAGTAGGTATAGAAGATGCTTCAAAACATGTGGGTATGTGGTTTGAGTAATAAATTAAAAAGAAAAAAAAAAACTCGGAGTTTGCATAACTCTGACCACAAAATGCGTCAATACTCAACTCATACATTTTATGGAAACATTTTATAACATAATAACAACAATAACAAAAAAGATCTATGCTATGTTTATAATCTTATAGTGCAACCTAGATGCAATAAAGGTGGTCACAATAGTGTTATTGTTGCTTTGACGAGTTGTCATAAATCTCGAGCATATCATATCTAACCCGTGAAGTGGTTTCTCATTACTCAAAACATCTTAAAGAGTGATGACTCTCGCTTGCGCTTGGTGCAGCAACTAATCGACTGGCGACGTGTGCATGAATGCGAATGAGAAGCGTGTGTATAGAAAAAAAAATCTATAGATAAAACCAAAAACAAGCAACTAATAGCTTGGCCTCTTAAGAACTCGATTCAGTTCTATTTTTAAACAATGTGGCTTCTTCATTCTGCAGAGCGTCTGCTGATTTGTTCTTCTTCTTGTTTTTATTTTTTTACTTTTTGCTTCTATATATTATTATTTCCGATAGGATTGTGCAATAATTTAAAAGCAATTCAAACCAGACCACTTGTATGTAGGCTGATTGATGAGAGAAACTTTGAAATTATTAGAATTCTTGGAATAACATTCTTAAGAAGATACGATCCACAAGCTGTAGATCGTGTTATAAGTGCTAAATGTAAACATTTTATGTTTCAAATTCAATTAAACATAACTTCTTTTCAAATAAAAATTAATTTCAGGATTTGTATTATTAGTTAAATAAGAAATAGCTTATTAAAGAAGTTCTGTGGGAATACAATCCACAAGCTGTAATTGATTGTTTAAATCACTTAATGTGGGTTTTTTTTCACAAAATTTTTCGTTTACTATATTATCACTTATTATCACTCGGCTGTACGTATCTTAAAACTGCCCATTTCAAGCTAAGATACAATAATGTAACCTTGTATAAATCTGCAAAAAAGAAACGAATTCGAATAATCTTATTGTATGTAGGTAAAGAAGTATGTTTTTAAACGATCCACAAGTACGAAAACTCTCCACTTATTATGTACAAGAGTTGAAAAACTCATGATGTCATCTGTCAAGAATAAATGAACTGACAAATTGCCTCATAGTGACGTGTGTATGTCAATGTCAAAACAAATTAATAAAACGAAAAATCCAAGTCATTAAAAAAAAACAGACCTCCTCAAGTACATATATTATTACCTCTTAGCAAAAAAAAAAAACAATGGCATGTCAGCATCAATTTAAAAAGAAATATCTTGGCGTTTAAATAATAATTGGCAGTTTTACAACAAATGTTTGTCATTCATAAAATACTGCCCTTTACAGTAAAACATTATTTTTGTGAGACTCTATATTTAAAATTACATCAAAAATGTGGGTCATTCATAACCAAGGAAAAAAAAAACTGTGTCAACGTTTAAAACCCTCAAAAAAAAAAAGAAATCTCATAATTGTTGATCACTTTAAGATTTCAGAATAAAAAAAATATGTACATCCCACACATGGTGGTAATGATGGATGTGGAATGCATGTCTTTTTTTTTTGTGACAAAAAATGGAAAATATTCAGAAAGAATTTTTTACAATTTTGTTCTTCTTTGGAGCGGAGAAAAAAAGCCTTTTAATCATTTAACTGATGGTGCTTAAAATTCTTACTTAATTATGGATATAATTGGGCATGTCTTTCTACTTTCCAGTAATAATATAGTAATTTCAACTAATGTAGAATTGTGGAGTAGGGCATTTTTTTTTTTTTTTGTAGTGAAAACGCAAATTTGACTTTATGAAGTTTCGGTTTAGTTTGAGATTTAGGGACTTTAAATTATTTGTATAGTGAATGTTATGTGGTTTTTATTTAATTTGTTTACTTCTGAAACAAATAATTGTAAGAGAAAACACGCTTTGAGAGAAATAAAAAATTAATAAATTCCACATATTTTAATTTGATAAGTGTCGAAATGCAATATAAGCAATCCCAGGTTGTTGAATGTGAAACTATTAAATTTAAATACTTCACAAAGAGAATTTTAAATAACGAGATTCTAAAAAATATATTTTGTGAAATAAGAAATAAATACGTTCTTTATCCACTGTATACAAATTTGGATAGTACAATTATGAACACGTTCCAGACGTCGTCGTCGACCCCCAGAGAACCCCCACACCTAACTTATTTTCTGGTTTCTGTTTACAAGTGCGCCCTCACAAGACCGAACAACACAACTGTGTGGAACGTGTTCATAATATTACTGTGCAAATTTATATACAATGTCCATTGTCCATATCCAAAATTTTAAAGTAGAAAAGCTAAAAACAAACTATTAATTAGTTTCATAAATATCAAAATACATGATGTGGATTGCAAGGCTCTAAGACGCACAAGAAGATTTTTTCCTCAAAAATTTAATTAAATTCATATAAAATAAAAAATCACAACGTTGCACACTGAAAAAAACTGATTTAGACTAGACAATTAAATAGTTATTGTATTCACATTCACATTTGAAATGTGGAATGTAAATTTGTAGAATCATGTAAATAATGTTCTCATGAAAATTAAATTTTCAATCAAAAGTGCCCTAGAAAAGGAAAAGAAAATATTATTTTCAACGACTTGTCTTTAGTTTTGTCAATACTAACAAGTTCCACAAATTTTTTCTATATCAACTGGTAGAAACAATTAAAAAACGATTTTTCTATTACAATCCTTTTATACTAACATACGTGGAATGCATTCGTCAATTGCTTAATTTTTCCAAATGATTCCATTAAATCGCCCAGATTCATAAAACAATATAGGTTCTGTGCATCAGGAAATTCTTGGAATCAAGTTGATATGTTTATTATTATTATTATATCGGTTTTCAATTCCAAGTAATCAATTGTGTGTTCATAAACCATCAATTTCATCAATTAAATATAAATAAAAAAATTGACTAAATAAATTTTACTAGCTTATTGTTATTGTGAATCAAATATTTTCACTGGAATTTCCTGCTTTTTATTTTAAGTTTTAATCAATTCAATTCTTTGAAATTGAGTCTGCTGATAAAAACTCCCTAAACAACTATGATACCAACATTCTTCAACAGAAGTAAAAAATTCATTCCCACGATAAGTTAAGGTAGATATAAAAAATAAATGTGGATTGCAACATTTCAAAAATCACATCATCACCCGTATATCATTTGGGTAGGTTGGCTTTCGGTTGATATATGTTGCAGTCATCATATCGATATGCGGTTTCGATTTTTAATTATTTATTTCTTCAGCTGGCTGTTTTTCGTTTATTGCAAAATACATAACAGGCATGCATTTCAAAGCCTACGCGCCATCAAGATCTGCTGCACAACAGACATTTTGTCATTTTCTTTAGGCTAAAACAAAGAGGCTGGTTGCATACCGCCAACAACCAACAGCAACGCGAAATGACATTACCACCATGACGATGATGACGACAATGCGCGTTGCATTGCATCGCCTTCGCAGCAACCTCAAAACTACTATTTTACAACACAACTCCTCGACGACTCGTTTTAATTATGTAAATTTGGATTTAATTACAATAATTGTCTGGGAATAATTTCTGATGACTTGAGTGCATGATGAACATCGCATCATCGCATCCGCAGGGAGTTTTGACAGAGATTAAACTAACAAACATCAAATAAACTCCTATTTTCTGTTTTTAGCACCTTAGGGCACGAGTTTACGTGTACTGTAATATCGCTTGTACTACTACTCTACAATTAATTGAATAATTGTTAAGAATTATGTTCCACTCTAACAAGTTTGTATTATACGAGGAGGTTTATATTTCGGAAGTATGTAATTATGCAATTAACTGACCTAAATTTTGTATGGTACAACTTGTTTTGTACCAAGAAGAAATAAACACAAAAAATGTCTCATGTGGAACATGACATTGAATGAGGTTTTATGCATATTCAAACCAGTCTTTTGTCTTGTTTGGTAGAATATTTGTGCTTAATTCTCAATTCTTAATATTAAGGAAAATGGCTTGAGCTTGACATCACCAGAAAACGTATCATTTGGAACGTGAAATTAATATGAAAGTACAATTTTGGATGTGGATTGTATGTTTATATTAAACTGTCGTAAAGGGATATTTTTGTTTTTGATCAAGTTTTTAAGCAAATTACAAAAAGAATATTTGCCAATTTATAATTAAATTTTGTGGAACCTAGAATTAATATGGAGGACTTGTTTTGGATGTGGATCGTATGTTAATATTTGTTCGTAGTTTAAGTTTTTTTTTTCTCCAAAAATCAACTTAATTGTTGAATGTTTGATTAAATCCAATTTACAAAAATCATGTGGATCCCGACAATCCATACTTAAAAATAACGAACTATCATGTGGATCCTAATGTATACATACAAAAAATTTTAATTTATTGTATACATACAATAAATTTTAATTTATTGTATACATACAATAAATTTTAATTTATTTACTAAACAAATTCCTTTCAATTTGTTTATCTAATTTTTTATAAGCTTGCAGAAATAAACACACTCATTCACTTTTCTATTCTCAGACACAAAAATTATCATCATGTGGAACTTGACATAAAAATTGCATTTGTCATAAAACTTCATAAGTCAAATATGGAAATAATTTATAAAAAAAAAAATTGTGTAGGTTACGCAATATATAATATTGACCTAAATTTTTCTTTCTGATTCCTTCCATAGTTAAATGTGACAAGAAAACATATAAAACGCCTCTTGTGGAACCTGACATTCACAAGGCCGATGATTGATTTCATTTTAATCTTTAACTTTTTGTCTTGTAGGTTGAATGTGGACAAGATTTTTTCTTAGCTAAACGGTACTTGAGTAATTGCTGAATGAATATACTTATTTCCATCGATTTCATCATTTCAATAACACATACCTATAGAAAATCTTTTGACTAAAAAAGGTCAGACAACAATTTTTAAAGTAGTAAACTATAGTTAGTGTAGGATGTTAATTTTTTTTTTTGCAAATCAAAGTCTTCGCGGTTGTCATCGTCGTCATCGTTGTCGGAGGAGGTACCATGGTTAAAAAAAAATATAGCCTTGAACTGCTTTTTTTTTGTTTTTTTTCTAATAACCCAGGGATTACTCTTACTTAATTTTTTGATTAATCACATATTGAGTATGATTTCATTTAACAAAAAAAAAAAAAAGATCATCGGGGACAAACATGAAAAATAAACTAAGGCCATTTTAAATTTAAAAAAAAAAAAACTCGCGTACGTAGGTAAGGCAATAAGTCTATCCAATTAACAAACAACAAAGAAAAAGGTAGGCAGTTAAGTTGAAAAAACAAAATCACCAACTTTCCAAAAGCTCACAAATAATGAGGAGGCACTATACACTACACACAAAAAAAATTTAAAAAAAAAATCAAAGACCAAATAAGAATCTATTGATTTTCGAAACCTTCTTCTTTCGAATGCATCTTTTAGGTGAATTTAGCACACACCAACAATACCTAAATAAACGACAACAAAAACAACAACGACGTCGATGAAAAGCCTCCGTTGGAACAATTTAAACAAAACAATAAAAAAAAAAAAAAAAAAAAACAGAAGAAAAATCGATTTGCTTGCGCAACTTCCAATTAAGTTCGTTTTTCCCACTTCGATGGTTTTTTTTTTTTCTTTTTCTTCTTCTCTGCTTGAGATACTTCATCTGGTGATCTATTGTTCGTATATAGTGAGGCACCTTAATATTGTTTTTGTCTTGACATTTACCAAACTCAAAGAAGAAAATTCATAACAAAATTTCTCTTAATTTATTATTATATCGTACTGTTTGTATTTTTTTTTTATAGAAGCTACTCTCTGTTGATGATGATATAGGAAAACGAACGCATCATAAATCACGTATATCTCAACACAAAAATGTATATCTTCTTTGGAAAAAAAATTTAATTCCGCATTTAAATCCAATTTTAATTACCTATCTATAATATAGAGAAGTGCTATACAACAGACAGAAGAAAAAAAATGTACAAACACCATCTGTTTAAATGGCTTTCACTTTAATCACCATCATATGCATGCTGCTTGCAAAAATAATTGAAAATCATAATTTTAAATGAATTGGCAATATTCAGCAACATCCCACACACGATCGGACATTCTCAATTTTCAATAAAACACCATCGACCACCCGAGTGGACAATGTGGATCGTATTTATGGTAATTCAAGTATCTTGTGAAAATTTGAGATTTTTGTTTTGGTTTTGGTTTTTTTTTTCTTTTTTCTTCTGAATCAACAGGATGCAGATGTCGATCGATTTATGTATAATTAATACTGCACACCCAAGGTCTTTGATGACCTTTTCATTTCGTTTATAATGAATCGACTTGGCTGATTAAATTTCATAAAGATAAACAATCGCTTCAGAAGGGAGTCTTCACTTTATGCCACATACCTACTATGCACATCATCACAGAAGGAAGAAGAAAAAAATAAAACTGAAAATTGCTTCCCTCTTCATAATAAATAAAAAAAAAATATACATATATATATTCTGGATAAGAAAGTGCTGGATGGTTGGGTTTTTCGTATAGTGTGTAGGTTGTAGAAAGATATACCCATAGGAGTGGAGTATAAAATGAATGCAACTCAACAAAAAAAAAAGAAAAATAATAAAACTGGTCTGGGCCAGTACCACTTCTAACAAAGACATGCTATTCCATGCCATGCAACCAAGAACCTAAAACTCACCTCCTTCATTTGCCACCATCCATTCTATAGGTACCTATAGATACCTCGGTGAAAAACAAGAACATTGTGGAAGAACCTCATGAAAGTGCAGTGGACCAAGAATATTGCGTTGAGTTATTTTTTTTTTATTTTTATTTTTTAAACTTCTATACACAACAACTATAGAGTTAATACTTCAAAAATAGCTAGTACCTACACTAGACAACCGGTTTTTTGGGTACAAGATTCTCCATTTACCAGGAAGCTTAAGCCAGTCAAGCAGGAAAGAGCAAAATAACAAAACAAGAGGGAAAAATGGGGAAAATACATATAGAAGTTTCAGCAAAACAGGAGATCAACCAGATTGGGAATAAACTATACGAAAATGTTTTACAATTAGATGTTTTTTTTTTTTTTTGTTGTTGTTTTGTTTTGGGGCTTTGGTTTATGGATTTTCGATTGGAATTTATTTAGGTTTGAGGAAATTGAAATGAATTTAAACAAAAATTAAGTTCTAAGAGGATTTTTTAAACAAGATAAATATAAAATAAAGAAATCGATTCCAGTCAAGTGAAAAAAATACGTTCCACAATTTTTAGTTGAAATTTGTAATCATTTTTATTTTTGTACAAAACAGTAGTTATGGGAAATTGACTTACAAAAAATTTGTTGTGTATGTTGTAAATTTACAAAAAATTTGGGAGTGATGAAATGAAAACTGTTTGGACTGGAAAACTTAGAATCTTTGAAGTGAAAAATTTTCGAATCTATATTTTTATTTTTATTTTAATGCAAATAATTTGACTACCATACAGTATTCTCATTTCATCAATTTTAAATCAGAGGTATACTTCATTTCTCTGAAGTGAAAAATAAATGCATTCCACAATGTTCCACAAATCGCAATTGAAATGTCTATGAATTTTTGCCAGATTTTAAAATGATTTGAAAACTCTAAGTTATCTCTTAAAAAAATAAACCAGAGTTAACGCAGAAGTAGTTTTTAAGTCGAGGCCTTCACTTCACAAAAAGTCTATTCAATATCTAAGCTGACTGAAAAACTTAAGTTTAACCTCGAAACAAGAAATTCTACCACTGAAAAATTGGTCCATAGAGTGGAATTAATTTCAGAAAATAATTTGAACCTTTATTAACTTGTACTTAAGGTTAATTTGAAAAAGTTATAATTTTGATGACATTTTTCAATATTTCAAAATTCAACCCAAAAAAAAATTTGAAATTTTATATTTTGAAAATTCAAATACAAAACGGATTTCTTCGATAAAAATTTTGGTATATAAATTCTCAATAAAATATTCCTCATAAAAAAATGGATGACAAAAATTTTGAAAATAAAAAATTGTCAACATATTTTTCTTTTCACTCAAATAATTCTAAAAATAGTAAAATGTGGTTGTAATAATAGAATTGAAAAAGTGTTATTAGAAGTGTTATTAGAAGTGTTATTCAATAAGGTATTCAATAATTTTTGATAAGAGAGTGATAATTGAAACTAAAATATGTGTAAAAATAATACAAATTATTTGTATGTGCCTTTCTATTCGATGACTTTTGGCAGCTGTATCTTTGTAACGGTTAAGTTTACGATAAAAAATGCGTTGACCATTTTTGTAGAGCGTTAAATTTTCTACACAAAAAAAACTATGTAAATTGTTTGGAAACTGGTTACTGTGAAGACATAAGAACCCAACTAAAAAGATCTATTTTTTTCCACACAAATCCTTTGGAAAACCAAAAGTCCGTCGAGGAAGATTTAAATGTTCATATCTTGAGCTCAAACTGAAATTTTTGAACTTGCATCGAAGGTACTTAATTTTTTTGGAAATACCCTAATGCATACACTTACAGAAAAAAAATTTCCATTTATCGAAGTAAATTCTTTTTCTTTTTCAAAATAAAAATAAAACACAATACTAAAGAATCAATAACAATTCTTCAACAGAAAGTTATTTGAATAATATTTTTTTTTTTTAATTTTAAGACCATAATAACCTTCAATCATTCCTGACCCAGACTCTATACCTGCCTAACCTACTGTGTCCATTGTATACCTTCTGCCATACCGATGACCTAAAGAAGAAGAGACTCCCCAATTAACATTATCATATCAGACAACAACACTCTTCAATACAAAGCGTTTTCTTCTTTTTTTTATTTGTTTTGTTGTTGTTGTTTCATCGGCTGTTATACCTGCATAGTCATAACAAAAGATTAAAGTTTAAAAGAAACATATTTTTGTGTATTTGGCTTTGTTCTTTTTGTCTGTCTCTGACGCGGAATATTCTTGGTTTCCTTATGATTTTCTGAGAATATACATTTTCGGCGGCGCGGCGGCGTGCTTCAACTCAAATCGTTGTCCATATTTTTAATTAGTCTTCTGTTCTCGTGTTTAAGACATATCATTCATAATTCCGTTATAGTTAAAAAAAAAATCCTTTTGTCTACATTCATTTTTTTGTTGTTGATTTTTGTGAAATAAATCAGACGGAAGTCTGACAGGTCAATATGGAACAATGACCGTGTTTTTTGAATGATTTCATCAGAATCCAGCATCACATCATTCGTGTGTAAGGCCCCCGGAGACAAAACATCATGCTGATGTAATTTGATCGAACTCTAATAGAGGTCATAATTATCTTGAGGAAGCAATTTATTAAAAATTCTATATCCCACCCTATCGTTCAATCAAAATCTACAGGTAGAAAAAGATTCATTTTGAAATAGAAAAAAAAAAAATAAAAAAATAAACAAGTTCCACACCAAGTTTCTCGATTAATGTCTTGAGTTTTTTTTTCATTAATAACTAACTTGAGCTTGATCACACCAAATTAACCAAAACATACCATTTCGGTCATTAATCAAATTCCTAGTCTTTGTATCTTTCCATATTTCTATCTGATCATCAGGGAGAGAGACAACAATTTTCTTTGTTTCAGAAAACTTATATAGAGGTGCACCTGGTCTCGATTTAAAATGCAATAAACAGCTTTGTTCCTTTGTCCAGCTTGGAAAATACCTATTTCTCTATTTTTATATCTTTGTTAAATATGCTGTGTGTAAAAAAAAAAAGATACAAAGGCTAAAGTATAACACTTTTCCTTGTTTTAAAAAAAGCAGCCAGTTTCACAACACAGGGAGAGTGAGAGAGGGATACTTGAGATAATATACAGACTATATGGGCCTCCATCATCAAACTCCTTGAGGCTTGAGTCGTTGAGTCTTTGGTCTGTTTTTTTATTTTTGCTTAGCTGGGTGTGGTGTCCATCAACGATATAATGTTTTGTGGAACGTATCTCTAGCGACTAATAAAACTTTATCTTTGTCTTGTCTAGCACTGGCACTGGCACTGGCACTATGTGGAATTTATTTATTGTCGTTTTGATAGTTTTGGTATGCTTATCATAATTTATGGTAATTAGCGTCATGCTTTTATGCATTTTATTATTTTTTTTTTTTATTTTCCGCGCCTTGTTTTTTTCTGTTTTGGTATTTTTATGCAATTTTTTTTTTTTTTTGAGCGTCAGCAGTCAAAAGTGCATTTTATTTCGTTATGCGAATGTGCACTTGATAAATGCGAAACTACTCAGTTTATTTTATATCCCCTCCCCTCTCTTTCTACTAAACTGTGCGGCTATAGGGGACTTTTAGTTTATGTTTTGTTTTTATTCATATAATAGGTACTAGGCAAAGCATAATAATTGATGGTAATTATGGAAGTTAGGAAGAAAAAAGTCATTATTTATTTTAATTTTCTTTTGCAAACATTTTATTTATTTAATAAAAAAAATAATGTATGCATGTAAATAAATTTTAAAACACTCTCGCTTTGAGTGATTTCCATTAACGATCATACGGTTGCATGGATTTTTTATACTTAGTTGGGGAACTGCGCAGAAAAACAAAATTAATATTATAAAATGTTCGACAGAGATTTATATGTAATTTTCTTTTTTTTTTGCATTTTCTTAATGCTATTTGCATCCGCCCCTTCTTAATCATGAATTATAATTTTTTTTTTAGCATAAAAAAGATTTCAATGAACTTGGACTTATAAATATTGTAAGAGGAATGCGATAAGGTCATATGATGAATGGTGATGCGATATTGAGAGACGGATTATGTTTGTAATTGCGTTTTAAAGCCTGGCTTGGTTGTAAATAAATGAAGAAGAAATTTTATTTTTCATTTTTTTTATAATTTTCATCTACATTTTACAAAAACAATTTTTTATTCGATTTTATTTTAGTGTTTTTGAAGAGCTGTAACTTTTTGAAAATTGGTGGTATTGAAATGTGAAACAAAAATAAACTTAAGATTTATGTTTCTTGTTGTCAATTATTTTTTTAAAGATACCGTTACTACGCAATCTCAAAAAATAGCACAATCGAAAATTTTTCAAAAGCAAAACAAAATTGAACATCTGTGTTTTCATTAAAAATTGTTTTTAAGTTGATCAAATGTATCTGTCAGTTATTCTACGAGTTCTTCCAATAGGAAATTTTGTATTTTGAATGACAAAGGTGTCTTTTGTCCTTGATCACGAATATCTCGATAAATATTGATGACATATAAAATCCAGGGCCAGTTTCAGAAACTACAGCTAAACTGCTAAAAGATTTGTTCAAAACATGATGAATAAAAATTTGTTTACCTTTCTTGTGAATTCGTGAAAAAAAATACAAGATAATGAGTTTTTTTGTAGTATTTTCTTAAATCTTTTTTAAATTTGTCAATATCAGTCAGTATCTTAATCGTAGTACTACGTTTTACAGAAAAATAATACAAAAAAGGTTCTGCAAATTTTAAAATTGCTCCGTCAAACCGTTTTTACGTTATGAATGTTCAAATCCAAAAAATTAAGTGTACGAACAAATCTCATTGTTTTTTGCTATTGTTTTATCATCGTCAAAAGAAAATTTATTTAAAAAAAAAAATTTCATTATTTTATAAAAAAATTCGTTGAAAAAAAGTGAATTTTCAAAAACAAAAATATTAAAAATAGCAGTTTTTTTTTTAAACGTGATTTGAAAGGTGATTAGTGACAGTCATTTTTAAAGTATTGTTTGTGTTCTAAATGTAAAATGTTTGGACGAGACTGAGACGAGATTTAGCCCTACGAGGCCAAGATGAGATTAAAAAGTTTAACGAGACCGAGACTAGAAAAATTTTCACACAAAATTGCGGGCATACAGAATAGGGTGGAGTGAAAATATTTTTTTTTTAATTTCTGTTATAAACTCCGCCCGGAAATATATTTAGAATTAGAAAAAAATATTTTTTGTTAAATTAGTTTATTTATTAACTTAATTTTAAGATGCCAATGAAAAAATGACTTTTCGAAAAATTATCTCATCAGAAAGCTTTTCATGTCCCTGAGTTATTTTAATTTGCTACTACTGTTAAAAAATGTATTTTAAATGGAAAGTAATGCCAAAGCCATAAAAATTCAGTCATGGGTGCGATTATTTGACCCGTGATAACCTGAGACGAGTAATATACTTCTATGTATATCAATAAAAAATTACAATAAATCCATCTTCTGGATTAAGAATTTTCTAGATTCAACTGGTTAACAACTGCCTTTACTTTGCGCGTGGAAAATCTTAATCTATATGGATTAGTTAAATTGAAAATAAAGACAAACCTACAAAATCAACGCAAAACCGATGCGAATTAGTCGTGACAACGAAAAAAGATAACAACAACGTGTTGTTGTCAATTATAGCAAGGTGTTGTTATTGTTGTTTAATCGTCGTAACCGAATTTTTCGTATCGGTTTTAGAAAGCCTAAAAACACAAACAACAGATTTTTAAATACTTCGGGGAACGAAAATATTTTTAAAATAATATTTAACATTTCACGGGATTATGACTGTTTTCAGAAAAAATAAATTTGGTGAATGTAACACAGAAGTGGTCTTCAGGGTATGGTTTTTGAGATTACCCGTTTGATGATTAAACGAAATTATGTTTTTTTTTGTATTTTTGAAGTTAAAGCAATGTATCATTTATTTTTAAATTATTTAACAATATTAAACAAAATACAGTAAAAGCTCTAATAAGCGGACAGTCATGGTCCCCAAATTTTTGTCCGGTTATGAGAGCTCTCCGGTTAAGGGAAAGAAATAGAAATAGTGAAATCCCCTAAATACCTTTCAATATAACATCGTACTGTCCGGTTATTAGATCTTCGCGTCCGGTTATGGGAGAGTTTGTATGGTGGATTTACTTACCCATTAACCATAAAACCCATTAACCCTTTCATTTCTTGATACAAAAAAAAAATCTTTATAAATAAAATAATGTGTCCACGTATGGGAAGTTTTCTATCTAAAATGAGCAAGAAAACGTGTCCGCATCCGTTTATTAGAGTGTCCGTTTATAGGAAAGTAATTTGTATGAGATTTTCGAAAAAGAAGTTCGTTCCCGAAAATGTCTGTTTAGGGAATTGTCCGCTTATTGGAGCTTAATAAATTTTCAGTTATCTTATTTCCAAAGATTTTTGAAGAGCTGAATGCAGAATTCCATACAGTGTTAAATATATTTCAAACAGTTAGTTATATCCATTTCAAAATCACTTAAGAAAAAACTTTAAAACGACCATTTAAGACACAAAAAAAATGTTATTCTTCCACTTAAAAAAATCGTGTTTTACTGATGGGTTTGTGTTTTGATTGTTATTAATCCGCTCATGAATGATTGTATATGTCTTGTTTTTGTTTTTGTTTATATTTTTTTTTAATAAAAATTGGGTCTAAATATTCAAGAAAAAGCAAATATTTATTCAAATGGTGTAATAACTTCAATAAATCCTAATGACGTTTTTTGTTTTTAATTTGATTAAGAATGTGATGTTTTTTTCTTCAGAATATTGTTTGTTTATATTTATATATTACCAATTAAAAAATATTGTATATTATCCACTATTTTTTTAGATTATATTTTTCCAATTTTACACAGTTTTGATTTTTAATTTTTCTTAAATAAAAAAAAAAAAATTAATGTAAACTTTTATCAGTTTTTGATTTTTTTTTCAAAAACTCGAAAAAAATTTTGAGTATTCTTGGAAAAACAATTCAAAAATTTAATTTGTACTTTTGAAATATCAGTTCTTTAAATTTGAACACAATAATATAATTTTAGTGTATATTTTTGGAACAATTCATCTTTTTGTTCCAAAAATATATTTGTTAAATAAAATAATTTTTTAATTTTTTTTTAATATAAAAAAAAACAATTTTTTATCAATTTCATTATTTTTTTTTTTGATAATGCTATGAATTTGTATAATACTTAATTCATCAGTATATCTGGGTATACATATTTAATCAATTTGTCATAAGAGTGTTTAAAAAAAAAATGATTAAAAAATTTTGAATAATTCGATGATTTTGATAAATAACCCTTTCGGCGAGCGTTGCGAAAACGCAACTTGAATTTTCTGGGACTTTTTTAATTTTTTTCAAATTCCCTCTGATTATACAAGTTTCAATTTTCTATCTCAACAAGAACTGGTAGTTACTTTATCTTTGCTGAAGAAATCTTTTTTTTTTTCTTCTATTTTATGTGGTTCTTTTTTTTCTGTGTAGTAACAATCTTTTCCACTATTTAACAAATGTTATTTAAGATTATAATAGATATTTAATTTTGTATCGAATTTCGAACTAGACTTTAACCTCATTTTTTTTTAAATTATATCAAAAATAGAGCTTGATTTGAATTGAACCCAAGTTCATCTGGAATTTAATCTTTTTTTAAGCGCTACTGAACTCAATTTTTGTTTGACAGAAAATTCTTTGATTTATTATCTCAAGTTTCAACTTTCATTATTTCCAAATAATTACATTTCTCTTATCTTCGCAAATACCAAACCCCAAAAAGAAAACAAAAATTTACTATTGTGCAAGCAGGCCTCTTTTATTTTTCTTATCAGCTCTCTTTGGTTTTTATACGTTAACTCATATTTTTGTTGTGATTTTTTTTTTGTCAAGAAGCAAATAAAAAAACTTACTCAAGAAGTTAATCAAGAAGTCACCCAGAGTTATTTTGTTAATCATCAAAGCGGTCTTATCTTTCAAATACATTTATTACGTCCTCATTGTTGTGTACTAATTAGATAAAGAAGCAGAAAAAAAAATCAGATCAAAGTGCGGCGGCTAAAGAAGACCATCATCTACTCCACGCCTTGTTTTTTTTCTGTTTGTATATTTGTCATCATATAGGGGATTATTTGTCATAAGAAACAGCATTGTATAAGATGCCTTATTATTAAAAGCAAAACGGGATTGGGAAAGCCCTCTTTTAAATTCAATTAGTCATATTTTGCTTAATTTTATTACCTACGAGCTACGACGACGCGACGACCGACCAAACAACGGCAACAATGATGGGAACCTTGTGAGTTTGCTTTCATTTAGTGCTCCAAATTGATTGATTGATTTTAATATAGGGAAAGTCTTTGATTTTTTTTTTTGTTTTATTATGAAATTGGGCCAATTATATATTATATTATGCCAATAAACGATGAAAGTCTTGATATTAATTAAAATTATGCTATAGATACATAGACCACGATATTCAATTTAAATCAATGCCATATTCAATCAAAGTCAATTCAATATAATGTTTTCGAAGGTCATTTTTTGTTTTTATTTTGCATTAAATCTTACGATCCACACCAGCTAATGAGATCTTTGAAGCTTCCTTTAAGTCTCAATTTGTAATTATATTCTTTGGAGTCTGTAGATTTCATAAAAAAATATATTTAAAAATAATTAATTAGTTAGATCAGACGCAGTTGACGCTTTCCACAATTTTCCATGTCTTCCATTCACAGCTATCTATTTATTATTAACTCTACGTCAATATATAATGCAAATTAAGTGAAACTATTATCGCATTATGTATACAAACAACAGGTCAAGATAAATAAATTTGAATTGGCAAAACCGTTTTGCATTAGCATTTTGTAGCGAAAAATGAATATTTATTGAATCCATTTGAGTATCTACTTAGAAATTCTAAAAAAAAAAAATACGTTCCACAAGCACCAACGAACGTTCTATTGTATTTTTTTTTAGTTTTGAAAATGCAAACATAAAGGTACTTAAATTTTGTTTGTTCATTATAATTAAATATATAAGTTTTGATGATTTAGACCTAATAGGGGGCGCCACCTGATGTGTGATTATAAATTATTTCCTAACCCATGTAATTATTTTGTATTTATTGTGTCATTATGATAATGGAATCGTGCAACAAAAAAAAAAAATTAATGGGGATGTAGCTACCTTGAGAATCTAGCATTGAATTGCATGATGGGAGATGATATTTAATTTATTGCAAAAAAAATTCAAATAAATATTAACACAATCGAATCACTTAAATGCAAAAAAAAAAAGGAAAGAGGGAAAAATAAAAAACAAACAAATCAAAGTCGTCATTGCATTGTTGACAAAACTTTCTGTTTTGTTCAAATTGACATTTCTATCATCACATCAACAATTTGTAAAAAAAAAACTGTGTGTATAATGTTTTAAGTTGGATTTCCTTATATACCAATTGGAAAATTTGCACAATTTTTATTTTTCTACTGAGGTTGCAATAAATTAAATGCAGATGTCAAACTATGACTTTAAACTGCCTTGTTTTTGCTTCTGTTTTTGTGTTGCGTTATTTGTTTTTTTTTTTTCAATTTTCAAAGTGCTGCTTCTGGTTATTTGTTAATTTTTATTTCATTTTATACTAAATGAAGTTATTTGCTGTTTTTTTTTGTTACAAATATAATTATTATATCAAACAAAATAAACACGTGCTTGAAAAAAAACGTGCGTCATAATTTATATGCAACCTAAACGCTGAGTGAAAATAATGCTGGAGATATTTTTTTTTAATTTAAAATTGGTATTGTTATTGTTAGCATGTGAATTGTGTTATTTATAATCTCATCATTTTGATGGGAAGATTTATAGAAAGAATTTTATATAATTGACTGTTGATTTTGTACATTTATATACCTCAAATTCATTTTTTGTTATAATAAAATTTAAGTTCCCGAACTTTGCCTTGAATTTTGTTTGTCAGTCGGACGATCTTCGAATGATAAAGTTTTAATGTTGTGAAGTATTTTTGAAAGTAACAAATACGATACGTGATACAAAATATCACAAATCTGCGATAAAAAAATTTCAGAATGTGACTTAAATTGTTCTTCAGATCGAAAAAAAGTGAAAACATTGTTTGTTTTTAGAAAAAAAATGTACGCACAAGTACGGCTTTAAAAATTTACACAAAAAAAAGAGATGTGTACTTCACTTTTTGAAACTGTTAGAAAATCTAGCATTTGTCGAAAAATAACCGAGTACAGAATCGTTGAAAAAATTTTTTTTTACAAAACATCAATTTTTGTAAAACATATTCTAACAATTCTTTTCTAATCTGTGTAAAATCATAAAGCTATAAAACTATTTGTTTAAAAGTCTTAATGTGAAAAAAAAATCATTATTTCCGACAGGTTGATATTATTTTTTGTTGTTTTCCAAGGTAAGAATGTAAAGAATGAAATATGTTTTCAAAATTAGATAATTTTTTTGTATATCTACACAAACATGTATGCTGGTAAGGCAAAGATTCTAATAAATGAGTCACTGATAGCAGGATACCCAGACTGGGTATCGAACCCACACATCTGAGTTAGCAGTCAAGCACTACTTCCACTGCGCCCTTGCCATCCTCATATCTTATTTTTGTCCAATTTTATTCAAATTTTGTAAAGGTAAACATATTTCTGGGAACATAAAAAATATTGTATTAAATAGTTTTGGAATTCAATTTTTTCGTGTATTTACGAGCTATTTAAATTCCACAAGAATAAAAAGTTTTTTATTAATTTTGAAAAATAAAAATAAATCATTTTTTTTGTTTAGAAATTTCTATAAAGTCATCCAATATTTTTTAAATTAAGATTTTAACGAAACTTGACAATCTTTTTATTTATCAGCTTATCTTAAATCTTAAGAAATAATTAATTTTGAATGAAAAAGAAATTGATTTTTAAAGAATTCAATTACTTTTCATTTAATGTTTCTTTTTTTGGCCATACGAAACTGCTCCTAAATGAACTAACTCTCAATGAAATTTTGATTTCATTATGAACTAAGACCTATTATTTTTGAAACTAACTCCCAACACAAAATGAACTAAATTCCAGTAGTGGACAGCATGCCCCATCAGGATTTCAAATAAAATTTTCCTGAATCTTAAGCCATACTCAATTACCAAGAAAAGAACTAACTCCTACTTAATTTGGGATTTAGTTCATTGTTAAGTATTTCATAATGAACTACCCCATGTTTGTTCCCATAGAATCATAAAGTCAATTTTCACTCTTAAAACCATAATTTGAACATGCGTGCTGTATATTAAACACAAACCTAACAATCAATTTCAAGGTAAACCTGTCATTTCCATTTCTATATCTACACCATGTATCTACCTAAATGCTCGCAGCATATACTTGTACTTTATTATGCCCACTAAAAATCTGTTCAAGCCAATTTAGATTATAAAAGTTCAAGTACCTTTAATGATTTTATCCATGTCATGCCGCACTTAGGTAGATTTGTATAGTTTGTCTAACAAACCAACCACACCAAATAAATAAAAAATATTGTTATACCCACAATTTATTGTAAACACAAAAAAAAATAATATGATTGAAATGAATTTTTGATGAATAAATTAAAAATAGTGTTTTATGTTTTTTTTTTATAGGTAAGTATTTGCTTGAGAAAAATTGGCAGGTACATAAGTACTTGAAGGAATTTAAGTAACTCAATAAAAAATAGAATTTTTATTATGTATGCAAAAAAGCCGGTACCTCATATTTTTGTATCGTGATAGTCTGGGAGGTGAAAGCAGTTTATTCAAAACTAATTTAAATAAAATATTTTATTCAGCTGAAGTTCGGGGAATCATGACTAAAAGCCATTAAAATAAACATAACACAAAAAAAATCCCCAATTAACAACCCCTAACACCATTAGCGATACTACTCATCGATTTATATCAAATAGAACAACAACTTTCTGATAACAAATAAAATTTAAAAACAAAATCTTACAAATATCCGATATGACTGTGCAAAGATTTCGCAAGAAATTCCTCAACAACCTCATTGATTAGGTTAATTTCGTATTTTATTCACCTGACTTATCATAGTTATTTCTCAGGTATTTATTCACACCGGAAGGGTTATTCATTTGGATTCGTGGAGATTCATTTAAAATTCAGCCTTAAACTTGATTTTTTTCGCTTAAATATTTTGCCAGCATCACGATTATTAAAATAAATGTCATTAAAATGTAGCGAGTAAGCTTTTTAACAGTTGTGGAACCTAAGTGGATCTTATGCAAGTGATTCCCTTTCTCAGCTTGAATTTCATTATTTTGATCACGTTGGATTTGTGTCTGGCGGGTGTTGAGAAACAAATAAATAAATAATAATAAAAAAACGTCATAATTCTCTATTTGGTTTTGATATAAATGATGGAGGGTCTTTGCTGTAAAATAATAATAATAAATTATGGGGCGTAAGTTTGATGCGAGCTTGACGTATTTTCTCTGTTTTTAGAGTTGTTGCATGCGGTAGGCGATTAGAGTGTGTAAAATGTCAACATCAACATTCATCAGAGTCTATCTGAGATGTCTTATAAGACGTCGACATCGTCGTCGTCGTCTAAGTAAGTGAAATTTAATGAATAAAAATTCTCTGATTACAATTTAAACAAGTATCTTCCCAACTAACCCCGCTGATGAGACTGTGGTAGGGTTAAGAGGAGGTAATCGTGCCACATAATGGCAAACACGCGTTTGTTATCTCAATTGTTTTTGCATTAAAAATTTGCAAAAAAAAAAATAAAAACTACAACATATGAGTTAGTGAGTTTTTGTTTGGATTGAATTGGAAACTTGAGATACTTAACTTTGATGTTATTATTGTTTTATTTAAAAGTTTTTGTTTATTTTTTTTTTCAACAAAAGCAATCAGTTTAGAATTTAAATCGCACATGTTTAATAAAATATAAGTTTTGGAGGGAAGCTTCTATAGATTTTATGCGGATTTTTTTTTTTTGTTAAAAATGTTTACATACTATAGAATTTGATTTGTTTACATTTAGTTTAAAATATTTAGCAGTGAAAATAATTATTTAGCAAATGGCTGGTTGCTATCTGGTATAGGTAGAGTGTGTGGTTTTCAATTAATTGCTTATTGATCTTGTGGCTAAGGAAATTATAAGTAGGTACTGAGTACTTACCGTACTCATTGACAGCTTATTGTGTGAATTGATTTTTAAATATAAAAAAAAATTAAATATTTTAAGTCTAGAAGGAGATAATTGTATTGTAAATAGAGTGTAGATATATAATATGTTAAGATTTTCAATTAAAGACCTATTCACATGAGAACGACCAACGACCGACGACTGACCGAATAAAAATGATTTTAAACAATTTATAAACCTAAATTCTTCACAAATTTTAGTCGAAATGATAGAAGTAGGTACATAGGTACTTAGGTACATTTTGTTTTATTGTTGCGATAATAAACTGAGCTTTTTGTTTGATGAGATAATACAAATTGTCAAACTCTATACAATCCACAGGAAGAAATTTCGAAATGGACGAATATTTGCTCATTCTCCGGTCTTTGGTCGCTCTCATGTGAAATTGTGAATAGTCCTTAAGTGTTATAAGCCATGGTTTTTGTTTATTAAGGTCCAAAAAAGTGATCAAACGGCTGTTGAATATTGATTGATTTTTAGTTATTTATGTAATAAAATTCATGACACTCAAACTGCAAATTTAATCTCCTGTGAACAAATTGGCCCTTTAAGCTGATGCATTCCACATATAAAAGCAAACAAATTGCATTACAAAAAATGGTTAAAAATAACTATTAAATCAATTTCTTCTACTATGAGTTGTGGTTACTCCCAGTTCAGTTTACTCTCAATAAAATATTCTCTAAAAGCGCTTTCCGGCGTTTTAAATTATCTTAATTTTATAAAATATAACTTAAGCAAATAAGAACTATTGGAAGCAGGAAATAAAATTTTCTAAAGGCTTTGTTTTTGAGCTGAATTTATTTTCTTAATAAAATCAAATAAATATGAATTTGAACAACCAAAAGTTAATTTTTTCAACTAACTGTTGACTCAACGAAATAAAACTACTCAAAATTAACAGGAACATTGATTTGATTTCTAGAATTAAAAAAAAAACTATTTATAGCTTCATTTCTTAGGAAAAATTTCCAAAATGGATTTATTGGAAATTTCAGACCTTGACAACTTAGTTTGTATTTGTTGTACAAAAGTTAAAGGTAAAAAAATGACTGAATGCCAAAATTGGATAGGTTTTTGAGAATAGTAGGAAGAGTGAGGGCGTTTTTTTTTAAATCTAAGAAATAGTAAAAGTGTTGTAAATCGGTTTTTTGATAATTAAATTTTCAACAAGATTTATTATAAGGACTATTTACTTAAATTTAAAGATTTAGAAGCTACAGTTCTCTACTTACAAATTAAAAATATAACTTTTTTTTCGGTATACCTACCTGCTACCTAAAATTGACCAAAACAAAGTTATCGGCCGAAAACTAAAATACTACCAAATTTTGATCATTTTCGAGGATAACCTCTACAACTACCTACCTCTAAAAACTGTATTTTTTGATTAGGGGAAGACATAGCAGTCAATAGAATTTTTATCTCCATATTTTCATTAAACAAAAATGTAGGTACCATTAAATTGTTATTACATTGTAAATGAATTATATCTATTTGAAAAAAAAGTTCAAAAATAGACTTTCAAAATATGTAGACGATTCTTCTATGAAAACATACATAACTCACAAAAGTTTAACGAAACAATGCATCCCACTGATTGAAACCATGTACCTACCTATACCTACCTACATAGTTTTTATTTTAAATCAAAAACTTTTTCCAAATCCACATATCCACATGAATGAATATTAATTCAAGTGTAAGAAAATAAAAATAAAAAAACATTAAAATTCTATGAAGTTTTTTTTCCAAAAACAAAACAATACAAATTGTTTCAAAACAAAAATATTTTCGTAAACTTTCAGTTTGTACAATATACCTACCTACCTACTTAGATATTTTCAAAATAAAAACTTTGCCTTTTGTTGAAATTATTTTTCGTATATTATATAGGTAACCTACATACCTACAGAGATCAATATTTAATCCCATTAAAATTTATTCATTTAAAATTCGACGAAATTAATATTTAAGTATCAAAAACGATTTTTGCAAAGACAAATAATAAAAAAAAAACAAATAAACATCCCCCATGAAATCTGATGGCTTTAATTGCACAACGAGAGCAACCACCTCTACAATTCCACGATATACGAGTACCTACCTATCTCAACAAATCTTCTCGAAAATATCCCTTCAAACCTTCACCATGAAATAAAAGTAAATAAAAAATAATAAATAAATAAATAAACATCCCCAATCTTTTTTTTTTATTTCCATGAAATCCATTTAAAAAAGAATATGAGATGAAACAATTTCTTGCAACCCCCATCCATCTTTTGGTAGGTACGCAAAATCCAACAATAAGACCGCACTTAACTAAATCGGTAGTCAGTACATAATCGTAAGGCTCTTCAAAAAAATATATTTTTTTTTTCTTTACAATAACTGTCTCTATGGTATATACATAAGTACATATTTGGGAAAGAAATAATAGTAAATTGAGTACTTACCCCGAATAACATCACACAGGTGGTGGGATGGGTTCTGTGATGCTTGTCAAAAAAAATATGTTATATATTATATCCTTGATATCCTCTTAATCCTCTGGTAAGTTACAAAGGGTTTATATTTGTATTGTTTTTTTTTTTTTTGTATCTTTTTTTTAGTTTTAATGTATTTTCAATTAGAACGAAAAATTCTTTTGTTTTGTATTTTTATCCTGGTCGTCCCCTCTGTAGGTATTATTTATTCACAAATTTTATATTAATTTTTTATCCCTTATGGTCGGTTACACATTCGCAGATACATTTTCACGAAAATAAAGAAAAAAATACATCATACACTATGACACACGAAAAAAAGGATGCTGTTATTTTTTTTTTGGTGAAATCTACTTAAATATTTATGTATTTTATCCTTATTTTTTTAAGAACAAAATTTTCATACAGTTTCACCTGCACTACGAGTAAACTTCAATTTGTGAAGGATTCAACAGAAATGCGAAATAAATGGTTTACAAAAACAAAAGGAAAAAAATCAAGTTGAGATACTTTTTGGATCTCTTCACATTTATATCTTCTGCAACCGAGTTGGGGAAGAATTTTTTTTTTTTTGTTTTATTTATCCTCTCTTTTTCTCTCTCTCTCTCTGTTTAGTGGATCCTAATTTTTTGTTTTGCTCTCACATCACATGTACATCAGGTTCAATCAGAATCCTTTCAGGTGGATGCTGGCTGCGCGAAAATGGGTGTTTGCAAGCAAAAGCAAAGGAGGAGAAGAGACACAAGTAAGAAATAAAATTAATGTAGAAAATTTAATTTAATTTTTTTTTTTCACAAATATGGCTGTCTGCACTATATTTCATTTATTTTATTTTTTTAATTAAAACTAACGAATTATTCTATCAACATTTAAATTCATTAAGGATACAAGAATTTCCACTTAAACATTTCCATAATAACTTTTTTTTTATTGAAAACTTGTCCGTGTTTGAAATTATACTTTACATTTGAGGTGGAAACAAACAAAAAAAATTTTTCTTTTATTTAAATTCAAGCGCTTATTGCCAACCTCACTGGCGTACGATTCGTCCGGAACTGGAGGACCAAGAAAAAGTTTTTGAGTTGTGTAGCTGATGTTGTAGCAGCGCGTTTAGCTAAAAGCCATTGTGTGTTGCTCCCAAAGCGTCCAATGCCAGCCGGATAGCAGTAGACCAAGAGACCCCCAATTGTGTGCTGTGGATGTGGAACCTAAACAATGGAAAAAGCTTTTAACAGACTCAGTTTGTGTGTATGAGTATTAATGTAATATTTTCTTCCACGCGCTTTTTTTTTTGGTGGAGAAAAAAAATAAATTTTATGTTCCACAAAGAAAATACAGTCACATTGTTCAGAGTACAGTGTCTATACGTATAGTGTGACTATACGTGATTCGTGCTCGTGACGTGACGCGGTGAGCGAATTTTAATATCAAAACAGAGAGTCGGAGAGAGGGAATTCCACTGCCTGATTTTTTTGTTGTTTCTATATAATGTCTGTTTCTGTTGTCTGCTTTGATGATGGTGAATTTGATTATAACAAAGTGCACGTTTGCATCCACAAAATATACAATTTTAATAAAAAAAAAAAACTTACTTAGCAGAACCAAAAGTTCAATCTTCAATTTACTTGGTCTCGTAGTTATTTTTTCTCTGTTCAGCTTCAGATTCAGATACTTTTTTTTTATAGATAGAGGAAGTCGTCATGTTATTTGTGAGGTATACAAAGTGTTTTTCCTCATTTCTCTTTTGTTCTTCTGTTTTGTTGGAAAGAAAAAAAATGCTTTGTGTTGTGCTAGTTTTTTGTATTAGGTAGGGGGCTTGAAATTCGAGTATCGAATTTTGTTGTTTTTGTATTTTGAATTGGTTTATTATTTTGTTATCAAATTAACCACAATTGTGTCAAAAATAATACTTAAAAGTAGATAAAGATATAGCATATAAGTATTAAGAACTCAATAATTAATCATTTAAGATAAAGGTGCTAGTAATGTGTTCGAAAAAAAAAATATGAAAATGAGTTGCATTATTGCGCTTTAATAGGTAGGTAGGCACCTACCTAGGTTTTTGAAGTACTACCTACCTGTCTACAGGTGAAAACATTAGGCGCCCAACGTGACTATTCTAATGAAATGGTGTTTTTGTGAACAGAAAAGAACCAAATAAAGTAGCGATATCTAAAAGACAAAGGATAAGATTTCTCTATAAATAATGCAATGCAGAATGTTATTAAGCATTACCCATAACAGGTACTAAGAGAAATAAAATACATATTTGTCTTTTAATTTATTAGATTGACATTTCGTTTTCCAAGTGTAAGTTCATTCTTTTTTTTTGTCTCTGAGTATAGAATGTGTGACCTTCCAATCAGCCTTTGTGCCAAATTGCAATATAGGTAACATTCCAATTTTAAAATTTAGTCGAGTTAAACATGCCTATGAGCTTGTAGCAGACCATCGAAAAGTCTTCAAATAACGGAGATATTTCGAAAATATATTATACAACACTATCATCTTTTTATATGAAAAACATAATACTATCATGGTGGAAGTCGAATGGGGTGACATCTAAAAAGCGGGGCAACCCTTCCTCATTTTTTCTTTTTTTAATCGATATTTTTTGACTCCCCAAATCAAATTCTAAACCAAGAATTTTGCAGCGCCCCCACAAGGGTCGGGTAACATTAAAAAATAAGTCTTGAAACATAGAACTTCCCTAAGCCTAATTCTGAAATAATTTTCAGTACTGCCACCTTTCTGAAAATATATTTTTGTTTCCCAAATGAACATAATTATTTAACTTTTTAAATTTTCTTTTCTTAAATTTTAGCATTAAAATAGGTACATTACAGTTTAAAAATTCCTTGGGTCCTACAAAATACATTCATCAAAAAAAAAAAAAAGTGCACACTGTCGTAGGTATTACTTGATACTGAAAAATACCTTGGTGGAACAACGGAGTTACGTGAGCGGGACAGTGTCCCCAAGTGAGTTAATGGTTAAAAAGAAGACACATAGACATTAGATGCGTTCATTAATATAAAGTTAAAACTTTAACTAAAAAGAATAAATTTATTAAAATAGAATTTTTTATTTATAAAAACACAGTATAAGAGTGGTCCTTAAAAAAATTTCAACGTAAACGCTGGCGCAATCCAAGGAAACCAATTTTATTAAATTCTTTCAAGCTATTCTCCACAAAAATACTCAGAGGCATACAAAGTTATATTTTTTTTTGTATCAGAGTGGTAACCCTTTAGGAGAAACCCAATAGAACCACACCATTGTATATAAAACTTATAGTACTATCATCACGATGATTTTTGAGTTGTGTTGTGTGGTCGTCTGGGGGCGCACTTGTATATACACAGAACGGGCAACCAGAAAATTAGTTAGTTGTGTGATCGCCAGGGGGACGACGTGTGGAACGTGTTCATGAGAGTACTATGCAAATTCATATACAATGACCACACCAAAATTCCATTAACTATGAACATGAAGGCGATAATTCGAGTATCGAAGTTTTATAACTCACCCAAAATATAAAGTCACAAAATTATGTTCAAAGTTATCAGAGATAGCTTCCACAATAATTCTTTGCCTCAAAAAAGCTCTCTCTCTCTCTCTGACTCTTCTCTTGAATTTTGTTCCTATATGCTCTATCTTTACATATTTTATATCCACAAGTACCATCAGTACATGAGTATCATTTCATGCATTTTTGTTCTTCTTTCCTTCTATCTTATAACCTTCCTCTAACCTAACGATTACCATGGGGATTGAAATTTCAAATTGAACGTGGTAAAATTTATTATGATTTTATTTTACCCATATAGGTACCAAAGGTATAGCATATTTACACTTCATGGATGTATCCAAATCTTAGAACGTTTTCGAAAAAAAAAGATGCCACTTCACCCCCGAAAGAGGCACACCAAAATTAGATTTGTTTACATTCCACTTTTTTAATTATTTATCCAACTGCGAGGGATTAATAATTCGAAAGTGATGGTGAAGATGGCAAAGAAGAGGCATATCCAACAGCCAGAGAGGCTTATGATTTACATATACGCTTCGTTGCCAACTAAGAGGGTGCTGGAGGCTGTATAATCTATACGGATGCTACTCTTGGTATCTTGCTGATGATGATGATGCTGCTGCAACATATAAACGACAAGTACCTTGTGCCATAGTGTATCATCCCTGATGGTGTCGCAGTTGTTTGCAGGATATAATATAAGCAAGCAAAATATTTTGGCATGCAATTTCACTCACTACCAATATAGGAACCAAAATAAAAAATCGAGGTAAATTGTCGTTGTCTGCTTTGGCTTGGAGCTGATGTGTATATGCAACCGATGATGATGTTTTTAAGGATACACTGTACTGGGATGGGATGGAACTGATGGTTGACTAGAGAGAATGCGCATTGAATCCATAAAAATAAATTGTCTACCTACAACAGATACACCGGATACTATACAAACTATAAAGCTGCATCCTTCTTTTTTTTTATTTTGAGGTGAAAAAGCCGCCAATAAACTGAAGTGGATGGCAATGGAGTCTGAAAGTGTAATCAAGATACCTAGGTATAGTTAGGAAGGTGTGTGTACTCATGTTGTATGATTTTTAATTGAAGTCATTAATATTAATCAAGCTAGAGAGCTGATATCCATGCATTTCATATGTTATGGTCTTGTGTATATATGGACTAAGGACATCATCATCAATAATATATTTATTAATTTTTCGTAGGCGTTATTCGTAATAGTTTCGCCATTATCAAACCCTAGAGATAGATCCCTCTTTCGATATAAACATGGCAACTTATTTTCATTGTCACTAAAGTTGTTTTTGTTTTTGTTCTTCTTCTTCTTCTTCTGTTTCTTGTTTATTTACCCTTCAGCAAAGTTAAACAAGTGCCAAAGCCCTTGGCCAATTTCATATTAATGTGTAGGATCCTCAAAAGTTTTTGCCTGATGAGATGTGTGTGTCTGTAGTGTATTTTCAAACCGCAGGGCTTGTATCTTGTATTTGGAACATTCTATAAACTTTTCCAAAAATAAAAGAGATGTTTCGTCGTTTATACCTACTACATATGACTCTCGGGGGTGTTTTCAATAATACAACTCGTATAAGTTGCTTTATAAGTGAAGAAGTGCCAAATTCGCTTTTTGGCAAAATATTTATTATAATTGCATTTCATTGTAGGAGTTTTTGTCTTTTTGGTATCCATCTATATTTACCAACAATATTGCAGGAACAAAAAGTGATGCTTTTCCTTTTGAATTAACTAATGTTTTTGTGGTGAGTGAAGATGTACGAAGACGAAAGAAGAATCGAATTAGGGGAAAAGTTTGTCTGGTTTATTCTGAAACAAAGTAAAGGGAAAATACAAATTTGGATTCATTTATTTTGTAGAGTCATGTAGACGTCCTAGTCGGCTTTTTTTTTTTGCAGACGTTTTATTTCTTATTTGCAGACTCATTTTCATTTTCAAAAGTTTTGTTTTTGTGAGTTTTTTTTTGCAATTTTTAAAGTTTGCTTATTTTATGTGGTCGTTTTTTAGTTTCGTCTTGAAAGCTTTATAGAAATGCAGGCCAAATGTGGTTTTAAGTAATGATTTATTGCCTTGAATATATTTCTAAAAGTTTTCTAAAATAAATTTTGATTTGTTTTAAATTCAAAAAATTCTTCATTGAAATTGTTTATAATTGCTGCGATTACTAAAGACTTCTTTTATAAAAATTATAATCGCAATCTGCGGATTAAAAAAAACAGTAGTTAATGCAGTGGTTCGAGACAAAAGGACCGAGAGACAGAAAGTACTGGGGCAATTACTTTTTTTCGAAATTTAGCTTACCTACTTACATCCTCAGACTTATTACGTCCGTTGGTTTCCCCTTACGGGGCACAGGGCACAGGGGTTCTACTATACTTTTACGCGCCATCGTGTACGATTCCTGGAGATGTATTTAAGGTATGATTAATATCTCAAATTCTCGAGTCCAAAACTTGCCCTATATAGTATTATATGCCAGTAGTTAATAGGTACACTTTCAACTGTTTGTAGCAGGCCTTATCATAAACGTTTAAAAATGTTAGAAAAGGGTTTACTTTAAAACTCTATGTGAGATATAATTCTATTTAAAAAAACTCTGCATGTCAAAATCCTGTTTTTTTTTCATACAAATGTCTGTATAACCCAATTTTGTTTTTCAAAATACTGTATTTTCAAAGTTCTGATTTCAAAATTCTCTTGATAAATAAAATATTGGATTCTTATTTGAGTTATTAAAAAAATTCTCTTTTACAACATATTTACAAAATTTTATTTATTCTCTAATACAAAAACAGCGTTATAACTTTCAAAAGTCCCGCCAAATATCGTATCGTGGCTGGTACTGGTTTTTGAGTAAAATTTTATGAGATACTATTTTCGCTCTGAAATTTTTGTTTAAAATTTTAAGTTTAAAAATTTTCGATAAATGTAGAAGAAACAATTTAAAAAAAAAAGGCAGACACACACACGACCATATATATGCCAGTAGATAAGACTTAGTGTCCTATAAATTAGGCATTGTTAGAAGGAATAGAAAAATGGGACTGATTTTTGTTGGCACAGTGGATTGAGAAATTAGGTTTTGATTATCTCATTAAAACCCAGCAGTGGGGTTCAGTTGAGGGAATATAGAATAAATTGCTGTCTAGACTGGGGATCGAACCCACACATCCTGGGTAGCAGTCAAGCACTAGCTCCACTGCGCCGGGGCCACCGATTGGATTTTTTTAACTAAAGCTAGTTACTTTTATTTAAAAAAAATCGGTCGAAGTTTGGGAAAGATTAAGGCAATCAAATGAAACGGGACTAAACTTTTTGAAATCCACTTTAAAATTTTGAAGTCAGCTAAAAAAAACTACAATTTACTATTTTTCGACTAAAAATGGCGTAATTGATTTCTTCCACTGCTGTTATTATGGGGTACCCGTCTCCCGGAAATTATGCAAGAATTTTTGTTTTTGGAAAAAACGCAAACTATTTTCTATAGCAATTTCTGGTGTTTTTTCCTAGAAAAAAAAATCCAAACACTCCTGAAAGACTTTTCCAAGTTTCTGAAATGAAAAGAACAACAAATGAAAAGCATAATTCTAGTGTTTCTTCTGACAATGAAGAAGTGGAGGAATCTTTGGTAGGTTCCATTATCAGAAACTATAGTAGAACACAAATCGATCGTAAATATTTTCACCATAAATAAAAAATTCATAAAAAAAAATTAAAAACAAAATGAAAGCAGTATATTGATCAATTCTTTACGAACTCTTCTATTTCTGAATAAACCATAGAGTCTATAGCTCCCTAAATGAAGCAACCTTCAACCCAAACTCTCTCCTTTCTTCAAACCTATTCAAAGTCACATAAGTCAAAGATCCAGATGACCTTTTACCATCTTAAACATATAACTTTCCACTGCAATAAATCTGGCAAACTAATTAGCTGTATACATTGTGGATCATAAAATTCCAGTTCAAACACCATCAGAGTGCCTCGTAAATTTGATTGAACATCGGCATCGTCCCATCCGTGCGTCGTCGTAGTCGTCGTCGGTTGTGATAATCGTCGTCGTCGTTGGTTATTGTCATTATGTATCATTTAACTTATGAGCTCCTCAAGAGTATTAAAAGGATGTTGCCAAATGCTTGTACCGCACGCCATTAATAATAAAATTAACGATTATTGATTGATACAAAAAAAAAAACTAAAGAAACCCACACTACAATGTCGTATGATTATATACTAGGTACCGCCATATTGCGTGTTGAATTCATTCAGCGGTTTATTTTCATGTTTTGTTTATTTTGTAGTTTATAGGAATAGTCGAAACTATTTGTTGTTTCCTCCAACAACTGCAATGCGCGAGTTAGTTAAATGGCGCCCAACCCTTGTTTTTTTTTTTTTTTTTTTTGATATATCACCCATGACATGTATGTTGGTTGGTTATAGAAGGTATGTTGCATCGAGCTTATATATACATAGGTATAGGTTCCATCAAATGACAAGGGAATTAATGAACCGTCGTCGTCATTTTAGTTGCTATTTCAAGACTTGCATCATAAATTAATGGAAATAATGAAGTGCCTTCTGTCATCATCATTGAAAGCAAAGGGGGAGCGGGGGAATTCTTACGAATTCCCATGTCCCTTGTTTAATAGGCGATTAAAATAAGCTTTAAACCAACCTCCCACCATACCGCTCTGAGGGAAAATACAACATCAATAGAAATGCTAAAAAGTTAAAAATAATACCGAAACCTAATCTCCATTCAATGTCACTTCTATACCAGCAGTTGTTGCCAATGACGACACAAAGACAACTGACGTCGATGGCAAATTCAACTTCGATAAATGTTCACATTTCTATTTGTCGTGTCTGGTCATGGTCCACAAGGAAAAAAGGCAGACCGACCAGACTATCACCACAAGTCCACCAAGTTCCAACCATCATACACCACCCCAGACTTTCCGGCACTCTTTCCCTTACATCACACAACAACAACAACAACAAAAAAAACCTGACACAATCAATATGCCACCATCGCACTTTGTAATTCAAGTACAGTTATAGCAAGTTGTAAACAAATTAGAAATTCTCTATTTCCATATTATATTTCTCTGGGTCTATATGAGAAGGAGGAAAAGATGACGCGTTCCATTGACCTCAAGCTGCCATAAGTCTCATCTCATGAGTTTGTGAGTAGGTTGATTGTTGCTGGGAAGCTTATGGTAGCCTTCTTCTGTCAGAGAAAAAAAAAAAATCGATTGATAAGCACGCATTCATTATAATATGGCTTGGGCTGTCTTGAGTTCTCTATATAGGAAGTAAGAATGTTGTAAAATTGAAGACTTATGTCTATTTGTCTTGATTTTTTCTGTCGTCTTGCTCGGGAAATTAAAATTTTGTATTTTTTTTTTCTTTTTTTATTAAATTGATTAATTTCTTTGTTTCTTCCTTTTTTAAAAGATGTCGTTTTATTTTTTTATGTCGAGACATACAGAAGGTGATCAGGGGGTTGGTTGGGGCGACAATATGGCAATTAAATCAGAAGTGGGATTGATGTAATTTTGTATATACATATGTACATCAATTTGTTTTTTTTTTTGTCTCGTGGGAGTATTTAATTCTGTTGTCATGATAATGCTACTTTGTTTTTTCTTCAAAAATATTTTTTTTTTTTTTTGAGGTATAAAAGAATCTTCCATTTCCCGTGTCTTTGATTTCTTATGGTATCTCATTTTTGGTAATAGAAATATAGGTCACTCAGCATGATAAGCAATTGATCATCGATGTAGAGGGTCATTCATTTTCCGGTTCCGAGAGTAAAGCCAAATAAAAAATACACAGCGACACATTTTTGATCAAAATTTTAGTGTGAATAACAATATGCCCTATAGAAAAAAAATCTAATGAAAAAATCCATGATCTTGGTGACCAATTTACGTGTCCAAAACGCGAATTGGAAACCTCTCACTCAATAAACATAATTGGTCAGGTTGTGCGGCTTGTTGTTCCGTCTTCAAACGCCGCCGCCGCGCCGGCCAAGAAAATCGAATATCATCGATTATCGAGAAATCGATAAATTCGTATCATTAGCAGCACTTGCAATTGCAGCAGTAATATTTTCGACATACAGGCCTTACAACAACAGTAACGCTTTCACATTTCTTTTCAAATTTCTTCACAATTTCAACGATTACTTGCTTCGCGTCGGTCAGTCGGTTTTCTTTTTTAGTTATGAGCGTTTTGAACTACATTTTTGAATTTTTGTTTTTAACTCGTTATGTGCTCGGAAGCTAAACAAGAAAATGATAGCTGATCTATTTTGAAAATTAACGCTCAAAAATCGTTCGGAAAATGTTTAAAATAAGTTCGGAGTGTTCAGGCTATGTTCGGAGCTCTTTTCTGAACTTATAAAGAAGAGTGTGGTTTAGTTCCGTTACCGTAGTATGATACTTTAGATGACAGCTGAGTTTGACAGGTATCAAACGCCAGCGCTACCAACTTGAAGCCACGAAACGAATGACCCTGTAATTTCTTCTTCTGTTTTTACTGTTGTTTATTATTTATAATGCCCTTTCATATTTATAAATCAACGACTCATGGTGTTATCTTGGCCTAGAAAAATTGAAATTAATTTTGATGAAAATGATGCTGATGACGACGATGATGACGAAGGAAATTAAGACATTAGAAGATTATCAATCGTTTTGGTATGGAACGAAATGAGGCATATGAGGTTATCTTTTCATTGAGATTAATGAGCATTGAGGATGATGGAAGTCAAAATGTGTTTTTTTTTTTAATTTACTTAGTGCATTTATCATTGTTATAGATTTTTGGAATGAATTTCAAGGGGTTCTTGACACCTTTTGACACAGTTTAAATGGAATCTAAAATTTGTTCTTATTTCGAGGCAATTTTTTTTTTAAGTTTTGCAACCCGGTTTATTAAATTGTGGAACATTGATTGTTGACATTTTTGAATGTGAACAAAAAACAAGAAAATAATGTTTATGTTAATGTTTAATGTAGTTCTCAAATTTATTCTAAATATTTTTTTTTTGTATAAAATTCCTAAAAAAAACACTTAAAGATTAATCAAGAGGGTTATCTCATTGCAATTAATTTCAAATATTTTTCATAGTCCTCATCCTTGTACGATGCATTTTCGAAAAATACTTGTAAATGTTCTATTATTGTAATGCTCAAAAATTAAAATACTTAAAAGAATATTCCGTTCCCCTAAGCAAGGGGAAATATAGCCAAAATCTAATAAATTTGTTTCATGTTTTAATTTTAATAACCTATACCCACAATTTTTATGAAATGGATATTAATAATAGATCTTAACAATATTGCATATCAAGGTTAAGTTAGGTTAGGTTACAGTGGCGGTCAGCGAAAGGCTGACCTACTTAAACCAAAGAAATTGGGCCGTTGTGATACCACAAGGATCCAGAAGATATCCTCCTTCACTCATTTAACCATTTTGAGCTTCTTACGAAGCGAGCGATACTAGTAATATTAGTATTAGCTAGATCAATAGGATCGTTGTAGTAGAATTTTCCTAATAGGAGTCTACGTCTATGGGACCGAGCTGGACACGTACAAAGAAGGTGTGGAATTGTTTCCTCCTCCTCTTCATCCATGCAGCTTCTGCAAAAATCATTTGCATGCACGCCAAGACGAATTACATGCCTACCTATAAGACAGTGTCCAGTAATGACACCTATTATGGAGCTAATATGCAATCTGTTTAGGGATAGCAAACCTCTGGTCTTCTTCATATCTAGTGCTGGCCACATTAATTTTGTGGCCACACAGTTGGTGATGTCATTCCACCTAAGGTTTGTCATCTCCTTGACATTTTGAGTTAGCATGAGTTTACATGTAGCAATTGGTATACCTATATCAGCTCTGTGAGCTAAAATAGGCATTCTGGTTCCGCTTTTGGCAAGTTCATCAGCTTTACAATTACCTGGAATGTCCCTGTGTCCCGGCACCCAATAAAGGTGAATATTGAACTGTTTCGCCATCTCCACAAGAGATGGACGACAGTTTAGGACTGTTTTGGAGTTTGAGGAGACAGATTCCAATTCCAAAGATTTGATAGCCGCTTGGCTGTCCGAAAAGATGCGGATATCATTTATTGATAACACGTTTTTCTTTAGCCAAGATAAAGCATCTTTAATCGCCAAAAGTTCCGCCTGGAAAACGCTACAATGATCAGGAAGGCGAAAGGAAAGACTTAAGTCTAGTCTGTCAGAGTACACGCCCCCATTAACCCCGTCATCAATTTTTTGATCCATCGGTGTAAAAGTGAATAAAAGTAAAAGTGAAATTGCATATCAAAATATTGCCAAAAAATTTTTTGGATTTTTTAAAAAAACTCAATTTGTTTTGAGCTATTGAAACTAAATTTGCAAATAAATATTTGCCCGTTTACAAAAAAATTGGATTATTTTTCAAAAAAATATTTTTTAAATACTAAAACCGTGCATACCTACCAATTTTTTTTATAAAAATACTTTAAAAAGTTTAGGTATATAGGAAAATGGTTTTTGAAAAAGGGCTCTAATGATTATTGAATTTGAATTTTTATTTTACATAAGATGGTATCTTTAGCTCTGAGCTCAAACTTAGCAATTCGAATTATGAGTTTTATGCTTTTTCAAAAAAAATTTTCGTGCTTTACGCTCACCGATTCAATTATTGGTTTGTCAAACAATAAAAAGCAATCATTACCAGTTCCAAAAAAAAAAACTTAAGGCAGGAAACCAAGTTTTCCATAAATCAAAAATACCTTTTCTGTAACATTACTGTATAGATGTCATGATTGCTTTAAGTGTCATTTAGTTTTTAGTTTCTTACGTAGATGTACATGTCTCGTAAACAGCTTGACCGATTTTGCATTCGTGGAATATTCCAAAAAATATTTATTCTATTTCAGAAAATCTATCGATAGCGATCTATTAGTTTTGTACCACAACAACAAGTTCGTTGAAATATGTCGTATATTAATTTCATGGCAATCTGTTTTCAATCAATATTTTGTTCTCTTTAAATTAAATAGATACTCTCATCGTCTCCATCAAATTTAACGAGAGTCATCAATTGATAATGATTTTAGCAGGTTTCGTCTATATATCTATAAAATATAAATTTATCAATATTATATTGATTACTCGAAGGTATGTGCAGGTATTTTTTGATAGATAAAGAAAAGTCCTCCCACTGCCAAATAACACCAAAACTGCTAAAAACAAGCTTGTGGTTTATAGATGTTGTGAAAAATGATGTTTTCTAAAAACTTCCTTTTGATGGATACAGCTATAAATAGGCATGTCTTCTGTACAAAGAATAGAAATAGATTTTTTTGTCGCTTCAAAGGATACCAAATTTAATCTTATGTCTATATATAAATGACGAACACAATCTTGACTTTATAGATTTTTTTATAGACCAAATGACGACAGTAACAACAACACACATTTCTCCTAACGTAACCCAATCCATTATTTGTTAATCCATTCAGCCAACAACTATGTGTGTTTTTTTTTTCCTTTGACTGTTACAAAATAACGATTTCTATAGGTCTTAAGTGAATGATGTATTGAAATGCTACAAATCCGTCATCGATTGCCTTAGAAGATTACACACACACACTCACTACCCACATAACATCTTCTAAGGATTCCTTTTTTATTTCTGATGAAATTTTCATGATGTAGAAAAATGAGTAAAGTGTTGTAAAAGGGTATTTTGTTTGTTTTACGATGCGATTGTGTGGGGAAGGGAGGGTGGTGGGGGGGGATATAATTGAAGAAATAATGCTTTCAAGGAAAACACTTCCGGTTAGGTTATATTTCTCAGATTTTCGTAAACTGACTGTGGAGGAAAAAGTTTTTGGATCATTACTCACGTAGTTTAGTGGAAAATCGTTAAAGCGATAGAAAAACCACTTTAAAAACGTCAAAAAATTCGTTTTGTTTTTTGTTTCCCGTATTACGAGTCTACTATTTCCAAGAATCTATTTAACTAAATTTTGTGGAAGCGAAAAATCGCTTTTACAAAATCGACTTCTTCAAATGATGGTACGTAGTGGATGGTAACAAGAAACTAAACTATGTAAAAATCGTTTCCAAAACGTCAAAAAGACGATATTTTCAAATATGTATTTTTTTTTGAGTGTGTTCTAGTACAAATATTTTGTTTTTGAGGAACCACTTAATTTAATGATTTATTTTTGAAGTGGTAAAAAGTCGCTTTTAAAACGTGAAAAAGTCGATTTATTTAAATTTGGATACGCGTGATATCTTAAGATAAATGAATCAGGTTTCAAAATAAAAATTCTTATTTTAAATAAAATTAAAAATTTATTTATTAAAACCTGCTTTTGTAAAGCCAAAAGCCGCTTTAAAAACGGCAAAAAAGTTGATTTTCAAAAATTTAGTTTTTCTTATTTGCTATATGTCAACGGAAACGTAGTGACTACTTAGTTGCGAATTTAAGTTTTAAGAGATGAGAAAACTTGATTAAATTAAAACTCCTTTCAAAAAAAGCGAAAAGTCGCTCAAAAAACGTCAAAAAATCGAAAAAACGGTAAAAAATTATTTTTTTTTAATTTTTTTTCTCATTTCGCACACTATATTAATGCAAAGGTAAGCTTTTCTAGTTATGAATAAACTTATTTGTGGATAGTCAATTTAAAGAAGCCAAAAGTCGCGTTGAAAACGTTGACTAGCTTACATCTGTAATGAGTACCAAGGGATCCGTTTTTTCCGAAAGTGGATTTTTCAATGTTTAGGTAAAAAGTTTCAAGTTAACTATCGAAATCACAAAAACTTAATTTCGAAAAAAACAAAATGAGTAGTACTAAATCTTTTTTTTTCTCAAATTCTTATCTTACTTGAACAGAAAAAAAACATAATATCTAACCTCTATTGCAAATGAGAGTATAACCCTTAACTGCATAGAAAATAACAAATGCAAGAAGGGTTGGGAATTTTTTCTTTTTTTCTATAACTAGGACAAGAATTGATGAAGTACACACTTACACAGCACAAGCAGATACGAAAAAAAAAACGAGGGGAAATGTTTTAATTAAAATGACAGGAAAAAAAAGGTAGTGACTACATTATTATAAATCTACCTACATACATATATGCATAGTTAACAAACGATGCTAATCTGATTAGAAGGAAATGCTGATAGAGTGATAGTTTATTGGAGGAAAAAATAATAAATAAAATGCACGGCTCGATCGCATGAACTTGCTTCTATTTTAAAGTATAGGCTTAGAAAAAAAAAATAAAAATTGGGCACATGAAAATGCATAAAATTTATTATATGAATTGCTAAAAAAATCCCAAAAATAAGTTAGAGAATAGAGCTCAGAACTGAAGAACCATTTGGTGTATCAATGAATGAGAATTTTTGAAATTCAAAAAACAAATATTCTAATATACTCGTATGTATGTATTTTACATATGTAGGTACATAGATATTTTATATATTTTCCAAGAGGCCCTGAGTCAAGTCTCAGTTAAAAAAAAGTTTTTCAATTAAAATTGAACAGTACTTAATTGAAGACTATAAGCACCACTAAAAGAAGTCTGATGAGGCCGATCAGCCATGAAATAGCTATAACTCCAGCCTATGAAAACCATTAGTGTTAGCTGGCAGAACGCTACAGGGCAATTGCTTATGAGGACTATATTGCTATTGCAGTCTCAGGAAAGCACCCAAACACCTTAAGAGATCTCTTACAAAATGCTCTAAATATGCTAACAAGATGGGCAGACCAGTGTGGATTGGGTATCAACGCCCAAAAAACAGATCTTGTCCTCTTCACCGGGAAATATAAAATTCCGCACATTGACCCTCCTTCTATTAAAGGCATACCACCTACATACTTTTACTGACAAAGCCAAATATTTGGGCCTAATTTTGGACAAGAAGCTAAGTTGGAAACTTAATGTTCAAGAAAGAGTTAAAAAAGGCATACATATAGGTAACAAATGGGGTTTTCAACCTCGTATAACGCATTGGCTATACATTTCGGTTATTAGACCGATTCTCACATATGGTGTGTCTGTTTGGTGGACTGCTTTGGACAAAGCCATAAATCGTGACATCTTAAGCAAGGTCCAGCAATCAGCAAGTTTGTGTATTAGTGAATCACTCCGCACAACTCCCTCCGCTGCCCTTGAAGTGTTACTACATCTGACACCCTTAGATATTTTCTGTAAACATACAGCTGCGAGCACTGCCATCCGTCTCAAAGCTTCCTCACAGTGGAACAATAATGAAATTGGTAACTCGGTCATTCTGAACTTGCTAGGAACAATTCCCAGGTACATCGACTACTCCATTCCGTGACTTCAGTTTGGCAAGAATTTTCAGGTTTTAATACCCTCTAGGTTAGTCTGGGAGGATTTGTCATTCCTTGTGGATGATTGCGTTCACTTTTATACCGATGGATCAAAAACTGAGGACGGGGTGGGGTGTACTCTGACAAGTTTAAACTAAGCCTATCCTTCCGTCTTCCCAATGATTGTAGCGTGTTCAAGTGGAAATTCTAGCGATCAAATAAGTTCTGTCTTGGTTTAAAGAAAACGTGATATCAACCACTAATATCCGTATTTTCTCTGACAGCCAAGCTGCCATTAAATTTGTCGATTCTGTCTCCAGTAACTCACTGACAGCCCTCAACTGCCGATCATCTTTCGCGGAGATGGCGCAGCAGTTTGACATTCACCTATGTTGGGTACCGGGCCACAGGAATATTAAAGGCAATTGTAAGGCTGATGAACTCGCTAGAAATGGAACCATCCTACCAATCGCACCATGTATGTAAACTCACGCTGGTGCAAGACGCACTTAGGTTAACAAACCTTAGGTGGAACACCATCACCACTTGTGTGGCGACAAAGCAGATCTGGCCATTGTTAAATCCGAGTCGATCTAATTGCTTGTTGTCCCTGAGTAGATTGCATATTGGCTCCGAAATTGGTGTCATTGCAGGACACTGTCTAATTGGGAAGCACGCAGCAAGGCTGGGTGCTTTCTCCAATGACTTTATTGCAGAAGCTGCATGGATGAGGAGGAGGAAGGAACAACAACTCATCTTCTCTGTACATGCCCTTAAGATTATTCAGTGCGAGATGGTAAAAACTCAGATTAGCTAGACTCAAAGTATACGAGATTTCATTTTTCGAGTTCTCATTATCTTACATTTTGGTTTGCTGGATATCTTAGCGCTCCCGAATTTAATTGCGAGATTGCAAAAAGCACATTAGCTACGAAATTTCTCAATTTCGCGAGACTTTAGTTTGCGAAATTTCCTTGAAAATTTTCAGTGTGAGATTTGTATGCGCTAAATTTCGATTAATAATTTCTAAAATTTGTAATGCGTGATTAAAATAAAGAGATTAATAATTTGCGAGATTTCAAATGCAATATGTCGCAGCCAATCCCTGTGAAATCTGTCTGGTGATTTTACAACCTGGAAACAGTTCTCTTGAAAGCACCCATCTAGTATCTAGCCTATCCGCTTCAGAGTTTTGAACCATTTTAACCTCCTTCTTGGGTCTTGTGTACAGCTCATGCAACTTCGTTGCACCATGCTACGTGTCACGCCTAAAAGTGATACAAATCACGAAAAACTAAAAATCAAATGAGTAATTTTATTATTGTAAGAAATAACACACGGAAATCGGTCGGTACTTGGATGGCTATAGACGATTTTTGCACGCCAAGTTGAATGAGGTCTCCTACCTACGTGCGCGACCTGAGTCGCGGTCTTCTTCCACTGCGCCGTCCCTTGGGATTGGTTTCGGAGCGTTGGGGTCCATCCGCTCTACATGACCCAGCCATCTAATCCGCTGGACCTTGACTCGCTTGACCAGACCAGTGTCGCTCCAGTTCAAGATTGAATTTTATTCTCCACTCTCCATCAATGCAGACGGGAGCAAAAATCTCCCGAAGAATTTTTCTCTCGAAGCATCTCGAAGCGTTCTCATCTACCTTTGGCAAGGTCCATGCCTCTGCGCCATATAAAGAACCGGGATGAAAAGGGTCTTTGCTCTCTCTGAGAGCTCATGAAAATATAAACTGGCCAAATATTTTGCGTTGAATTCTTTGTTTTTTGCTGTATACCTGACATGCTTAGAATATCATTTGAAAATATTTCAAAAAATATTAAAATATATCTCATATTGTGACGTTACTGTCATCGTATAACATGACTTTGGAAAATTTTCCAGACATAATAATTCCAAGCCAGGTATCTACTATCTACTATACCTAGCAGTCTGAAAAGTTTCTAAAGTCCCAGTGACTGCTTCTTTTTTTGATGGCAACTTTCACTATAGAAATTGTTTAGATTCACCTCGAACTCACATCACTACTTTATTAGGGTTTTTTTTCCTTTTTTGATATCCTTGAACTGAAGGTGAAGTCTCCTTGTTTCTTTCTCCAAAACAATTTGATATTCTGTCAAACAAATTTACTACCAAAGTTCTCTAAACTAAAATCCTGTCATAATCCTAAACCTAAACTATTAAACTTAATTATTATTGGGGACTTGTTTCTTCAGTGTATTATCTAATCAGTTATAGGAGGCCATGTTTACTTGGACCCTTTAACTCCCCCCCCCCCCTGTCACGATGACTGAATTTGATTTTTCAAATTAACCAACTTGCAAGACAAGAGAAAAATCACCAGAAAGTGTATACTTAAGTAATTTATTAGATGTCCCAGAGGGATCATTGTACGCTGTGGAGTCTATTAAAGCCTAGAGTTTTTTTTTTTTTGCTGCACGAACAGTCTTTTACGAGGCCCATTGCGCCCCCTTCCAGACACATAAGTTTTTCTTCCAAATAGGCATTCTGTGGGTGATGAAAAGGAATTCTATATGTGTGTAAATTGTTAGTAGGTGGGTAAATGTCTTTTTGAATTTATGTAATTTGGTTAAAGAGGCATTAAATGAAAAGGCACGCGCATAATAATTTTATATTGCCGTGACGTTGTAAGGTCCTCAACAGGCAAAAAAAAAAAAATATCATCAAACCAAACGTGAAATGAAATGTTGTTCCTTGGTTTTAATGTGCGGCATATACGAGTTACGAACATTATTTTACGACGAGAGGAAGAAATGTCTTGCTTTTTTTTTAAGCAACAAAAAAAAAGTCAAGGAATGGTAGAAGACTTATCAAATCAAGTTAGTTGGTTGGTAATAATAATGCGAGAAGGATTTTGTTTTTAGGAGCAGTCATTGCCTGGGTAGCAGATGTAGAAAAGGTTTTCTTGTAGGTATATGTTATACATAATAGTAAATTAGGCCCTACACCTTAAGTTAAATCAGTATCAGGACGTGACATTTCTTGGTTTGTGCGGAAGCAAGAGATAAGATATGGGAGAGTGTTTCCTATCCTATAGGAATTACGGTTTGGATGGAATTCGAAAAAGGAAATTTAATTTTAGGAGTTTTTTTTTTAGTACTTTTGGGGTTAAGACCGCGTTTCAATAAGTTTTATTTATAAATAAAAAGGGCTATAATTAGGTATTATGGTTAGTATTAATATCATCAAGGCTATGAAGTTGAGGATGGATGGAATTTTCCGTACACTATATGTAGAACTACAAAATCCAAAAGACGTTGTACACGCGCTATTTCAAACTCACTCCATGATTTTTTTTTACAGTATTGATATCAAATGTTCCATCTATATATTATAGTCCAGTCGGCAGAGTCAAAAATTGATTCCAGTAATGCAAAACCATCCGTCTCAAATTTCAAAAAAACACAATACTTGGTGATGAGCCATTTTGTTTTTAAACTCTGAGTTCTTCTATCTTTTTTTCCAATCATAAAATTCAAAATGGATTTGTTGTCAAAAAAAATCGTCTGCCTTAATGACAATAAGGAATCTTGTCAATTGTACAAACAAAACTATTCATTTTTTGTACGCATAATTTATTGTTTAGAATTTTTACTTTACAAAAAAACATATCATTTGAATTAACAGGTAGATAATGATTAATTAAAAAGGGACTTCCCTTCATTCATTCGGTCGCTATATATTGATTAATGCGGAGTAAGATTTTTGAAAACAATTCGTCTAAGCCATCTGAACCTAGACATGATCACAATTTTAAAAAATCGGTGGCAGTTGCAAAATATCAATTTTTCAATTGAAATAAACCGTTTTTGGAATAAAATGCACGACTGGATCAAACAAACTTGAACTATGCAGCATTACTTAATGAATTTATGGAAAATACATTTAAAACGTTATCTACAGAATGGTAATAATGACCAATTATGGAGGCGGTGAACTAAAAACTCCATCAAAGTAGGGTTTTTTTTATTCTAATTCCAAAAACAAACATCCATAACTCGAAAACTGTTGGTAGATATGAAGAAGTAACATATTCCGAGAAATCATTACCTGACCTATCACCATTTCCAGTTTGCACTCTAATTACTCGGACACCCTGTATACATACACTTTAAAAAAAATTAAGAAAATGCTTTGTATATGAAAACTATAGTATACTCTCATGGTGGAAGTCGAATGGGGCGACATCTAAAGTATGCGGCAACCCTTACTCTTTTTTTTTTTGCGGTAAGCTTATGGAGGTTTTAATCTATATTTATTGATATTTTTTGGATGCAATAATCCAAAAAATAGTTTCCTCTTGCCCCTACCACCAATTTCCGACGCTTAAAGACTCCCAAAATCGAATTTTACACCTCACATTTTGCAGCGCCCCCACAAGGGTCAGGGCAACCCTAAAAAAAACTCGCCATGATAGTACTATAGTATTCATATACAAAGGAAAATGTATCTTTGTAGGTAAATACTGATATCTTTGTTAAAAATTCAAAATATATAATTATGATATTTAGACTTTTAAAAACGTTCAACAACTTTTCTCAGCTCTTTTTTTTACTTTTATATTTTTTTAAGTAAAAGTTTTTAAGAAAACACAAATTAGATTTTCTTTATTTTAATCAAACATAATTAGCCTTATTTATAAAATTTTTCAAACTTTAGACAGCTGTATTGTCATTGTTTTTGAGGGTTGTTTCTTATGTCAAGCCAATTTTTATTCCAATTTTTTCGATCTCAAGCGCCAAAAGCAACATTGGTAAACATCCAAAAAAGAACTAAATTTTTGTTCATTATTCAGTCATTGATTAGAATTACTTAACTATAAAATATGGTCTACGATCTCAAAATAACTATAAATTTTCTAAAATTTGAGCCAAATTCATTTGTAGACTCAATGTTTCTAGAATTAAGGAGTAATGCAAAATTAATAACGACAGGTAGTTTATAATAGTTTATTAACAAACTTAGAGTTCTTCTAATAAAATAAATTAAAATGCTAAAAATTTGTACAGAGGTTCAAAAGAAGAAAAAAAATTTTCAAGAGCAAGCACCCCATCTCCACTCGCTCATTCGAATTTTCTAAAAATATGACATAACATACAAAAAAGAAAATTGCATCTTCCCCTTCCCAGCAGTTTAACTCATCTGATCGTAAAAGGCCTGAATTTTTGAATGTTCTGTTTATTCTTCTACTTTTTATTATATTTTTGTTATTGCAACATTTTGAGAAGCCTACGAAACGACAAGGTTACCAGGCTACCTTTACTAAATAAATAAGATATAACTTTGGAAGTCCCTTAATAACGGAAAATTGACTGACTTGTTTCATGTAAAGTACACTATAGGAAATTTGATTAAAATCTTGAGAGTCTTCTTCGAGTGTTAAATTGTGTGTTAACTTTTCCGGTCAAAAAAATAAAATTTCTTCCAGGGAACTACCTTAAAATTTTAAGTCTAAAATTCAAGGAAAATCACTCTGATCTATTAGCTTGTTGTGTTTGGACTTCATTAGAGAAAATATTTGCAAGATATTGAAAATTGTCTACTAAATGAGTTACAAAAAGTGAAGCGACGTTTAGCGGGGAGTGGCCTGAGAGCAAAAAGAACTGCTCGTGTACCAAGACTCACGGTACAGCACAAGCGACGTCGGATGGAATTTGCTCGACTTTACCAAGGTTGAACAACAACGGCAACAGTTGCCCAGCGGGAACATTTCTAGTGAGGTTCCGTCAAGGTGTGGGCAGGAATTTCTATGCACAGCAAAATTGAGCTGTGCATCGTGAAAGAAGGATCGGTAAACTTCAATTAATATCTATGTCAATAACATTTTGGGGGAATATGTGGTTCCGTTTGAACCATTTATTGGTGAAGACTTCTTGCTGATGCACGACAATGCTAGACCCCACGTTGGCAGGTGCATTACGAACTACTTGGAAGAAGTGGAAATCGATGTGATGGTTTTGCCTGTCATGAGCCCAGACGTGAGTCCCATCGGACACGTTGTGTAGTTGTCAAGAAGTATCTACCAGACGAAGAAATTGAAAAGGCTGTTTTTTTTTCTTTTTGCGGCATTGATCTGTAGCTTCTTTGTGCACCTTTTTGTCATTCAAGGAAGATCCATGATTATGAGACAATAAGTATACGTCGTCGTGCAGTCCAGGTGTCTGAAGTCCTATTTAGCTTTAATTACATTTTAAGCTCTTCTGACGACCTCTATCGAACTTTGTTAAATGCTTAACCTTGTTTAAATCTTCAGAAAGCTCTTTAAAAATACATACACATATACTCGTACAATCTAACAGAAATAAATTCTCTTTCCTTTATATTTCCTAAAAACATCACAAAACTTACCAACGAATTAGTTTCCATTAAACCAAAGAAACTTCTCAAGAAAAAAACTGTCTTATTTCTCACTTCTTTATTTATTATACACATATCCGAAGTGAAAACAAATCACCCAAATATAATTAAGATAAATAGAAAAAGTTCCTTAAGCAACCACATATACATACCTACAATCCTACAAATATCGTCATCAACCAAACCTCTCACGCACAACAATTCCTAAATTGGCATCCGGAACCGGTAACAACAAAGTATAGCAATTAATTACCTTCGTCCTTCTTAAATAATTGAAGCATCATCCTGAACCACACTATAACCTCACTTACTAAATACATTCGCCCATGCAACAAAGAAAATCTTTAATTTCGTTAAAAGCTTCCAGAGAAAAAAAGAAAAAAAACCTAAAAACATCGATGTTGGAAAAACTGTATTGGCTTGGCCCTTAGTCATCGGAATAAGCATATAATAATTAAGGGCTATGACACCCTTAGAGGGAAAAAAAAATTAAAACAAAAAAAAACTTTAGTTTGATAAAAACTACTGCAATCGAGTTGGAGAAATTTTATCGATTTTTTCTCCGGAGGCTAACAATCCCATTGCAGGGCCCTTTTTTTCATCATCATCGTCAAAAAAAATGAGAAGAAACCTACAGATGACTTCCTGTTGCCGTTGCCGTTAGCAACTCCAACAACATGGTCATTCAATGTTGAGTTCAGGGATTTCTCCAATTTAAACAACACCACACACATCAGCTTCATCATCAAACCTATCCCTATCCCAACTATATTTTCTGTGTTTTTTTTGTATTTGCCTCTGTTGAGTGAGGTCGAAGGACACCCAATGTTCAAACCAAGCCAAACAAAAATAAAAACAAAATAGTCTCGTGCTCTCTGCAATAGGAGTCACTGCGCAGGTTCAATACCCATTTACCAAAGGCATTTATGTGACGTCAATATGAAAGGAGCAATATGAATATTTTTGCGTGCGATGTAGATACTATAAAACCCGCAGTGTGTGACGTCATTTGAATATACAATATACTATACTGTGGCGGCATTTATTTCCGCAATGTAGTAAAAACATATTACACCCGCCCCTCCGCCGCTATACCGTGTCGTCACCCACAACGCAACAACAACAAAATCATTTAAGTCGTGTAAAGTCGCAGGGGGGCTTTTGGATTTTCTTTTCTCCGAAATGCTATTACCACTTTATTATGCTGAAAGATTACACATACCAAATTGAAATTTTTTACGAGCCTATTATAGGTATGTAGGTACACCACACATGACAATGATTATTTTACCTTTTTATTAGATTTGACAAAATGGGAGTGTCTTTAATTGTTCTTAAATTTCAGTGTGCGTTTTTTGATGCAAGGATCAATGGAGAAATTTTATTTCTATTCCTTTAAAAATCTGTCAATAGACATGTTTAAACGCACAAAAATTTAGATAAAGGGTGGCAACACTTTTTTAATTGGCTGCCATTTTAACAGCTGTTAAGTGATCACATAAGGAAGGCGTAAATTTGGTGAATGGACCCAAAACAGGATTACCGTTGATCCGATTTTTAAAAGAGAATTTTTTGAATTGAACCATGAAGCTCACTTTTGGTTGAATGACAACGTCAATAAACAAAACTGCCGTATTTGGATTGAAGCGTACGAGCATGTTGAAACACCGTTAGATCCACAAAAACTAAGAGTTTGGTGTGCTTTATGGGATCTTGGAAATATTGTGATGACCAGAAAGTTACAGTCATAATTACTGACTTTTCGTTCCTCAACAATAATTGAACAAACATGATGTGCAGGAGCTGTGGTTTCAACAAGACAGCACAAAATGTGACACAGCTCGTGCCACAATTGATTTATTGAGGTAAGCGCTTCGTAACTGAATAGTTTCACGTTTCGGACCCGGAATTGGCTTCCAAGATCGTGCAATTAAACGTCACTAGACTATTTTCTGAGGGGATATGTGAAGACGCTAGTCTATGAACCTATGTATAAGCCCGAAACGGTCGACCAGGTAGAGGACAAAATAACCTCCGACCCAGCCGTGGCTAAAATGTTGAAAGTATATTCAATGCCAAAATTTTCAAAATAAAAATTTTTGAGTTTTGAAAAAAAAAAAGAATTAAGTGTTTCTTTGATGTGAAACATATAAAGAAATTATTTTTATTAATGTCCGTATGTTTTTGAAAGAATTCTTTGTTTTTATAAAGATAAGTTAAAAAGTTACAAACAGTTAAGTTAGTTATAGTAGGTTAATTCTTCCTTGTGCTGCAGTTGTTTTCTATATAAGAAAAAGGATATAATATTTTTTATCATAACCTTGAAGGCAAGTTAAGTTTTTTACAATTTAAATAAAATACTCCTTTTTATTAACGGCAATTGAGTGATCTACGAATACCCTCTTTTTTTTAATCTTTTCTTTTTCTTTTAATCTTTCGTCCCCTGTGGACCCAATCCACTTTAAATCTCAATTAAATTGTTTTTGTTCATCACCGTTTCGGGCGTGATGGCATTTCGCTTTCTTCATAAGAGTTTTCATATGGAAGCTTTGTTCTCTGTTCTAATACATTTGCGTTAGGGTAAGCAGTGTCGTGAGTTCAAGGTCGTAGTTTTATGTTTTGGTGAGTGTTGAGTGTTGGTGGGATCATCACTCCTGAAGCAAGACGTCAAGGCGATTCAAGACGTCAAGATCTGAACAGCTTTGGGGTCTTGAACTGCCTTGAAGTCTTGAACCGCCTTGAGATCTTGAACTGCCTTGAGGTCTTGAACTGCCTTGAGATCTGAACTGCTATGGGGTCTTGAACCGCCTTGAGGATTTGAACCGCCTTGAGATCTTGAACTTCCTTGAGATCTGAACAGCTTTGGGGTCTTGAACTGCCTTGAAGTCTTGAACCGCCTTGAGATCTTGAATTGCTTTGAGGTCTTGAACTGCCTTGAGATCTTGAACTGCCTTGAGATCTTGAACTGCCTTGAGATCTGAACAGCTTTGGGGTCTTGAACTGTCTTGAGGTCTTGAACTGCCTTGAGGATTTGAACCGCCTTGAGATCTTGAACTGCCTTGAGGTCTTGAACCGCCTTGAGATCTTGAACTGCCTTGAGATCTTGAACCACCTTGAGGTCTTGAACCGTCTTGAGATCTGAACAGCTAGGGGTCTTGAACTGTCTTGAGGTCTTGAACTGCCTTGAAGTCTTGAACCGCCTCGAGATCTTGAACTGCATTAAGGTCTTGAACTGCCTTGAGATCTTGAACTGCCTTGAGATCTGAACCGCCTTGAGGCTTGAACTGCCCTGAGATCTTGAACCGCCTTGACGCTTTGAACCGCCTTAAGGTCTTGAACCGCTCTGAGATCTTGAACCGCCTTGAGATCTGAACTGCTTTGGGATCTTGAACTGCCCTGAGATCTTGAACCACCTTGACGCTTTGAACCGCCCTGAAGTCTTGAACCACCTTGAGATCTTGAACTGCATTAAGGTCTTGAACTTCCTTGAGATCTGAACAGCTTTGGGGTCTTGAACTGTCTTGAGGTCTTGAACTGCCTTGAGGATCTGAACTGCCTTGAGATCTGAACTGCTTTGGGGTCTTGAACTGCCTTGAGATCTGAACTGCTTGAGGATCTGAACTGCCTTGAGATCTGAACTGCCTTGGGGTCTTGAACTGCCTTGAAGTCTTGAACCGCCTTAAGATCTTGAACTGCATTGAAGTCTTGAACTGCCTTGAGATCTTGAACTGCCTTGAGATCTGAACCGCCTTGAGGCTTGAACTGCCCTGAGATCTTGAACCGCCTTGACGCTTTGAACCGCCTTGAGGTCTTGAACCGCCTTGAACTGCCTTGAGGTCTTGAACTGCCTTGAGGTCTTGAACTGCCTTGAGGATTTGAACCGCCTTGAGATCTTGAACTGCCTTGAAATCTTGAACTGTCTTGAGGTCTTGAACTGCCTTGAGGATTTGAACTGCCTTGAAGTCTTGAACCGCCTTGTCTTGAACTTCCTTGAGATCTGAACAGCTTTGGGGTCTTGAACTGCCTTGTCTTGAACTTCCTTGAGATCTGAACAGCTTTGGGGTCTTGAACTGCCTTGAAGTCTTGAACCGCCTTGAGATCTTGAACTGCCTTGAGGTCTTGAACTGCCTTGAGATCTGAACTGCTATGGGGTCTTGAACCGCCTTGAGGATTTGAACCGCCTTGAGATCTTGAACTTCCTTGAGATCTGATCTGCTTTGGGGTCTTGAGCTGCCTTGAGATCTGAACTGCTTTGGAGATCTTGAACTGCCTTGAAGTCAAGAACCGCCTTGAGATCTTGAACTGCATTAAGGTCTTGAACTTCCTTGAGATCTGAACAGCTTTGGGGTCTTGAACTGTCTTGAGGTCTTGAACTGCCTTGAGGATCTGAACTTCCTTGAGATCTGAACAGCTTTGGGGTCTTGAACTGCTTTGAAGTCTTGAACCGCCTTGAGGCTTGAACTGCCCTGAGATCTTGAACCGCCTTGAGATCTGAACTGCTTTGGGGTCTTGAACTGCCTTAAAGTCTTGAACCGCCTTGAGATCTTATACTGCATTGAGGTCTTGAACTGCCTTGAGATCTTGAACTGCCTTGAGATCTTGAACTGCCTTGAGATCTGAACAGCTTTGGGGTCTTGAACTGCTTTGAAGTCTTGAACCGCCTTGAGGCTTGAACTGCCCTGAGATCTTGAACCGCCTTGAGATCTGAACTGCTTTGGGGTCTTGAACTGCCTTAAAGTCTTGAACCGCCTTGAGATCTTATACTGCATTAAGGTCTTGAACTGCCTTGAGATCTGAACAGCTTTGGGGTCTTGAACTGCTTTGAAGTCTTGAACCGCCTTGAGGCTTGAACTGCCCTGAGATCTTGAACCGCCTTGAGATCTGAACTGCTTTGGGGTCTTGAACTGCCTTAAAGTCTTGAACCGCCTTGAGATCTTATACTGCATTGAGGTCTTGAACTGCCTTGAGATCTTGAACTGCCTTGAGGTATTGAACCGCCTTGGGGTCTTGAACTGCCTTGAGGCTTGAACTGCCCTGAGATCTTGAACCGCCTTGACGCTTTGAACCGCCTTAAGGTCTTGAACCGCCCTGAGATCTTGAACCGCCTTGAGATCTGAACTGCTTTGGGATCTTGAACTGCCCTGAGATCTTGAACTGCCTTGAGATCTGAACTGCTTGAGGATCTGAACTGCCTTGAGATCTGAACTGCCTTGGGGTCTTGAACTGCCTTGAAGTCTTGAACCGCCTTGAGATCTGAACTGCTTTGGGGTCTTGAACTGCCTTGAAGTCTTGAACCGCCTTAAGATCTTGAACTGCATTGAAGTCTTGAACTGCCCTGAGATCTTGAACCGCCTTGACGCTTTGAACCGCCTTGAGGTCTTGAACCGCCTTGAACTGCCTTGAGGTCTTGAACTGCCTTGAGGTCTTGAACTGCCTTGAGGATTTGAACCGCCTTGAGATCTTGAACTGCCTTGAAATCTTGAACTGTCTTGAGGTCTTGAACTGCCTTGAGGATTTGAACTGCCTTGAAGTCTTGAACCGCCTTGTCTTGAACTTCCTTGAGATCTGAACAGCTTTGGGGTCTTGAACTGCCTTGTCTTGAACTTCCTTGAGATCTGAACAGCTTTGGGGTCTTGAACTGCCTTGAAGTCTTGAACCGCCTTGAGATCTTGAACTGCCTTGAGGTCTTGAACTGCCTTGAGATCTGAACTGCTATGGGGTCTTGAACCGCCTTGAGGATTTGAACCGCCTTGAGATCTTGAACTTCCTTGAGATCTGAACTGCTTTGGGGTCTTGAGCTGCCTTGAGATCTGAACTGCTTTGGAGATCTTGAACTGCCTTGAAGTCAAGAACCGCCTTGAGATCTTGAACTGCATTAAGGTCTTGAACTTCCTTGAGATCTGAACAGCTTTGGGGTCTTGAACTGCCTTAAAGTCTTGAACCGCCTTGAGATCTTATACTGCATTGAGGTCTTGAACTGCCTTGAGATCTTGAACTGCCTTGAGATCTTGAACTGCCTTGAGATCTGAACAGCTTTGGGGTCTTGAACTGCTTTGAAGTCTTGAACCGCCTTGAGGCTTGAACTGCCCTGAGATCTTGAACCGCCTTGAGATCTGAACTGCTTTGGGGTCTTGAACTGCCTTAAAGTCTTGAACCGCCTTGAGATCTTATACTGCATTAAGGTCTTGAACTGCCTTGAGATCTGAACAGCTTTGGGGTCTTGAACTGCTTTGAAGTCTTGAAGCGCCTTGAGGCTTGAACTGCCCTGAGATCTTGAACCGCCTTGAGATCTGAACTGCTTTGGGGTCTTGAACTGCCTTGAGGATTTGAACCGCCTTGAGATCTTGAACTGCCTTGAAATCTTGAACTGTCTTGAGGTCTTGAACTGCCTTGAGATCTGAACTGCCTTGAGGTCTTGAACTGCCTTGAGGATTTGAACCGCCTTGAGATCTTGAACTGCCTTGAAATCTTGAACTGTCTTGAGGTCTTGAACTGCCTTGAGGATTTGAACTGCCTTGAAGTCTTGAACCGCCTTGTCTTGAACTTCCTTGAGATCTGAACAGCTTTGGGGTCTTGAACTGCCTTGTCTTGAACTTCCTTGAGATCTGAACAGCTTTGGGGTCTTGAACTGCCTTGAAGTCTTGAGCCGCCTTGAGATCTTGAACTGCCTTGAGGTCTTGAACTGCCTTGAGATCTGAACTGCTATGGGGTCTTGAACCGCCTTGAGGATTTGAACCGCCTTGAGATCTTGAACTTCCTTGAGATCTGAACTGCTTTGGGGTCTTGAGCTGCCTTGAGATCTGAACTGCTTTGGAGATCTTGAACTGCCTTGAAGTCAAGAACCGCCTTGAGATCTTGAACTGCATTAAGGTCTTGAACTTCCTTGAGATCTGAACAGCTTTGGGGTCTTGAACTGTCTTGAGGTCTTGAACTGCCTTGAGGATCTGAACTTCCTTGAGATCTGAACAGCTTTGGGGTCTTGAACTGCTTTGAAGTCTTGAACCGCCTTGAGGCTTGAACTGCCCTGAGATCTTGAACCGCCTTGAGATCTGAACTGCTTTGGGGTCTTGAACTGCCTTAAAGTCTTGAACCGCCTTGAGATCTTATACTGCATTGAGGTCTTGAACTGCCTTGAGATCTTGAACTGCCTTGAGATCTTGAACTGCCTTGAGATCTGAACAGCTTTGGGGTCTTGAACTGCTTTGAAGTCTTGAACCGCCTTGAGGCTTGAACTGCCCTGAGATCTTGAACCGCCTTGAGATCTGAACTGCTTTGGGGTCATGAACTGCCTTAAAGTCTTGAACCGCCTTGAGATCTTATACTGCATTAAGGTCTTGAACTGCCTTGAGATCTGAACAGCTTTGGGGTCTTGAACTGCTTTGAAGTCTTGAACCGCCTTGAGGCTTGAACTGCCCTGAGATCTTGAACCGCCTTGAGATCTGAACTGCTTTGGGGTCTTGAACTGCCTTAAAGTCTTGAACCGCCTTGAGATCTTATACTGCATTGAGGTCTTGAACTGCCTTGAGATCTTGAACTGCCTTGAGGTATTGAACCGCCTTGGGGTCTTGAACTGCCTTGAGGTCTTGAACTGCATTGAGGTCTTGAGCTGCCTTGAGATCTGAACTGCTTTGGAGATTGTAACGGAACCTTGCTGGTCGGTCAAGGACTCTCAAGAAGTCTGCGTATTCTCCCTAAGGGGAGGTGCCATTGCCTTCAAATAATTTCCTAAAATGAGCACATCCACGAATATCTTCTTTTGAGTCCCTAAAACCTCCACCCCTTATACACTACCAGATTAAACCCCCAACTACAGGATTCGGTAGGCCAACTCTAATAGCAGGAGTGAAGGGTGTTCAATCTATGATGGCTCGGCATGCTTGCTCATTGCCTTGGCTTTGCTCGTCGTTGGGATGGGTTCTTGCCATCATAGAAATGAACGGTCGTCACGTTCTTATCATGCCGAGAGAAAAATTAAATTAAATTAAATTCAAATGACTTGGTTCAATAAAAATATCGGAACCCGAAATCCGTCCATTAAAACTCCAAGAAAAAGAAAATCGTATAGTATTAAGTTACTATAATCATTGCGAAATTAAGAGAGAGAAAATAAAAAAATTTAAAATGTTGAGACGGCAACCCTAGAGTGAATTGGACAGGTGTTTAAAGTCCGTCTGTGGTAAACCCTCCCACGTATCACCCATTGACACGTCCATAAGCTACCGCGTCCACGATGATTAAATTTTGCGGTAGCTCCCTAACTTGAAGACGGTAAGCTTACTATAGGCTCACCATCTTTCACCTTACCATCTTATCGTTACCCGGTCTCAGCTTTGCCACATCCACCCTTCAATGAAGTCCTAGCAATGCATTAAACTTCCCAAAAGAATTTCACCCATTTGTATAACAACAAAATTATAAAACCTTCATTTCACATAACGTTATAAAATCGGTTTATTTAATTATATATGTATGAAGGAAAAACTATAAGAATGTAATATATAAGTAATTATAAATAAAAAAAAAAGATATCAAAAAATTATGTACTTCAAAATTGTACCCAAGTTAACATAATAGGTAATTATTCAAAAAAATATATATCTTCGAATATGTAGATAATTTTGAGTTTTCAAAAATAAATAAAATTTCTCAAATAAAAGTGACTGTTTAAATTTCAAAGTTTTAAATTTCAAGTTGTAATATAACTAAACAAATCTCGTCTCTTATCTAGATAGTGTAATGTGTATTCTATTTGTTATTACTTTCTAATTTATTATTTACTTAGATTTCTTTTTTTTTTTTCTTATTTTTGTTTTTCTATTACGACTTAGTCCCTTTAATTTAAATAAGTTAATCCATTCCAAAGAAAAAAAAATTTGATTCCAAATTCAGTTAAACAAAAGGTAATAGATCTTTGTTATGAAGTCTATAGGTAAAATCTCTTGCCTACTTTTAATCAAAACTTCTCTTCCGAAAACTTTTAATTTTGTTTGTGTACCTATGTAGCACCTTCGATTATAAATTCACAATCAAATAAAATCAATTGAAATCACTTACCGAGCTTTTAATTGTAAACAACATGAACTTTCTTACTCGCTGATGTTCTATAGAACTTTTCTTGCTGATAATAATAAAATTGATGATTCTGCCGCCGAAGAGGTGCACCGCTCCGAGGTCGATTTGAAATTTTAGTTTTGCTCGAATGGTGTAGGTATGATGTTTTATTTTTTTATGTATAATTTTACCTATTTAAAAAAAGATTAAATTTGAAAGAATTTAGATATCGAAAGTAATGCTGTACACAAAATAAAAAAACTAGTTAAACTTTTGGATAATTTGAAATCAAATTTTTGTAAATTTAGTATTTAGTTTAAATTCATTTAGTATGATTTACTTTACTTTGTATTGTTTTGCTTTGGTTTTCTTATCTAGATTTTTTTTTCTGTTATTGTAGGTTTTAGTTAAGTTTAGTTTGTAAGTTTAAATTTTTAAATTCAATATAGAATTTAAGATTTAGATTTTTGTTTTTTTGTTGTTTTTTTTTTTTTGTTTAATGAATGTAAAATTTAGTATTTATAGTAGTAATAAAAAAGTATGTAATAAATAATAATTAATGGAAATTTTTAGGTTGCTACCTTTTAATTGGGTACTTAGCTTTTATGATTAATATAATTTGGTGTTTTATTTGTTGTTGTAAATGCTGATGATGTGTGTTGTTGTTTAATTCTGCTGATTAAAGCAGCTTTGTTGTATGATTCTGCTGCTGATGTTCCTGATGGCTGTAGTGACGTAAAGATGTTGCTGAGGTTGTATATTATTGCTGTTAGATTTTCTTGTTGTATGTATTTAGTGATGTAAAGTTGTTGTTGAGGTCGTATGTTATTGCTGTTAGGTTAAAGTTGCTGCTGTTGTATGTTATCTTGCTGATAGTTATTAGATGTTCTAATTTGGATGTTGGTTGTATTTATGTAAAGATGCTGTTGAGGTTGAGATGTTCTTGTAGATGAATAGAATTAGATGAATGTTGCTATGTAAGTCGTGAATTTCTGTTGTCGAATTCTGTTCATCCCCGGATTTGGTGTATCGGGCTACTCCTGATGTGATGCTTGTTTAAGGCTTCTAAGCACCGTATTTTTGGCGTGTTAGTTGAGGTCTTCTTGGGTGGATGCTTGGCTTGACTTGGCCCTGTTGAAGCAGAGCTGCACTTGGGCTCGGTCTCTCCACGTGTAGCCAAATGGCCCCGGCGATGGAGAATATTCCAATCGTCTGGACGGATGTTGATGCTATTGCACTTTCGTGGCTCAGATGATGTTTTGGAGTAAAAAAAAAAGGGCGTCGGTTTCTCGTGTCGAGTAGGATGACTTTTAGTGGCGTGGCTACGTCTGTCAGATAAAATAATTGTTTTTTTTTTTAATTTTTTTTATGAATGATGTGAATTTTTTTATTTTTTTTTTTTTTTTATTTTTCGTTACCTTAAATAGTTAAGAAATTGTTTTTTTCTTCACATGTCAATTTTTTTCTCTTTTGTCTTTGATGTTAAAACAAAATTTTAATTATATTATTTTTTTTTTTTTTCGAATAGAGAAAAACTTTAGGGCTATGATTTTCGCACCACTTAATACACGCACCAGAAACCAACTGACGATCTTTTTCTCCTTTTTCCATTTTCTGTGCCTTTCTCCTCGACTATGAAGTCAACGAAAGTTTTGATTTCCATCATGGAAGTAGATCCGGTCTCACATTTTTCCATATTCTAAATAGAATTTAATCTACAAAAATCCAATTTTAATTTAGATATCATTTTTCGAATTTTTCACATATAAATGTAAAATAAATTTGGATATTTGGTCAAAATTCCAGAAAATAGAAAAAGGCGGGAAATAATAATTTACCCATACCATGATTTTTCTTCGTATTAGTTAACGAATCATATTTATCTTTAATTTCTCCTTTTTTTTTTTTCTTTTACTTCTTATTTTCTTTCATAATTTGTGCTCAAATTTGTCCAAATCCTTCCATACTTAAGCGTAGTCCAGTGGTCATGTCGCTGGCTTCACCATTCCTTTTTTCAAGTTCGAATCCCACCAATGTCCATGTCCCATTTCTTATATTTTTTTTTTTTTGTTATATTATTATATACCTTTTTTTTTTTTTTTTTCTTGTTTAAGACTATGTGATTTTATTTATATTAGTTATTTTTTTTCTATTTATTTATTTTTTTTTCTAACTAAAAATCAAGAATTTTGACTGTCACTTGCAAATCTTCACGAGGTTATTGTGAATTTTTTTATATTTATCGTTATACGATAAATTTAATATAAAGAAAATTAAATGGCTTGTAAATTCAAATCTGAACCGATTCCAACCGTTTCATCTGATAACTACGCCACCCTACCAGAATGCCATCTATCTGCACTGCCTAAACTATTATGAATGTTAGCCGACATTTTCACATTCTATAATCATGGACACATACCTTGCCCATGCTCAAATTCTAAACAAATCGTTTGCTCAATTAACATACTCTTTTTAAATCTCTAACGTCTTTTATATCATTTGCCACAAACCTGATACTTTTTTCGAATGCTCATGAGGAAAAAGGAACAGGAAACTAAAACAAGAGCTCTCATGCACAGACTGACAGCCGGGCCGTAGAATTGCCCAATTATCTTTTCAGATCCTTGCAATGGTATACTCCAATGCGTTTGCCATTAAGGTCTTCGAGTTCATACAAATTGTTTCCGATCGGTTTCCGTATCCGCATCTTCAAAAATTTGGGACATAGTTTGGCATTTAAGTGCTTTGACTTGTCACTCAAAATGAAGTTACGTCTATACACTATGTCGCCTGTAGCAAACTTAATATTTTTACTCCTGGTGTTATAAAGATTCTCATATCTCGTGTGAGCATGTGCCAGAGACTCCTTGATGTGTGTGTGCAAGATGTTCATCTGGGATGCTTTCGACAACACTTTCATCTCAGCATTATTTAGGCAGTCCAGTTCACGAAGCAATCGGTAGTCACTTCCGTGTTCTACCATGGGTTGGCCAAACAGAGCCTCGTACGGTGCCATACCCGTAGCTGAATGAACAGCAGTTCGTAGCGCACAAGCTATGCTAGAGAGATGAGTGTCCCAATTCTTCTGGTCAGGATCTATGTACGACCGTACCGCTGCCAGAATGGATCGGTTCACTCTCTCACCAGCATTAGCCTGTGGTGAGTATAATGCTGTCCTCACATGGTTAACACCGTACGAGGACATCAGCTTGCCAAAATCCTTGCTCGTGAACTGTTTGCCGTTATCCGAAAGTATCGTCTCTGGCACCCCATACACGTTGAAGATCTCCTCTTGCAGGATTTTAATGATTACATCACTTGTAGCACGTCGCACTGGCTTAATCACAACAAATTTTGTAAGTTGGTCCAAAATAATATAAATATATGTGTTACCACACTTAGAACGTGGGTAAGGCCCCAGAAAATCTGTATATAACATTTGGAATGGCCTTTCCACTTCAAAAGACTTGCCCATTGGTGGTCTTAGTGTCTGATTAGACGCCTTACACACCTTACACACATCACAGTTCCCAATAAAATCTCTTACCTGAGCTGCCATGCCGGGCCAAAAGAATTGGTTTCGCAGTCGGTAAAGAGTCTTTGAAATTCCCCCATGCGAAGCTCGTGGTGGTCGATGAGCCAACGCGATTAAGCTTTCCGTCAGCTGTTTGGGTACCCAAAGCTTCCAAACGAGGTCATCCTGTAAAGGATTCCCTGTGCAATGTCTGACCTTCTTGTACACAAAATTGTCTGAAACTTGAAGGTCAGGTAGCTGTTCTTTTTGCTTTTCGACGTTTTCCAAGAGCTTGCAGTATTCCTCAGATTGAAAACTGGGGTCTGAAAGATCGATATGTATCACGTCGGTAATTCCAGTTCCCATCGACTCATCGAAGTTCAGCGCTTCTACCTCATAAACTCGAGATAGAGCATCTGGGACCACATTTAGGGAACCTTTTCGATGTTCAATGGTAAACTCGAACCCTTGAAGCTTTAGGCTCCACCTAGCCAACCTTCCGCTTAAATCTCTCTGACTCATCAGCCACTTCAAGCTCGCATGGTCTGTTACTATTTTAAATGCTTGAGCTTCCACATACGGACGAAATTTCTTTACCCCTACTACCGCAGCCAGGCATTCGCGCTCGGTTACGCTATAGTTGCGTTGGGCCTTGTTTAGCTTTTGGGAGTGATAGTATATTGGCCGCTCGTTCCCATCATCGTCCAGCTGACATAGAACGCAACCAATGCCCGAATTTGAAGCATCGCATAAGATAATAAACTCTTTGTTAAAGTTTGGGTGAACCAAGATCGGATCTGTAGTTAACAGTTCTTTTATTTTGTTGAATGCTGCAATTGCCTCTTCGCCAAAATTAAACTTTTTCCCTTTCTTTAGCGTCTCGGTTAAAGGGCTAGATAGAGTGGAAAAGTTTTTGACAAAACGCCTATACCACCCTGCTAGACCTAAAAAGCTCCTCACTTGTCGAACCGTTTTGGGAATGGGAAAGTCAATTATTCCTGATATTTTGCCCTTATCCATTTTTAGCCCGCCGTCTCCTACAACAAAGCCTAAAAATCTCAGCTCTTTGAAGCAAAACTTCGACTTTTGGACGTTGATCGTCAGACCTGCTTCGTTTAGTTTCCTCGCCAAAATCTCTAACAACTCAACGTGTTCCTCAAAGGTACTCGATACCACCAGCAAATCATCGACATAAGGAAAAATTTTTTCTCGCAAATTCGTAGGTACCACTTTGTCTATCAATTTACACATTGTTGGAACAGCGTTCTTAAGTCCAAAGGGCATTACCGTAAATTGCATTAACGGGCGGCCGGGAACAGAAAAAGCTGTCTTCTCTCTCGCGGATTTCTCCAACGGTATCTGCCAGAATGCATCCTTCAGATCTACACTAGAAATGTAGCGTGTTTCTTGAAGGCGCGCTAGCAGCCCCTCTATATGTGCCATTGGATACGCATTACCTTTGGTCTTGGCGTTAACTTTCCGATAGTCTAGGCATAGACGGTTCTTTCCAGGTTTCCGTACAAGTACTACCGGAGAACTCCATGCACTAGAGCTTTCTTCAATAACGCCAAGGCCTATCATGCGGTCCAACTCCTCATATAGAAGTTTTTGTACCGCTGGAGAGACCGGATAGTGACGTTGCTTTATCGGCTCCGCGTCACCTGTATCTATTTCGTGTTCCAATAGCGCTGTTTTTCCTAAGCCTAATACCGCAGAGGATGGAAACAGTTTTATGGCTTTTCCCAGAGTCTCCGACTGTTCGTTTGTCAACACATGAGCGTTGGGATCGATTTCCTTTTGGCCCACATCGAAAGTCAGTTCAGAAATGAGGTTTGGTGCGATGCTAAACTCTCTCCAAAAATCTACCCCTAAATATAAAGGCTGTTGCAAGGAAGGTACCACAAACAAATTTATGTCCTTTGTAACTCCCTTGTAAGTAACCTTCACCATTATTTTACCGACAATGGATTGGTTCTTACCATCGGCAGTTTTGATACCCGAAGTGAAATTGTTAAGTTTTATATTTTTCCTAGCCAAAAATTCCAACCCACCCACGCCCAGGCAACTAATACTTGCTCCACTATCTAGTAAACCAAGTACAGGCTCACCATGTACGTGTACCAATGCATATGGCCGCGGGTCGTCAGAACAGCAAAGGGTCGTTGCTTCGATTGCTTTGTGCGTCTTTTTCTTGTCCTTAAACTTTTCTCGAAGTTTCTTGATTTTATCAGAAACTGTTGGACAATTTGAAGATCCAAAGATTCTCTGCCTCACTTCGTAATAGTTTTGGATTCTTTCATGTAGGGTTTTAAGCGGTTGTTTCGGTGGTTTTGTTGTTGAAATTTGCTTAGGATCTGCATGTCGCATTGGTTTTAATATTGTCACAGCAGGTGTTTCCGTTTGTATGTTGTCTTTGTCAATTCCAGTATAGATTGAAGCCGTAGTTTGGTTAGATGTTGTTTTTTCTAGTTCGATTCCGGTTTCCGTTTTGGCGAGCAGCTTCCCCGGTTGTCTGAGCTGCTCCGAAGGGCGTTTCCCGAACATTTAGGGCACTGCGGAGAGGTGACATTTTCCATCCCACATTTGAAACAAAACAAGTTCCGCTGGGAGTCAGGACATTCAAAAAATGAGTGTCCTTTCTCTTTGCAGTTCCAGCAACACAACATTCGAGTTTCCCTTTTTGGTTGGAATGCTTCGATGTTTTGACTTCCCAACTCACAACTGAGATCATCTGCTTCAACTTCTAACTCGGCAACCTTCTTGTTGAGAGGTGGAATAAACTTTTGATGTCTCTGGGAACTTTCTCTCTCGTTCAAGTACTTTTCAATGCTTTTGCAAACATATACCAGCTCTGGTAAACTTTCCGTCCGGTATGTAATCAGGAGCTCACCCATTTTCCTCTTAACAGTTAGCTTTAACAGCTCAACTAACTCCTGGGGTGGTTTTGGGACTCTCAACCTGCTGTTCAACTGCTGAATCGCGGAGTAGAAGTCGTCGAACGACTCCGAAGGTAACTGGTGTCGATCGAACATCTTCCTTGACAACTCTGAGTCCGTCTCCAGACTCCGGTACTGACCAATCAACGCAGTACGAAGTGCCATCCAATTGTCAGTCGGGTTAGATTTTATATACACCCAGTACCAACTCTCAACCGTTCCAGTCACAAAGTGGTGAAAGTTCAGGACCACTTCCTCCCAACTTACTCCATAACTTATTCTTAACCTTTCCAATCGAAACAGAAAATCATCCACCGTCATTTGACGGTTGTCAAATTTTAATCCCCATTTATGGAAATGGTAGAATTTATTTCTGTTCGATGGTAAGACTGCAGTTCGAGGGTTGTTGTCGGTGTTGTCAAAGTTCAAGTTTTCCAATTGCCTCAAAAACGCATCCGCGGTTGATGTGTGGCCTTCATCATGCCCTTGTATTGCAGGTTGACCTTGAGGTTGGCTGTTAGTTGTTTGCCCTGGATTTTGCGTTGCTGTATTTAATCTGTTATTATTCGTTGTTGTCCGGTTATTTGGTAAAGTTGCCCTGTTATTCTGAGGTTCTGTCCGGTTGTGTTGATGTGCTATCCTATTGTTTTGAGGTTCTGTCCGGTTGTGTTGAGGTACTATCCTATTGTTTTGAGGTTCTGTCCGGTTGTTTTGGGTTGCTAGTGTTGGGATCTCGCTATATCTTGCAGACGATAAATAAGGTGTGGATGGTGAAACTGCTCCCAACGTTTGTCGCATTATGTTCGCCACTTCATCGCGAAGATACACCCTGCTCCTTTCAGCTTCAGCCCGGAGAAATTCCATGTCTTGTGCTCGGCTGAGCCCTATTGCCGCAGTTACCACTTCCTCGATATACTCTGCTAACTCTTCCTCTTCAGTTGCAGTCTCAGGTTCGATTACCGTTTCTTCAGGATCTACTTGTATTGTAATTGAATCCTCTTGAGAATCCTCCTGATTAAAACCGAAATTAATCCTTGTGCTACTTTGAGGCACACTTTGAGCTACCAAAGAAGCAGCTCCCAATTCCAATCTTTGACCTTCGGCTTGAGTTACACTTTCTACCAACGCATTTGGATTGCTCCTTAAAACTTTGCGCTTTCGAAACTCAGCCATTGAGAATTTTGGAGGCATCTTGTTAAGAAAATGTCCACAGCTAACCAAAAAAAAAAATTGTAACCAATACTCTTACGCCTCAATTCTAACACCACAAATTTCTAAAACAAAATTCCAGAATTATAAGAAACCCGTCAAACCTATGCGCAATTCAAAAAATACACAAACTAAAACTTCCAGTAACAATAAAAGCAAATTAATTATTTTCTTATAAAGAAAGATTAAAATAAATCCAAATCGAAACGTGAAAAATGGTTTGAATTCTAAACCAACTCTTAATAAAATTTTCAGAAGAACAAAAAAATTTAAAATTCGAACATAACCAATCTAAAAAGAAATCGTTCAGAAAAATTAACAACTCTTGCTCGACCTTAAATCTCGATCAAAAAAGCCAATAATAAAAATTTGAAGTTATTTAAGTATCTAAACTCAAATAGAGTGAAAAGATTTCAAAACCAATTTTAAACCTTCAACCAAAAAAAAAAAAATCTAACCTAATGAATCGTTATCCTTTCCTAATAAGGAGGTCAAAAAAATTTCAAACAAAAGAGTTGTTGTACAAACTCGATTTCTTCAAAAACGAAATACTGAAAAAAATTAAATGTGCTATTCATGAAAACTTAAGGGTGGATGTGACACTGCCTACCGAAACCCTCTAACGACAAGATGATTTCTCAGCTCTAGAGATCACTCAACTCAACATTCCTCACCTCTCTCTCTCTCTCTGCAATCGTCAAAAAAAATCTAAAAATTTACCGCTGAAAAAAAATAAAATTGTCTTCTTGATTAAGATCTCCCTATACCTTGACGTTTAATTTTTTTTTTTTTTCTTTTCTTTTTAGCTTCAGAATTTTTTTAAGGGTTGAATTTTGACCCTCGCTTCCAAAAACCAGCTTTCTTAGAGCCAGCTTTTGGGACGAGTAAGTCAATAACAACTTAACGTAATAATTATTATCATTGAGTCAACTTCATTATATTGAATGGCATTCATCCAATTAAAAAAATGGATTCACTCTCATGTTAAAAAAATTTACTGTTTTTAAATGAACTTGCCGTAAAAGCCTTTACTGAACGCAACAGTCTGAACAGGGTTACCATTTCACCCATTCACTGGACGTCAGCTCGGTACTCCTTCGTATTCCATCAAATATAAAACCTTTAACTTAAAAACCTGTCGGATATGCAAGACAAAAATAATCAAAAAAATAAATATACTACGAAATTATAAATTTTCTTGGCTTATCCTTTTTTTTTTTTTTTTTTTTTTAATATATTTTTTCTTTCTATTTTCAAAAGGACGAAATTCGGGCCCCACGTTGGGCGCCACCTGTAACGGAACCTTGCTGGTCGGTCAAGGACTCTCAAGAAGTCTGCGTATTCTCCCTAAGGGGAGGTGCCATTGCCTTCAAATAATTTCCTAAAATGAGCACATCCACGAATATCTTCTTTTGAGTCCCTAAAACCTCCACCCCTTATACACTACCAGATTAAACCCCCAACTACAGGATTCGGTAGGCCAACTCTAATAGCAGGAGTGAAGGGTGTTCAATCTATGATGGCTCGGCATGCTTGCTCATTGCCTTGGCTTTGCTCGTCGTTGGGATGGGTTCTTGCCATCATAGAAATGAACGGTCGTCACGTTCTTATCATGCCGAGAGAAAAATTAAATTAAATTAAATTCAAATGACTTGGTTCAATAAAAATATCGGAACCCGAAATCCGTCCATTAAAACTCCAAGAAAAAGAAAATCGTATAGTATTAAGTTACTATAATCATTGCGAAATTAAGAGAGAGAAAATAAAAAAATTTAAAATGTTGAGACGGCAACCCTAGAGTGAATTGGACAGGTGTTTAAAGTCCGTCTGTGGTAAACCCTCCCACGTATCACCCATTGACACGTCCATAAGCTACCGCGTCCACGATGATTAAATTTTGCGGTAGCTCCCTAACTTGAAGACGGTAAGCTTACTATAGGCTCACCATCTTTCACCTTACCATCTTATCGTTACCCGGTCTCAGCTTTGCCACATCCACCCTTCAATGAAGTCCTAGCAATGCATTAAACTTCCCAAAAGAATTTCACCCATTTGTATAACAACAAAATTATAAAACCTTCATTTCACATAACGTTATAAAATCGGTTTATTTAATTATATATGTATGAAGGAAAAACTATAAGAATGTAATATATAAGTAATTATAAATAAAAAAAAAAGATATCAAAAAATTATGTACTTCAAAATTGTACCCAAGTTAACATAATAGGTAATTATTCAAAAAAATATATATCTTCGAATATGTAGATAATTTTGAGTTTTCAAAAATAAATAAAATTTCTCAAATAAAAGTGACTGTTTAAATTTCAAAGTTTTAAATTTCAAGTTGTAATATAACTAAACAAATCTCGTCTCTTATCTAGATAGTGTAATGTGTATTCTATTTGTTATTACTTTCTAATTTATTATTTACTTAGATTTCTTTTTTTTTTTTCTTATTTTTGTTTTTCTATTACGACTTAGTCCCTTTAATTTAAATAAGTTAATCCATTCCAAAGAAAAAAAAATTTGATTCCAAATTCAGTTAAACAAAAGGTAATAGATCTTTGTTATGAAGTCTATAGGTAAAATCTCTTGCCTACTTTTAATCAAAACTTCTCTTCCGAAAACTTTTAATTTTGTTTGTGTACCTATGTAGCACCTTCGATTATAAATTCACAATCAAATAAAATCAATTGAAATCACTTACCGAGCTTTTAATTGTAAACAACATGAACTTTCTTACTCGCTGATGTTCTATAGAACTTTTCTTGCTGATAATAATAAAATTGATGATTCTGCCGCCGAAGAGGTGCACCGCTCCGAGGTCGATTTGAAATTTTAGTTTTGCTCGAATGGTGTAGGTATGATGTTTTATTTTTTTATGTATAATTTTACCTATTTAAAAAAAGATTAAATTTGAAAGAATTTAGATATCGAAAGTAATGCTGTACACAAAATAAAAAAACTAGTTAAACTTTTGGATAATTTGAAATCAAATTTTTGTAAATTTAGTATTTAGTTTAAATTCATTTAGTATGATTTACTTTACTTTGTATTGTTTTGCTTTGGTTTTCTTATCTAGATTTTTTTTTCTGTTATTGTAGGTTTTAGTTAAGTTTAGTTTGTAAGTTTAAATTTTTAAATTCAATATAGAATTTAAGATTTAGATTTTTGTTTTTTTGTTGTTTTTTTTTTTTTGTTTAATGAATGTAAAATTTAGTATTTATAGTAGTAATAAAAAAGTATGTAATAAATAATAATTAATGGAAATTTTTAGGTTGCTACCTTTTAATTGGGTACTTAGCTTTTATGATTAATATAATTTGGTGTTTTATTTGTTGTTGTAAATGCTGATGATGTGTGTTGTTGTTTAATTCTGCTGATTAAAGCAGCTTTGTTGTATGATTCTGCTGCTGATGTTCCTGATGGCTGTAGTGACGTAAAGATGTTGCTGAGGTTGTATATTATTGCTGTTAGATTTTCTTGTTGTATGTATTTAGTGATGTAAAGTTGTTGTTGAGGTCGTATGTTATTGCTGTTAGGTTAAAGTTGCTGCTGTTGTATGTTATCTTGCTGATAGTTATTAGATGTTCTAATTTGGATGTTGGTTGTATTTATGTAAAGATGCTGTTGAGGTTGAGATGTTCTTGTAGATGAATAGAATTAGATGAATGTTGCTATGTAAGTCGTGAATTTCTGTTGTCGAATTCTGTTCATCCCCGGATTTGGTGTATCGGGCTACTCCTGATGTGATGCTTGTTTAAGGCTTCTAAGCACCGTATTTTTGGCGTGTTAGTTGAGGTCTTCTTGGGTGGATGCTTGGCTTGACTTGGCCCTGTTGAAGCAGAGCTGCACTTGGGCTCGGTCTCTCCACGTGTAGCCAAATGGCCCCGGCGATGGAGAATATTCCAATCGTCTGGACGGATGTTGATGCTATTGCACTTTCGTGGCTCAGATGATGTTTTGGAGTAAAAAAAAAAGGGCGTCGGTTTCTCGTGTCGAGTAGGATGACTTTTAGTGGCGTGGCTACGTCTGTCAGATAAAATAATTGTTTTTTTTTTTTAATTTTTTTTATGAATGATGTGAATTTTTTTATTTTTTTTTTTTTTTATTTTTCGTTACCTTAAATAGTTAAGAAATTGTTTTTTTCTTCACATGTCAATTTTTTTCTCTTTTGTCTTTGATGTTAAAACAAAATTTTAATTATATTATTTTTTTTTTTTTTTCGAATAGAGAAAAACTTTAGGGCTATGATTTTCGCACCACTTAATACACGCACCAGAAACCAACTGACGATCTTTTTCTCCTTTTTCCATTTTCTGTGCCTTTCTCCTCGACTATGAAGTCAACGAAAGTTTTGATTTCCATCATGGAAGTAGATCCGGTCTCACATTTTTCCATATTCTAAATAGAATTTAATCTACAAAAATCCAATTTTAATTTAGATATCATTTTTCGAATTTTTCACATATAAATGTAAAATAAATTTGGATATTTGGTCAAAATTCCAGAAAATAGAAAAAGGCGGGAAATAATAATTTACCCATACCATGATTTTTCTTCGTATTAGTTAACGAATCATATTTATCTTTAATTTCTCCTTTTTTTTTTTTCTTTTACTTCTTATTTTCTTTCATAATTTGTGCTCAAATTTGTCCAAATCCTTCCATACTTAAGCGTAGTCCAGTGGTCATGTCGCTGGCTTCACCATTCCTTTTTTCAAGTTCGAATCCCACCAATGTCCATGTCCCATTTCTTATATTTTTTTTTTTGTTATATTATTATATACCTTTTTTTTTTTTTTTCTTGTTTAAGACTATGTGATTTTATTTATATTAGTTATTTTTTTTCTATTTATTTATTTTTTTTTTCTAACTAAAAATCAAGAATTTTGACTGTCACTTGCAAATCTTCACGAGGTTATTGTGAATTTTTTTATATTTATCGTTATACGATAAATTTAATATAAAGAAAATTAAATGGCTTGTAAATTCAAATCTGAACCGATTCCAACCGTTTCATCTGATAACTACGCCACCCTACCAGAATGCCATCTATCTGCACTGCCTAAACTATTATGAATGTTAGCCGACATTTTCACATTCTATAATCATGGACACATACCTTGCCCATGCTCAAATTCTAAACAAATCGTTTGCTCAATTAACATACTCTTTTTAAATCTCTAACGTCTTTTATATCATTTGCCACAAGATCTTGAACTGCCTTGAAGTCTTGAACCGCCTTGAGATCTTGAACTGCATTAAGGTCTTGAACTTCCTTGAGATCTGAACAGCTTTGGGGTCTTGAACTGTCTTGAGGTCTTGAACTGCCTTGAGGATCTGAACTTCCTTGAGATCTGAACAGCTTTGGGGTCTTGAACTGCTTTGAAGTCTTGAACCGCCTTGAGGCTTGAACTGCCCTGAGATCTTGAACCGCCTTGAGATCTGAACTGCTTTGGGGTCTTGAACTGCCTTGAAGTCTTGAACCGCCTTGAGATCTTATACTGCATTGAGGTCTTGAACTGCCTTGAGATCTGAACTGCTTTGGGGTCTTGAACTGCCTTGAAGTCTTGAACTGCCTTGAGGATCTTGAACTGCCTTGAGATCTTGAACTGCCTTGAGATCTGAACAGCTTTGGGGTCTTGAACTGTCTTGAGGTCTTGAACTGCCTTGAGGATTTGAACTGCCTTGAGATCTGAACTGCTTTGGGGTCTTGAACTGCCTTGAGATCTGAACTGCTTGAGGATCTGAACTGCCTTGAGATCTGAACTGCTTTGGGGTCTTGAGCTGCCTTGAGATCTGAACTGCTTTGGAGATCTTGAACTGCCTTGAAGTCTTGAGCCGCCTTGAGATCTTGAACTGCATTAAGGTCTTGAACTTCCTTGAGATCTGAACAGCTTTGGGGTCTTGAACTGTCTTGAGGTCTTGAACTGCCTTGAGGATCTGAACTTCCTTGAGATCTGAACAGCTTTGGGTCTTGAACTGCCTTGAAGTCTTGAACCGCCTTGAGATCTTGAACTGCATTGAGGTCTTGAACTGCCTTGAGATCTTGAACTGCCTTGAGATCTGAACCGCCTTGAGGCTTGAACTGCCCTGAGATCTTGAACCGCCTTGACGCTTTGAACCGCCTTGAGGTCTTGAACCGCCTTGAACTGCCTTGAGGTCTTGAACTGCCTTGAGGTCTTGAACTGCCTTGAGGATTTGAACCGCCTTGAGATCTTGAACTGCCTTGAAATCTTGAACTGTCTTGAGGTCTTGAACTGCCTTGAGGATTTGAACTGCCTTGAAGTCTTGAACCGCCTTGAGGATTTGAACCGCCTTGAGATCTTGAACTTCCTTGAGATCTGAACAGCTTTGGGGTCTTGAACTGCCTTGAGATCTGAACCGCCTTGAGGCTTGAACTGCCCTGAGATCTTGAACCGCCTTGACGCTTTGAACCGCCTTGAGATCTGAACTGCTTGAGGATCTGAACTGCCTTGAGATCTGAACTGCTTTGGGGTCTTGAGCTGCCTTGAGATCTGAACTGCTTTGGAGATCTTGAACTGCCTTGAGATCTTGAACTGCCTTGAGATCTTGAACCACCTTGAGGTCTTGAAGCGTCTTGAGATCTGAACAGCTAGGGGTCTTGAACTGTCTTGAGGTCTTGAACTGCCTTGAGGATTGAACCGCCTTGAGATCTTGAACTGCCTTGAGATCTTGAACTGCCTTGAGATCTGAACCGCCTTGAGGCTTGAACTGCCCTGAGATCTTGAACCACCTTGAGATCTGAACTGCTTTGGGGTCTTGAACTGCCTTGAAGTCTTGAACCGCCTTGAGATCTTTAACTGCATTAAGGTCTTAAACTGCCTTGAGATCTTGAACTGCCTTGAGATCTGAACCGCCTTGAGGCTTGAACTGCCCTGAGATCTTGAACCGCCTTGACGCTTTGAACCGCCTTGAGGTCTTGAACCGCCTTGAGGTCTTGAACCGCCTTGATGTTTTGAATCGCCTTGAGGTCTGAACCGCCTTGACATTTTGAACCGCCTTGAGGTCTTGAACCGCCTTGAGGTCTTGAACCCCCTTGACATTTTGAACTGCATTAAGGTCTTGAACGGCCTTGACATTTTGAACCGCCTTGAGCTCTTGAACTGCCTTGAGGTCTTGAACTGCCTTGAGGTCTTGAACCGCCTTGGGGTCTTGAACTGCCTTGAGGTCTTGAACTGCCTTGAGGTCTTGAACCACCTTGAGGTCTTGAACCGCCTTGAGGTCTTGAATCACCTTAAGTAAATCGCAAATTAAAGATTATTGTTTTCAATTGTTAATATGAGACTTTTATCAATTAGGGTTAAATTCATCATTTTTGAACATATAGCTAGATAAAAAGTTACCGTTACTTTAATTTTTTTTTGTTGTTTCTTTTATACCTTTTTTCGTAACTATTGAAAAATAAAACTTTATTTAACTGTATTTTTTTTTTATTTTAATTTATTTTTTATAGTCCTATTAAATTAAAAAAAAATTGCCAATGTGAATAACGGGAGCCGAGAAATACATGAATTAAATATGACGCTTCAGTTTGCTAACGTATGTATAACATTTCTCTTCGTTTTTGATGTGAAACATCTATAGGCTCACTTGTAAACCGTATTGTTGTTTACTAAGGTATACATATATATATTTTATTTGTAGTAGAGTGTACGGTGTGGCAGCAGCATCTATTGTATTTGTGAGATATCTTGATAATATTTCAATACTTTTGTAACGTACTTTAGTTATTGTGACATTAATACCGGCAGAGAAAACATCGATTTTTTAAATTGTGGCCACTTGATATTAATATCGAATTTTTATGTCACATGTAAATAAATGTTTATTAAATAAAGTTACCATTTTCTGTAAGAAATTCGTAATACTTCATTTTTCATTAGGTTATATTTAATTCCTGTAATAATATTATCTTTTATGCATATTACTTGTACACACACGATGTTTCACATCTGCCAGGCGTCCCATGACGGCTCACATTTTTTTTTTTTGAAATTAAATATTTCAAAAACTACTCGACACATATCTTTTTAAGTTTGGTACAAAACGTTTTTTTTAATACTACCTTTAATAATTTAACAATACTATCTTCAATATAAAATAAATCTATTTTCAAAAAAAATGGTACCTCATCGTTTTCAAAATCTCAAGGTTCTCGTAAACGGAAGCGACAATTCTCATAATTTTTTTTAATTTATTAGTATTAGTACGGTCTATTATTTAAAACATTATAAAAGAAATTACGACTTACGGTACCTCCCATTAAAATTTCAAGAAAACCCCGTTGTAAAAAATCAAAAATTGATATTGCTAAAATAATTCAAAATCAAACCTAAGATTGCAGTACTTTCAGAACCAATCTTTGGTTTTCAGCTGTTGATAGACATTAGACATTGAAGAACTAAGTGGACGAAATTTATTTGAACTTAACCATTATCTATTAAAATTGTAGGTATTCATATCTCTTGACAGAATTCTGTGACATTTGACAAGATTTTCAAAATCGGATAACAAAATGCGTACCTACTTCAGATTTATACCTGCTCAGTAACAATTCAAAACATTTTACCACAGGCTGTATGGAGACACATAAACTATCAAAGTTTTTATAACAGCTTTTGTGTCTTCCAAATATAAACCGAAACGTTTTATGGCACCCTCTATGATACTGGTTATAATTTAGCAATTATACATTTATTTTGTAAACTTTCTTTTCTCCAGATTCAACAACTTCAACTAGTCATAATTTTTCCTAATTATGATGCATTAATGCAATGCATATCATGTGGAACGCATGTACGGTTGGATGATGGTTTATAAAACGAACATCTTGCTCGTTAATCAAATGAAAGTGAAGAAAATTCTCTTTTCATTTTTGTTGTATTTTTAAATTATATTTTTTTGTTCTTTGTTTTTTTTTTTAAACGAAACTACTGACAAATACAAAAAAAATAAAGAAGATAGCATTTTTGTTTCTTGATTTATTATTTTTGAAATTAAATTCATAATTTATGTTTCTATTCCATACGATAAAAATAATGATTTAGAAGAAATTTTGTTGATGTGGAACGTAATTGTGGATTGTAAATTTGATAAACACAGTTGTGTGTTTTTTAATTGCATAATTTCTCAATTAATTTGTTTTTCAATGAGTTATGATTTTTTTTTCAAAAAAAACTGTATTTCATTGAAATATCAAACCAACGGATAGGTTCCATCTTAGGTCTTAAACTTTTTTTTTTCAATGAAATTAAGTCTTAATGGAAATAATGTTCGTTAAATGGTATTAAAGGCAGTGTTAATATTTTACTCAAGTCAGTATTACCATGTTTGGAATGCTTCGTTAGACATTGAGCTCTTCCAAACAGCTGGTTGTATGGCGTCATTGTTCGTTGGTGGTGATGGTAAAAAAAAAACTATCCGCGAGCACACACTTGACCATGTGAAACGGTCAATGATCAGATTATAAAATGTTAATTAATTTAGATAAATGTTTCTAGTTTGTATTTTATATTTTATGTAATTATGGCTGACAAAAATATATGTAGGTATGATTCAAAGAAACTGCTTCAAAGAAGTTGTTGAATGTGTTTTGCTTCAACAAGTTCTATCAACATTGACAAACAATCAGATGACATGCAATTGGGATGTCATGTAGGACTGGCCACGAGACGAGATTATTTATGATGTTTGCTTATTTCATGAGTAAGCACTTTTTAAGTGGGGATGGTAACCATTATAAAGATTATGATTTCTGGGTTTGGAAACAATGGTAACAAAATCATTAAATGTCGAGAATAGAATGTCTCAATTTTTATTTATTAAACTAACGCAAATTCACTATGAGAAAAAAAGTTAAATGAGGAAACCGCAATTTTCAAGTGATGCAATGGAACTCAGTATGATCACTTGAATCAAGCAATCTTTTGGGACTTCATGCTTCTTTGAATTCGCCTTCTTTGATATTTTGCATTCTTTAAATTCAATAAGTTTGTGCAACATTTATTTTTAGAAAAAAAAAAAGTTAAATTGCGAATTTAACAAAATGTGTTTTATTTGACATGACGGTGGTTCAATTTTTTTTCCGATTTTTAAATAAATGTGAAAAGTTTAAAAATACTATGAGGTTGAAGCAAAAAAAAATAATTTTGATTTTTACTCAAATTGAAAAAGTTTTAAAAAAAAAATATTTAATATGAGAGTGGTCCAAATATTTTTTTGTGGTTTTTACTCAAATCGAAAGGTTGATGTTTCAGAAGTTGAAGACATTTCTTACAACGGTTTCTAGTTTCATTTGGCCCCAATCTCGAAGAAAAAATTGTATTGTTAAGTTTTAGTTTATTTAATTTTTTACATTTTTTTTACTATAAACCTTTAACAATAGCTTTTATAGTTATTCAACATTTTTTTGCGAGATTTATTAGGCTACAGTTCAGCAAACAAATTTTTCTTCTTAGGGAAAATCTAAATGGTAGCTACATATACTTGTATAAATTGTAGTTTTGAACTTGTGAAACATCTTCTAAACTATGTTAATAAATCTACGGTAAGTTTAAACCAGTTCTGAAAAATATTTGATTTGCAAGTACAAGTATTAGTAAGTTATACTTAAAAATTTCAAGTACCAATACATACTTACTATAATTCCTAAATTCTTTTTAAATCCTTAAGTATTCAATTCCTTAAGTACTTTTAGTTCCTTTTAAGTATTTTAGAAAGTAATTTGGAAACTAAAAGAAATTAAAAAAGTACTCCAAAGAATTATAAGTACTTAATTATAAAAAAAAGTACTTAGGTATTATATAGACAAAAGGAAATAAAAATTACTTTCCAAAAGTACTCACTTCTTTTTAAATTTCTTTGAAGAACTATAAGTACCAGTACAAGTACTTGTATAATGGAGCAAATGATAGTCTGGGATACCATTGCGTTTTGTATGTTATTTAAAAACTTATCTAAAGCTTTTCGTTTTCTTGAGGTTTGAAATTAGTTTTTTACACTCAAAATAGTAGCTGTTTCAAAATACTAACATTCATATCCTGCAATGGTCTTAAAATTTTTAAATTCTTAACACAACTTTGTGCATCTCATAAAGTCACATTTAATTGGTCTACATTTGTTCTAGAACGTTTGATTTAGAATTTCATATGTGAGCTCCAATTATTTGGCTCAGTTCACATCTCAATAAATTATTTTTCAATGTTTAACTGCCAGTGCATTTCATTACAGTTTTTTTTTTTTGTTTGTACTCATTTATGGCTCCCTCCAGTTTCTAATAAAAACGTTTGAAAACAATCCAAAAAAAATTCATATGGCATTTTATCATGTTTCATGTGTGCAGTGACGTCTGTAAAAGCCTTCCGTCAACATGCAACATGCACCGACCTTCCCTTCAAGCTAAATATCTAAAATGTTCCACATTGTTTCCTCAAATAATTATTTAAAATAAAACAAAGCAAAGTAAAAAGAAAAAATAATTAGTCACTCGAAATCGATTTGCTTTTGATGTGTGTTGTGTTGTAGACCCGCCCGCCAATTGAGCGATCCAGGTCAGCTAAATATTACCACATAACGTGTTTATTCGGTCAAGTGCGATGTCCAACAGAAGCAAGCAAACTTATAAAAACAATAATAGCTACCTACCGACCGGCTCTTGAATCTTGAAGACTTATGGTGGCAAGGAAAGACGGAAACTGCTGCAACGTGTTGCTGGATGGATGGGGCCTGGGTGCTCTAGGTTGTCTGGGGTGTCTGGTCTGAGGGATTCATTTCATGAATTTTCTAAAAATATTTCCATCCAAATATAGATGCACAATGGTTTTATTGTTTTCGACCGCCTTAAATGTCTAGAAATTACGTATCTGCTTTTTTTCACAGTTAATTAAACTGTGAGATGTGTCACGTCAGCGTAGTCGGTCGGTCGGTCGGCGCGGCGGCACATGTTGGAGGCGCAGGAGAGAAGTGTGAAAAATCTAATTGTTGTCAATAAAATTAAATGAAAAAATGTGAATAGGATAAATTTAATTTTAAAGAGAAACTCAAATGAATTTTAATTTAAAGGGAATCGTTCATGAGCCTTAAAAACACTATCTCAGCCTCAGAATATCGATTTTTTTTTTAATATCGATGAACATGAATCGCATTCACAATTTTTTTTAATTTTTTTTTTATTTTATTTTTTATTTTAGCTACATAGATTCAAATTTAATATTTTGGTTTCCTTTTGTATTTTCACATGTTAACTTTTTTATTTTCGAAGTTTTTCACTTTATTGTGTTTGAATTTTCATATTTACTTTCTGCATTTTAAAATTTTCTTTTCGCATTTTTCAGTTTTGTGGGAATCAACAAAGTTTGTTCTTTTTAATTATTTTTAAGAAAATTTCTCAAGAAGTTAAATGCGAAGTGTTTTAATTGCAAAAAGCGGGATACGAAAATACGAGAATATAGAAACAAGAAAGCCGGAAATTTGAAAATAATAAGGAAATGAATAATTTTAGTTTTTTTTTTTAAATGTGGACGTTAGAAAAACGAAATAGACTGTTGTTTCTTTTGTTTTCTTTACAAATTTTTGGCTTATAAGAAACTTGGAATTTCACTTTTTTCCAGAATTGAAAAATTTGCAATTATTAACATTTTTATTATATTATCTCATGGTCACTATTTTTTACTTAGGTAAATATCGTAACTAAGCTCTTCTATATTTCACTTTGAATATTTTCTATTTTGACATTTATTACCTATTTGGAATTTTCACACTTTGTTATATTTGGATTTTCTTATCTTTGCAGTAGGTACTTTAGCATTTGCAAGGTTTCACACTTTCACAATTTCCAGTTTTCTGATTTCTTTTTCTTATTTTCTTACTGTCGCACTTTCGTACCTTAGCACTTTTGAATTTTGTTTTTTTTTCAACTTTTCTAGCTTATATTTAAAAAATCGCGTATTTTAAAATTTTCGTATTTTCATTATTTCACATTTTATATTTTCTAATGTTTCTATAAGTATTTGCACTTTTACATTTTCCTATTTTTTTTTTTTTGATTTTAGAATTTTCGCAAATTGTTATTTTCCCATTTTTGATAATTTTTGATAAGTGCGAATGCAAAAGGCGGTGTTCGAAAAAAAAAAAACAAAAAACATGAAAGTACAGAAAAACGAGAATTAGAAAATAATAAAAAAAAGAATTCGAAAACATAAACAAATACGAAAAAAAAATAAGAAAGTAAGAACACGCAAAAAAACGAGAATGCGAACATTTGAAAACGAAAACAATTGAAAAACAAAAAGACTCATACATCGGAAATGGAATAAATAATCTTTTTCTTTTTGTCAAATTCATTTTTCCACGGAATATTTCGATTTCAGTTCAATTTATTTCATTCCATTCCGATTCCGTACAAATAAAGACATAGCCGTATTAAATATCTTTACCGTGAAAAATGAAAAATTTATCAATTGTTAAACACATTTTTAGAAATGATTACATATTTCGGCAACCATCATTCAACTGTCTCGTGACCTAAATAAAAATGTGTCTGTTCTACGTACAAATTATAAGATTGAATGCAAAAAATATTTGATTTGGGACTTGTTCCAAAAAATTCCACCAAAATAAATCTTAATCACAAAAGTTTGCCTTAAAATGTTTATAATGCATCTTTTATATCTGACGTTTATATAAACATAAATACTTGTTCGACCACTCCAAATGGCATTAGAGCTGGGCATTATTAAACAAATTTAAATATAACCGCATATCATAGAAAGTTTGACATTTTTAGTATTCACCCAAAGGAAAAATCAGGCAACAAAATAGATCTTATGGGTCTAGGTTATCTTATGTTAACATGAACATGGACCTTTGAATTTCAAAAGTTAAACAACAAAAAGAAAACTTTTGAAATGCCAGACTGTGTCCTTCACAACAAAAAAAAATCTTCTTGAGTACAATTAAAGTGAAATCACGCAATTTCCGATCAAGGCTAAAACAAAGTCTGGTCGAGTAAGTACTAGTACCACCATCACACCCACACGCACTATCGTGTGAATGGAACATGCAATATAATTTCCCTCAAGTTTCTCGTGTCTTGTTTTTGCTTTTACTTTTAATTTCAGTTAAATGTTTTGTTGCACACCTTTTAGCAATATTCTATGGATGGGGCATGCACATTAGCATGATGTATGGTGAAGCATTCTTAAATGTCAAACTGACACTTTGTGGTTTTTTGCTTAGCTTTGTTTGTTTACCACCATCACTCTCATATTATTTTTTATGTGTGACATATTGGCTTTGAAAAAAATATGACCACCAGGTAATTAATGTTGGCATATTTTCTAAGGCTTCTAGTTGAATTGATAAATTTACTATGTGGAATATGAAGGTAGTGCAGTCGTGCAGTCTATTCAATTTCTCACAAAATAAATAATAATTTATAGTAGTGTTTTGTCACCGTTATAAGCTTAGTCAAGGCTGGGAGAAGGCAGACAATCTGAGAAAGATTAAATTGTAAATTAAAAGAATACCACACTATTGAATTGGGTTTAAGGGGTTTTCAAGGATTTCTAACTGTTCAAGATATTTCATTTATGCAAACAAGTATTGAAGTGTCGAAAACATACGAAATTGCACTTTGACGGCTGACAAAAAATTATTTTCAATTTAAATCTAAGTACTTTTTTCAAAATTCTAAGTAAGAAAATTAATTTTCTGAATTTGCTGAACCAACTTTTCAAAAAGCTGTTTTTGTATTTGAAGTATGTAAATTTGATAGTTAAAATAATTGATTTGCATTCAATCTTGAATAATCAATTTGAATTAAGAGTGACCTTCAGTGCAAAAAATGCGTTTCGCGTAGGAGCGACAGGAGTTACCGTACCTTCACTATCGTACGCATGTAAACTTCAAATCAAAAACGTTTAACTTCCCATATATACTAACTCATAGATCAAGTTGAAAGCCCATAAATTAGTCAGCTAAGCTTGACTGTCAAACCTTCAATATGATAATTTATTTTACTGCTTCCAACAAAAAAAAAAATAGCTACTGGGTACGTACTTTATTTTACGAATTATATCACTTTACAGTTACACAATAAAAACCCTCCTATAACCATCATATATACCCACTTCCTGTCTGAACCAATTGGCAACCCAGCCAACGAACCGAATGACCAATTTTTACGACTCTTGAAATAGAAAATCAATTCACTGCACAACAACCTAATAATGCATCTTCAATTGAAATGCATAAATGAAGATAATTTATACAAAGTATACAACGCACAACGCATTAGTGTAGTACGCATACAACTCTTTAAATTACTAAAATAGTTTTCCAATCTTTACGCATTCGACTATCCATGGAGTAGGCTTCATCAACGTGATCAGTGAGAGTGAAAAATTTTTACCACAAAGTCATCCACGCATGTCAATTCACCTGTTGGATGCGTTCCATCAAACAAAAAGAAAATTTTCCACATGACATAAGGTGGCGTTCGCGGCGTGGCGGCGGCGGGCAAGGCAACGCACAAACATTAAGCTGGAGTGACTGATCTGTCACTTTGTCTTTGATGCTTGATTCACATTTAGCTCACGTACAATCCAGCTGTATCTATCTATAGGACTCATGATGAAGATGCGGGACATGGTCTGTCAAGTTGAGCATAGTTTACCAACCACCTGCGCCATAAAAGTTGCAACATATTTTTTATTCAAATCAAGCGGACTGATGGGCGGATTGCAATGGAAGCGACGCAGTGATGATCCTAGATTTGCCTGCCTGCTGCACTTGAGTGAATGGATATATCCAAAGACCGAAGAGCAGACGCGAGGCTTTAATTGTCTGCCAAATAAATTACTGGCATTAAAAAAAATCTGTGTGTGCAATCTAAGTGCATCTTTTGCTCGTCGTCTTCGGTCGTCGTCGTCTCCGACTAGTCGTCACTGTCCCGCCACTATATACAACGTCCGCGCGCCGCCATTACACCCCACCATCATCATCGCCGAGGCCGCTTGTCAGAGCTATCTAGCTGCCTTTAGAAGGCCACCGAAGACGTAGTCAACCGACATCGTGAGATGGTCATTAATTAGCTCTACGATGATGGACCTTGAACTTGCTGCATTCAACTTGTGTGTGCAACGCGATCCACATTGAACTGCTGTTGTTGTTAGTGGGTGAAAAATGATTTCCCTCTTCAGACAAACAAAAAAAAATTGCTACATAATTCCAGAGTCTGAGATATAAATTTAATGGAAGCACATCATCGTCTATCTCTAGGTTGCCGCACGAGCTGAAAATGTAAGATTGAAGCTCGTGCCACAATTAAATTTGGAGGAGCATGATGGATGAGTGGAGGCAACAGCAACATCCAACAAAACAACGTTCGTACTTAGCTTTAAATAACTAACTAACTGACAACTAAAACGCAAATTACCGTAATTGTCATCGTCGATGTTGTCTTCCCATCTTTGGGACAAAAAAAGCACATATTGGGACAATGTCAAACTATACTTAGCAGCCAGCACTTCCGTATAAAAATTGTGTACGGCAGTGGTGGGTTCCGAAAACCTCTTGCCACTTATAGAGACGTTCGTTCATTAATAGCATTGCACTTGTTTCTTTCCACCCAAGCATAAGTGCAACAATTATTTCCGCGATTCACACGTTTTCATGTTTAACTTTGTGTGCTTCTATGGAGAGGCTCGTGTGGTGTGGCCAGTGCCGATGTCGGAACCATCACGAATCGGACCAACTATATGTTCTTGCTATCTCTTTCTATTCCAAACCTCTTCTTTAACAATGGATGGGCTATGAGAGGGTCTGCTATTACTCTTTGTGCTTAAATAATTTTAGCTTCCATTATGAGTTCGGTGGCAATGAATATGTGAATAGGCTCTATTTGAATTTGAACGTCATCATCTACCATCCACAGCCATCATGCAGAAATAAAAAAATGCGCGCAAATTCTCCATGTAAATCGAACAAAAGTTTCTAGATTATGAGCAACTCAACTACTAGATGGTGTAAGCAGCTTAACGATGCATGACAACGTAATTTTCGTGCAAAGAGGGTGTTGCACCCTATATTTTAGTATAGTGAACGGTCGGTGGCTGGTAGTTTACTAGCTACTCTCCTGCTAACAAGTCTTGATACCAGATAATGCCATGTTATGATGGTTTTAGAAAGTAACACTTCTATAGGTACTACCGGTCAACGGATAACATCGGAAGTAATATGATTTTTTGCATCTTTTATTTTTTTTTGAAACGAAGGGAGTTCTTTAAAAACAAATAGGAGTTTTGGTATTATACCTCTATAATGTTACTATACTAATAGTTGTTAAGAAAAGGCTTTTAGATGATTGGTTGAGCTGGAATAGGGTTAGTTTTAAAGAAGCTTGTTTCTTGGAAGCACTTTAAGGGATCTCTGGAACTAAAGAAACTAAACCTGAAATTAGAAGTTGGGGTACTGTAGAAATAAGATATAAGAAGGTTACATGGTAAGGTAGGTACTATTTTTTTTAATACGGAAGTTATGCAGAACTTGAGGTGAAAGTCGGGCTATTAAAGGAATTGATACTGTTACCATCACTAAACAATGTGAAGAGTTCCTAGAAAATCAGTAACTGGCATCCAAACAGATCTAAATCATAGATATGAATATTTCTTTTTCAAACATAATGGGTGTTTTTTATTTTAGAGGTATAGAACTTTGGAATGGAATAAAACAAAGTTGAATTTTTAAAATTGACATGAAATTGACTTTATTCGAAAGATAATGGGGCATATTCATAGTCAAACTTTAGACAATTGAAATTGAAATTGAAAATTAATTCTAACTGGTCTCGAGTCCAAAGTTACCACACTGGTTAGAAACGGCTGCTATTCATAAAGAAAATCACTTCTCTGTTTAGTAAAAAATGTAATTCTACTACAATTTTAGTACTATTGCCTGTCAATCCATTAAAATCCAATGAATTATTTGACAGATAGGTAGAAAAAAACAACTTAGTAAAAGAGTCAGCCCTTTTTTAAAGTTTGAGCTCCAGTTTATCTTTTGGATCCGGGTCTAAATTGTCTATTAGCTTAGAAAAGATAAAGAAACAACTTGTCAGACGACTATGAATAATGCCCAATATTTTGACATCATAGTTTAATATTGGCATATGACCGTCACGGCTGGTTCCCACGTAATTCAATCTGGAGGTCCAATTTTCGATCACTTTTTCCAGTAATTATGGCCGGCAATGACGCTAAGAGGTGAATACCGCAAAAGTGAGCATTGTCGCTAAACAAAATATTCGCAACACGTATTTCGAACAGAACCATAATTTTCAAACTAAATTTCAAAAAAAATCTATTTTTGTTTGGAATGCCAAATTAAATTTAACACAAATCATCCAGCTAAAAACTGTTAAAATGGCCACCAATTAAAAAAGTGTTGCCAACTTAAATCTTAAAAAAAATCCTGTATTTGCTTAAAATTTGACTTAAATCCTCTATCAAATTTTGAATTAAGATTTGCTATATTGCCATCAAACCAACAAAAAAAAATATCTTTTTTGAAATTGTTGCATAAACATTCTTTTGACAGTTTTGAGAAGAAATCTTTGGTTTTCACTACAGCACATCTTATTCAATGTTTTTAGTTTCCCATCGTCATTATCTACAAATTTGTTTATCAAAGAATTCATTGACTTTTCTTTTCAAAAAATTCTCCCACCTACCTAAAAAAAACTTTTGGTAAAGAAAATAAGCTATAAAATTCAATGATGTGCAGCAATTGTGAAAATATAAAAGACCCTCCACGCCGCGCCGCTCTTTTATAAGCAACAATAATTCCTTTCTTGTTTTTATTTCTATATTGACGCCACTAATGCTATTCCCTTTATTTTGGAATTAATTCGTAAAGATCTTTTTCAAAATTTACAAAATGCATTTGAACATGTCTTGTTTACATTTGTTCTTAAGAGGTGAACTTGAACTAACCAAATTTTATAGAATATCATAAAAATGGTTTTTGTAAAATTCGGAAAAATATTATTTTCTTTTATTTATGTAGATCGAGCTCTGAACATTAAATTCGTAAAAAAAACAAAAATTATAAACATTTTTAGTTGATATATATAGTTGTTAAATAAAAGAATAATTAAATTGTAAAGCAATATTATAAATAAAAAAGTTGAATGGTGAATTGGTGTTGTTTCCCTTTTTTTTATGTCTCTTTGGTTAGATTGGCCCTACAAACTAACTTACAAAGAATTAACTCCCACCGAAATTTGTCGGGATTTTAGTTCATACATTTGGAAGTTAGTTCATTAAAGAAATAAATCCAAATTTAAAAAAGTTGGTGATAGTTCATTTATCAATAATGAATATGGATTTAAATGTTTGGGATAAATTTCAAGTTGTCTTAAATGCTAAAGTGTGATATATATGTCCTGCTACTGGGATCTAGTTTCTGTTGGAACTTAGTTCATTTTATATTTGCAGTTAGTTCCAAATATAATGGATTTAAGTTCATAATGAACAAAATCAAAATTTTATTTGGAGTTAGTAAACGATCTTATGGAATTCCTAATTCCTAAATTCTCACAACGGACCGTTTGCAATCAAGAGAGAGAAAAATAAGCTCTGATATATGCAATGTTAAATCACTGTTCTTTGTCTTTGGTACAGTACGAACCAGTTTATTAGAATGTTCGTTTTTACTCGACAACTAAAGAGATAAGTTCATTGCATACTTAAGGAAGTATAAGAATAATTCTCTGGCGGGTTAATAAGTTTCTGATACCAATCTATTGCATATTGTATAGGGCTATTAACCAGAGGTATTAAATTTTGAATATTTACCCATCTTTTTATTTAACGGTGTGGTAAATACGTTTTATCTGTTGTTTGGTATTGAAAAAATTTAAAAAGCCTAATGTCTGTATTTTTGAGGTACGAGTATATACATAGATTGAACTAGACTAGGTGGGTTTTTTAAGAAACAAAAATAAAAATCTGAAAAAATGTCCAATATTTTTTTCTAATGCAGAAAAAAATATATTTAAAAATATGAGTCTTATATAGACCTTGTTTTAAACAATATATGACTTGAATAGCTATTCAGCGAAAAACGAATCTCGTTTATTTTTATCTGAATTTTTGTTTCCTTTGGAAAAAAAATCAGAAAAGTGGCACACTTAAGTTATGCGTGCGTTGTGGCTCCAAATCACTGAAAAAGTGAGAAAAAACTAAATTCTTGGAAAAGTGGCAACACTCAATAGAAATCTAGCCTGGACCAATATTTTTAAACATATTGTTTTGATACGCACGTTTTACTTCTACTTGCGAGGAACGAATCCCTTGTTTAAAAAAAATCCAATACTGTTTTCCATTGCAAACAAAAATATAAAATTCCAGAAAGCTGGAAACACTAAACTTTATTTGAAATAAAGAATAAACTTAGGCCTATATTTTGAAATTTATAAGGTTTCTTCGTTTTTTGCCACTCGAGTGAGTGAGATGAGTCACTTATTAGTTGAAAATCAATTTAGCTAGTAAAAGTGGGTGATTTTCAGATTTTCTATTTTTGTATTACCATTTGCGTTGATTTCATTTGTTTTCTCTGTCTCTCTAACATATTTCGTTCGAACATAGAATTGGACGTACCCATACCCATTTCACCTTATTGCCAATATCCTATTACGAGTGAAGTGAACAGAGTCGGTGAGTCATTTTATTTCACTTGCCAAAATTGCAAAATTTTTACTAAGTTATTTGAAGTGAAAAAGGAAATCAAAAGTATGTTTGAATGGTTTTAACTTTTCGACGCAGACTGTTTTCGTTGATTACTTCAAAAAAATTACGCTAGATGGCGGCCAGCAACATAGCACGGAAAACCATCTTTATCTTGAGTATGCTTTAGTGTTTTTAAAATTGGTCTTAGCGCTCTCTATATTAAAATTTTAGAACAACATTATAAAGCGAATGCAAAAACCATCTGAGGTGAATAACGGTGTTTATTACAAAAAAAAAAAATAAGAAAAGTGTGGTAACCCTTTGTATATGAAAATTGCTTTTCATATACAAAGTAGAATTTGATTTGGGGAGTCTTTAAGCATCGGAAATTGGTAGTACCTTTGTATTTGTATATATATATAAACTAGTACTACATGTTTTTCGTATACAAAGATAAGTATAACAAAACTGTGGTAACCAGATGAAGACTTAAACCGTGCGAGCCGTCCTTAGCAATGAAGCCCACTTTTGTTTGAATGGCTACACCAATAAACAAAACTGCCGTATTTTGGTAGAAGATAATCCTCAAGTGTACACAATGTTGAGACACCGTTACATCCCGAAAAAGTTACTGGTTGTCAATTTAAAAAAAACTCATTTTTCTGTACCTCTGAAAAAACACCCTTTACAATATATTGATAGATGTACCCAGAAGTCGAAAAATTTAATAAATTGAACTATTAGAAGAGGTACTCCACACTTTTTGACACAAGGTGTTGTATAACTGGTACTCTATAGAACTAGGAAAAGACTAATTCCCTTTATAATTTTATTCCAATAAAGGAAGGCGAAGACCCATATCAGAGATGCTTAAACACTTATGGAAATTTCACTCGAATTATAGAGAGCAGTCACAAACGTAATCCAATTTGCTATCATCACCTTGGTACACACACATAACATCAATTAGATTCACCCAATTATCTTTCTTGAAATTGCTCCACTAATCCCGCAATCTGGATTCACCTATGTATGTGATTCGTCCTCAACTGCAATTGAAGGAGGTACTCGTATCTTAAGACAAACAGGTGTAACTATGCTTCTTCTGGCTCTTTGATGCGTTATGCATCCTTTTAGATGCAAACTCCTTTATCGATTGTCTACACTTTGATTTAATCCAAAATAATTAACAATAATGATGAGAATAGGATGTTCGATAATATAAAAGAGAGATTCAAGATTCCGGTTGCACTCTCCTTACTCCTTGAGAAGAGGCCTTGCTGCTGTGAATCCAGATGAAAAAAAAAAACTCCCAGGCGGATGCCCCTCCACATCTTCTTGAAGTGATTAAATTTTAATGCAAACGAATTTGATAGTTGAAATAATCGGAGTGTGTGCTCTTCCATTCCATCCACAGAGCATGAGATTCACACCATCATCACCTCTGGAGCTGGTGCGAGTTCCTTTCGATTTTTTTTTTTTATATGTTTATTACTACAATGTAGGACATGAGAGCATCCCGCTGCGCTGGCTGGGTGAAGATGAACTTGCCCCATAAAGGATTTACACTGGGAAATATCTACTCCTGCACTTTTGCTCTTGATTATGATGATGATGGTGATTGAATCGAATTGTTATCCATAACAATAGATGGTTAAATGTTCCAGGATTATAATGACGATGTAGATGTATAGAGGTATAGGTACCTGAAGGATATACGCAGGTGGTGCTGGGTGATGATGATGGGAAGCTGAAATGAGATTTATCTCAATCGAAATGTGGTCAGTGCGATGATGATGATGATGGAGAGACGACCGACGACGAGCATTCATAGAAGAAATAATAATAATTGCTCCACTCTCGATTCGTTATTATGTTTCAGTCTATAAATAGGATCCTGGATAGTTGGATGGCACAAATCAGAATTATGATTGAATGCCAGTTTTTGACTTGAAGCACTTTAGCATCACAAAGGGGGGAAAAAAATAACTGAAAACAATGATGCTTTGGGGCTGTTGTCATTAAAATATATGACTGAGAGGCATATTGATGGAAAGAAGGTAAGTAAGGCTGGTGTAGGTGAATTCGTCCTGAGATTGTGAATATAAGTGCTAATGGGAGTGGTTTTTTAATCCATCATCAACAATAAGATTGCTGAAAATAAGAGTGATGATGGAAAAACTGTACAGGTACACAGTACAGCATCAAAGGTATGTATTTTTCAAAGGATAAATGGAATAATACGCCTAAGAAGCTGATGATGATATAGTGATGGATCAATAAGATGCAAAACAAGAATGAAACAAAGGAAAGTACTCAGTACATAAGTACACTTATTTTTAAGTTTCAGTTATAATTGGAATTAGTCCGGATTGCATAGCGCTTTGGTCAAATCAAAATTTACTGAGTAGTTTGCGTGTAAATGTACTGATAACATTTCTGGATTGTACTGAAGGAAGCTAGCTATTACTGAGTTCAGGTATTGGTCAGGCACCCGAGGTACCAAAAAAACCAAAGCCCAAAAAAATCTGCGTCAGGAAAATCAAGAAATCTCAAATCTCAAAAACATCAAAGTCCCTCAAATCTGAAATAAAGACATTCCTTAGTTTTGTAACCCTAGTATTGACAACTGCCATCCAAAAATTTTGTTTGTTTTTCGGATTTTGCACTTCTCAGATTTTTGGCTCTTTGAGTACCAATCTATTGAATTTTCGGTAAAATTTTAGTAAGATAATGAAATCTAACAATATTCAATAAGCACGTAGCATCATGAGTAAAATATACGCAAACAGATATTGCATTGAATTATTATTGAATAAGTACACACGGTAGGTACTCGGTACATAATCCACTTGAAATTCGAAAATCACTCAAATAAAAGACTTTAGTTGTCAAAGTATGTTTTTTTCTAAGTATAAGTGTCAACCAATAGAGTCTTTACTGACTCGTATTGAATACCTACAGTAAGTAATCATTACATAACCTATAACACTTGAAATCCATAGAAATAATAATTATTATATTTTTAATAGGTACATACAATATGTTGTCAATATCATACATAATCATAATTAAAAATTTCCAACCAACGCAAATATTATTATGGACGTCATAGAAAATTAGTGGTGAGTACAAAAATGTGTACTTAGTCTATATAAACTTTAATTGAATACAAGCGATATGTAGTCAATACATAAGCCATAAGAAAAACGAAAGCCACACAGTCAAAATAATCTCTGTGGTGGCTTTTATTAAATACAAACAATTATGTTGTCTTAAAATAGTTTCATTTCATATCGCAACAACTATATAAATTTTTAAATACTGTGATTAATTTTTTAACTATGCAAAATGTGGAAAATATAATATAAAACTAAAAGTGCAACACTTTCTTAAAAAGATTAAATTAAATTCTTACCCAATATTTTTTTATTCATAAAAAAAATCTATGTCTGTAGCTTCCACCTCCATTTTTAACTTCCCATAGGGAGTTATTGTAATCGGTTCGATTTGTCAAATTAAAATTTTTGACATTTCTCGACGTTTCAAGGTCCCTAGAGCCTATATTAATCATTTTTAGAAAGATGTCTGTGTGTGCGTGTGTACGTACGTTCGTACGTCCGTACTTTCTGGTACCATTTTTTGTCGTCGATATCTCAAGAACGAGTTGAGATATCGACTTGAAATAAATTTTGTTTTACAGATAATAACTTCGAAAGAAGCTGAAAGGGCGTTTATTAATATATTCAATCAGTTTTTTTTACTACAGCAGTTTAAAAAAGAAGTGAAAATTTTGGTTGGGCTCAAATATCTCACAAACAAATAATGCTATTGACTTGAAATAAATTTCATTCGACACACTATGACGTCATACAAATTTGATATGAATTTGGAAAAAAATCAATATACCGTTAAAAAAACTAAAAAAAAAAATTTTATAACTCGAATATCCTTAGATGGAAAAACGATATTAACTTTGAAATAATTTTATTTTACGAAAACTGTTAGTTTTGACTACTGGTGAAAATTTCAAAAAAATTCAATGGAAAGTTTTTTTACAAAAAATTAAAAACTACAAAAAATTCTACCAAAAATCGGTATAAATTGTCTTTCGACGATATTGACTTCTTGTTTATTTATTTTCTACATAACATAATTGTTAGCAACTGATAAAATATTGAATGGGTAGTTTTTTAACAAAAAATCAAAAACTGTTAAAAATTCTAAAGAAAAGTAGTTACAATTGTATTTCAGCTCAAATATCCTGAGAACCAACAACGATTGTGCCTTCTAAAATATTTTATTTTATACATAGTACAATTTTTTATGTACGGTTAAATTTTGACAAATATCTAATTGACAGTTTTTGACAAAAAATATAAAAAAAAAAAATAAACTAAAAAGTGGTAAAATTGGTTTTTCGACGAGAACGGGCAATGATATTGACTTTGCCATTAGGTAGTTAATTTTATACATAATAAAATTTTTTACAGCGGGTATATATTGAACATATACTTAACTGACATTTTAAACAAAAATTTAAACAGAAATTCCACATTCGTTAAAAAAACCTCCTGGGTCAAGTAAAAACAACTTATACATCAACAATATATGTGCATTTCGTAAATCTCTTTAAATAATTAAAATGCTTTTCAATCTTAAAATAATGATTGTTTGAATTTAACAGCTAAAGTTTGTTTCGCAGAAAATTTGGTCATTTGAAAAAAAACTAAATACATATAAAGTTTTCAAGATCACAAATGGGAACTTATCAGTGTGGGTCGCAACCAGCCTCTTTTTATGAAATTAAATCTAAAGCATTTTGAACTTCCATTTTTGATTTTCCGAAATGAAAAAACTTTGCAAATTTGAAAATTTTACGAATATGGTTTTATTTTCAAATTTTGCGGTAAAAAAAAATTTCTGGAAGAAATTCAAAAGTACAGAATGGGTGGAAGACTTCTTTTTACTTCTATAGGTGGGAGAGGCAGCATTTTTCAATCCAGGAATCCATTCTTTAATTTGCTATTTAAATCATGGTATTTTAGTAATTAGTTTACTAGAATTTATTTGCTGAAATTTTAAACAAAAAACTATACTCAAAAAATTCCCCGGCCAAAACACAATTTGACTAAACTTTCAATGCTCCTAACATTACTATCCTTCCTACATAAACTTCCCAACTTAAAATTTTTTTGTTGTTGGAAAAAAAAACTGAAATCAAGATAATGAAAGTTATTAGAGAAATCACATTTCTCTGGAAATATCCTTGCCTCCTGTGGAAATAGCGAACGTTAAGGATGCGCGAAGGCAGGATTCCTTCGAAATTTATAGTTATCGGGGATTTAATTTTCAGATTAATTTGGCTGTCATTTCATTCCAGTTTTTAAGGAGACATTTATTTCTGTGAAGATATTGTTTAAAATTATGTCAAAAATTTGTTTTCTGTAGTTTTATGGTTATTAGAAAAAAACGATGATTGTTGATACTGATTTAAAATCTCAAATTCCGTCCTTGAATTTGCTTATAAAATCCATTTCCATACATAAAAATAGCACCACTTTATTTAATTGAGTGCACTAATAAAAGTTGTCACTTTCACATTCAAGGACGACGAAGTCGGCTTCGTTATTTATGTTACATATTTTATTTCCAGGACATGAACTACTAATGCAATTTTCCTGTTTGTTCTTTTTTTTTCTCTCTCTCTCTCCCGCTCAGTTAAAATAAGTGTCACTATACGCGGCACATTTTAGGCTTCGGCTTTTAAGTTTTCACCACACCGCATATACCACTCCCAATACCCTAACTACCATCGTAATTCCCATTGGGGTCTGCTAATTAACTTTGCATTCACTGAAAACTAATTGCTATTTGCACTTAAAGTAGATTTTTGTGTGTGTGAAGGATATATTCAAACTTAATCTACATCTACCTATAACAGCAAATCGATTTTATTTACGTTGCAAACTATAATAAGATATTCATTTGATATGCAAAATTCAACTCAAATCGACACTGTTGTATCCGTACGGATGTTATATCTAATCCTCCATAAGGAGAATTAAATATAGGAGATAGGAATGTTTAATCTTTTGCAAACCACGTTTCCTGACAACTTAATGCATCGGTAATTATCACGATGTTTTTTTATCTTTAAATACCATGGGGGAATAGAATTATTTTGGGAAAAGATTTGATGTTATTGCAAGGATTCAACAAATTGATATTTCTACTCCAGGACTTCGTCCTTGTTTCTGGAAGCACGTACAAATTCTGTCATTATGTATTGCGATTAAATAATCCCGCAGGAGCTCAATATGCATTCGTTTAATAGTAGATTTACGGATTTAAGGTGTCATTAGAGAGACAGAACAGCAGAGGAAACGATTTTCCTGCGTGCTAAATGTATGTTTCGATGTGTCTTAAGTGGTGATTCAAAGTGATTTGGGAGATGTACTTAAGAGGGTTTGTTTGTTTTTTTTTTTTATTTGTTTTTCAAGGGAAGAAGTGGATTTCAATGAAAGATGTTTATAGAATCGATTTGGAATAAATGTTTTAGTTGCGTTTCAATTTGAAATGAGATAAGTAGCAATTGACAGGCATGTTTTGTAATCTCATTAAGAATTTAACTATATAAACATTAGGCTTTGTTTTTTTGTTTAGTTAGTAAAGTTTCATTGAAAAATTAAAATAAAACTTCTTCGAAGAAGTTGTGACTATTTTTGTTGATTTTTTGAAATTTCTTAAAAAAAGTGATGCTTTTCAAAAAATGGCGTATCTGCTGGGATAAAAGGAGCAAACGTTACCTAAATAGCAGATCCAAAAAAAATATCCTGAATATCCAGCCAATGTTAAAAAATTTTAAAATCTTCTAAAATGGGGAACTATTTCCGACCGTTTCCGAGCAATTCTTTAATGCATGTTAGAATATTTTGTGAAATATTCATTACTTTTTCCAAATGCTAGCTATTCTTTGTACTTTTGGAAATAATGTTTTGTTTCAAAAAATTATTTTTGGCTAAGATGCTGTCTAAAATTATTTTTAATTATATTGTAATTTTACATAGCAAAAAGTATACAAAAAAATTGTTCTGAAAATAAATGTTGTCAAATAAGAATGCCGAAAAAAAATTGTCAAGGAATAAATTGTAAAATAATGTCAAAAAATTGTGAAAAATTAATTCTGTCAAAAAAAAAAAATAAACTGCAAGAAAAATTTGTTTGAACTACTGAGACTCGGTAAATCCATTGCCCATCATCCAATCAGTGTTGTGCGTAAATATATTTACTCCCCGTTAACAAGGTGCCAGTAGTGACACTGCCCCTCTCACGCAATTCGGTTGCAAATCGAAATTTAATCCATTAAATTTTCGTCGATAATTTTTTTTTCTGAAAATAAATATTGTTTTTTTCGAAAAAAAAGTTCGTCCTTAAAGATTAAATTTGTTGAATAAAAAATGCCCTGTCCTGTCAACAAACAATTGTCATTTTTTTAATCGCGAGAATTAAAATTAACCAAAAACTAAAATGTGAAGAAAAAGTTTTGTCGAAAAAATGCAAAACAAAATTGTAAAAAAATCTCATAAAATACTCATATTCATAAGATACGAGTTTATTATTTTGCCAGTGGAAATTGAAATGGCCACAAAAATAAATTGTGAAAGAAAAGTTTTTGCCAAAAAAAATTTTCGTCTTCAAAAAATGTCAAAATAAAACGTGAAACAAAAAAAATTGATCAGAAAAAAAATTTACCAAAGAAAGAATTTGTCAAAAAAAAGTCCTAATAACAACCAACATCAGCTATACTAAGAAACAACTAAGTATTATCATCACTCTCTTACACAATTATCCATTGTTGGGACACCTTTACCAGAAAGCTAATTTTCAGTACAGAATAGAGATTTTCGTTTTTATTAAATGCAAATTGAAAAGATATCTTTTTGAACAAATTATGCAATTTTAATTCATTTAGTTTTTGTATTTATTTAAAATATTTTTGTTAAGAAACTAATAAAATTAGAGCACTTTCACCGGGTTCCGAAATGATGCAAAATTTAAAGTTCTTCCACTAAAAAAAACACATATTTATTTTTTCATTTTGCATACTTTATGCTCCTGGATGTGCAAATATGCTTAGCATTGTATTTTTGATATTTTTAACTGTTTTAATCCGCCAATTGTTTTTTTTTTATAAAATCAAAAATTCAATCCTTCAAAAATATTTTGCTTACTAAAACTTTGTATTTGTTTCAATAATTTTTGAACTATAAACTATAACTTCGTCCCAAACCTCTGTTTTTTTTTAATTTTTATTCCTCAAGACAAAAAAAACAAATATATTTTATGTTTAGTTCACATAAATTTTATTTCAGAATAAAATATTTTTTTATTTTGCATTTTTTTGTTTTTCTTATAGTTTTAAAGCTTACAAGTAGAAATAATTATTTTATTAGTTTCTTTTTTATACAGATTTCTATATAGAAATGTACTATTATTATTTATTTTTTTTTCATAATATATATTTCATATCTAATAAGTTTATAGGTACATTCTTATAAATGCTAAGGAAAAAAATATTTATATTTTCGCTCAATAATTACATCAGTATTTATTTTCTATATAAATTTACATCACACATAAATTAAATTACATATATTAATAGCTTTAAGCATAGTTTCATTTTTTTTTTAGTTGAGATTCTTCTTTTTTGTATCCATAAGAATGAATTTTTTTAATAAATGATTTAGGTGATTATACAATTTTTCTTTTTTTCTAAAATTTTATTATTTTACTCATTCTTCTATCTAGATTTATTTTGTTTTTTTTTTATTTAAATTTATCTACTTCAGCTTTAATGTAATTGTTTAACACATTTATTTACACATTTTTTGTATTTTTGTTTTTTTGTTTATTTTTTTTTCTGTGTGCCAATTTACCTTTTTTTCGCTAAAAAGTAGTTTCAGAATTTTCCGCTTTGTTTAATGCTATTTATAATTTTTAATTAATATCTATATTTTAATAAAATATTGGTTTTGAAATTTAATTCTTTGCTTGCTTTTAAAAAATCATAATTAAATTTTTGTACACACACATTTTGTGGTTGGTGTACATATTTACAAAATTATATTGAATTGTTTATTATCTATTAATATCTTGCTATACGAGAGAGTAGTGAAATTATTGGTTTTGGTTTATTTATTTATTGTAAGCAATATTTTTTTTTAATAGTTAGTCTACTGTTTAAATTTAAAATTCTTTTGTTTTGTAAAGGGGATGTAACAAAATAAATCTTTTATTTTTAATTTGTTTTTGTAGAGGAAGTGTAGTTTTTTTTTGTAATAGTTACATAAATATTTTATTTAATTGATTGTACACATGTTATAGTTATTGTTTTTTTTTTTATATAAATAATTAAATAGAGAACATAAACCTGTATAGTTTCCATATGAGATAAAGTTTATTTATGTTTGTCTTGATTGATTTGTTTGTATGTTTATTGTTTATGTTTATGTAAGAGTTTTATTTTAATATTATTACTAAATTTAATTGTGAAGTTTTTGTATACAAATTATTGAATTTTGAAAATTTTGTTAATTAAATTTGGTTTTGTAATGTAGTAGTTAGTAATAGTACTTAAGCTACTGAGACGTACTTGTTAGCAAAATTAGTCAAGCCAATAATGATAAATACGGGTTAAAGAGACAATCTTGACATTAATGTTTATATTGTTTTCTTCTCAACCAAACTTCAATCTTGCGTTATAAAAATTTTAAGTCAAAACATGAAACTGTAAATTTTATTTTAATTCAAAATCTGGAGTGTGTTTTGAATGAATTCACATCATTCAATGTTTATGCTGATTTTTGAAAAAGCGCTCAGGCATAAATTTGTATATAAAAAAAAAATATTGTTATGTGATTTTTAAGCAAAATCTTAAAAGGTGTCATTTCAATAAAATTATTTTGAAAATATTTTAATGTTAAATTTGTTTCTTTGCTTGGTCAAAAAAATCGGGCATAAGTTTACATGAAATCAGAATGAATACTTTGACTTATTTATTTCCCATCAGGAAATTTGAATTTTTAATTAATTTAAAGGACTAAAATCAATTATCTCAAAAAATGGTACTACAGAAAAAAAAAATTGATAAAAAAATTGTTCTCTATTAATATTTATTTTCACCAACTTTAGTTAGATACCTTTTTTTCAATTTAAACATTTTAAAATAATTTAAGTTTAGGGACTTAAGTTTTCAATTTTAAATCCGTGATGAAAAATAGTTACAGTATTTTATGCATCCATTTACAAATCAATTTCGTTCTTTTGCAAATTAAATGCATAATTCTACAAATAAAAATAAGAGTTTCTTTAAGTTTTTACAAATTAAATTCATCTTTTAAAAAAACGAAAATTAATGGTTATTTTCTTATTTGTTTTCCAAAAAATTGAAAAAAAAGTGTAAAGCCAAAATCTATTAAAATTTATTGAATTATTGGACAAACAAGTCTGTAGAGCAGTTTTCAAGAAAATTTTGTTTTCCAGGAAGACCGAAAAAATTTATAAGAAAATTACAAAAATTAAAATATTTTTTTTATTATTTGTTTTTTATTCAAATTTAATGTAAATGGGGCATATTCATAGTCAAACCTTACAACCGAGTCCAACTGGCCTCGAGTTTAAAGTTAACACACAGGTTAGAAACAGCTGCTATTCATAAAGAATCCATTTAAATCCAATCCATTTTTTGACAGATAGAAAAAAAAACAACTTAGTCAAAGAGTCAACCGTTTTCAAGGACTCAGCTCCAGTTTATCTTTTGGGCCCGGGTCTAAATTGTATTTGTGTTTCAGAACTTTGAAGATAAATTTTTGTAACAAAAAAACAGTACTTTTTTTGACCAGGGATATATGTACATTGTACATACATATTATATAGATCAAACATACATATTTATCATAATGAAACTCTTTTACAAAATGGAGAAACTAGATGCTTCATGAAAGTGTACTTTAGACATCAGAATGGTGTTTGAAATATATTCCTTTTTTTTGGAGACGTGGGTTTTTGAAGCCCACGAATTTTTTAAAATTACTCTGAAAAGTTTGTTAGTTATTTGTTTTGAAAATCTAATGTAAATTACAATAAATACAATAACGTTCTTACATTTTAATTTTATATTTAAGGTAATTCAAGGTACTTTGACACTTTTGAATGCTGTACATTATTACTTCATTTTTATTTAATTTATTAATAAATATTTGTTTTATATACACAACACAAAATTTTTCACCTCTGATCACAAGAAAAACGTACAAATATTTTTGAAAGAATTCATTTTTGTTTTTTAAATATTTTTTTTTCTCATGTATAAAAAATTGTACAAAGCATCACTAACTGATTGTTTTGTTTTATATTTTCAGTGAATTATTTTTATTTATTTTTTATAGAATACATTTTTCTTTGTTCTAAAATATATATTTTTTTTAATAAATGTTTTGTTGTTTTTTATTTATTTTTTATCAGTAAGTTGTACAAATTCATACGGCTCAATTTAGTGCACATAAAAAGTGTTAAATATAATTTTAAATATTTTTTTTTATTAATAATTTAAATTTATTGTTATTGTTTTTATTTTATTTTTTCTTTTGTATTTTATCTCAAGGCTTATTTACATGCTCTTTATTGTATTTATTTATATTAAATATTCCAATTTTTTTTCTTGAAGTTTTATAAAAGTTTTTTTTATTTTTCCATTGTAGACTAACTATAGTACTTTATTAGTTTTAATTTTTTTAATAATTGATTTTGACGACGATATGTTTTCTGAAGAGAATTTTTTTCAAATCAAAGTTTATCCAATTAATTATATAAAAAAAGAAAGTTAATATTTACATTTTAGTAGTATCACCAATATTTTTTTTTTAAATTAAAAATAACAAAAAAACTAACCTACTAAGGAAACTTTTTTATATATTTTAAAATTTTTAAATTTTTAAAAATAAAAATCTCAAGATCACATTACATAATAAAAATATTAATAAAATTAAAAAAACCCATAACTAAAAACTAAATCGTCCCCGACCGTTCTTACCATCGGCAGGATTCAGCGCAACAACAGCTGCCGCTGTTGATGGAGATGACGGCCGGATCCGTTCGATTAATTTCCCCAAGTGTCACGCATAACTTTGAGCTGTTTGCGGCATATTATCTGTCAAACCGCCAATTCCTGTGGGATCCATGACACTGCCACGTTCCACCCAATGTTTGAGACGCCCTCGCAGCTCCTCGAGACTCTTCGACTTGGCTTTGTTGATTCGCTTGTATTTGACATCCTTGGGTTTTGTGACGGAACGATGATTTGACATCACCCGATTGAAATTCGTCACTTGGGATTGTTTGACTCCGTTGACATTATAAACAGCAGAAGCAGCCGAACCGGAAGATGATGATGCTCCACCTCCTCCTCCTCCTGAAGCATTGATTAAATTATCACTTGAATCACTGCGACTTGATGGTTTGGCAGCAGATGTCGTTGGCGAAATGCCCGCTGACGTATTATCTTTGGTGTGATGATGGCCCTTGGCTTCATCCAATTGCCCTTCGAGTGAACTAACCAGAACTGCTTTTTCGGAACGATTTTTGAACTTATCACGCTTTTCGGCAACATCCGTTTGTTGGGGTTCAGGATCTTCTTCCACACTATAGACGGTTTCAAGAATGTCAGGGCGTCGCAGAAAGCAATTACTACGTCTAGCCCCGCCGTACTTATTCATATTTGTTTCAATTGCATCCGATATGGAACGAACTACCGTGACGTCACCGCAGCTGCCTTTTCTTCGCATCGAAAACGACGAATTACAATCGGAATCGATATCTTCCAGCACTACCGCGGAATCGGAATCATTCAGTGAATCAAAATCAGTGTAGCTAGGATCTAGGGTGTCGAGACCATGATCGACCAAACGACTTGACAGTGTGTCAATGATCTTTTGTTGACGTAAAATTGTCAATTCTCGATGGCAAATAATGCCAGCGATTTGTTTTTGTTTTCGTTTCAGTCGAGATTCAAGAAGGAGCAGCTGACTTGTCAGTCCGTTCATTTGTTCGGTCTTCTCCTTCTGATATCGATAGTGTTGTTGGATCTGAAAAAAGGAAAGTGGAGGTCATATTTAGTGAAAATTCAACAAGATTTTTTTTTTTTTTTAAACCTGAATAGCATAAGCTTTCTTCCATTTCATTATGTGTTCGGCTTGAAAACGACATTTTGCTCTCAGCTCTTCTATTACCAGCTGAGCAGTTTGTAGATCTTTTGGATCTTGATCCATCATGGCGAGGTGTAAACTATTGCTGTTGTTGTTGCACATTGCCTGTAGACCACAGGACATGTTAATTTTTTATTGGAAGATTTAGGTTTTATTGGTGTTGTTGATTTTTTTGTTTTTGTTTAAAGGATTCAGTCTTTGTTTGAAAATATCATTTGAGAGCAGGTTGGTTTGGTTGGACTTGCAAAGAAGTCAACCCATCAGATGTTTTGATGAAATTTATGGATTTTTTGAAATACTGAAAAGATAAAATAAATAAGACTATTAGTTGAGGAAAGAAAACTATTCAATGAAATTATTAAAGTTTAAAAATAAATAGTTCGCTTTTGAAGCAGCACAAAAGTTTAAGTTTTTTAAATTCATGTCAACGGGTTTCTATTTGATGAAATGAAATTTTGATTTAGAGGGAGCAATTTTGGAATACAAATTAATGGAAAAGCATAATAAAAGAATACAGAATTACATATGTTCAGAATTATTAATACATACACAGAATTTTGGTCATACAGAATTTTGGAAATCAGGATAAAAATTAAAAACAAATTGAATCTTTTGATATTTTAATTATTGAAAAATTTAATGGTTGGTTCTAGAAAATTCCACTTTGTACATTGTTTGGCTTAGTTTAGTTTAGTTTTTAAGAAGAATACCCTATGTTAGGGACGTTATGTTACCGCCACCAAGCATGGAAAAGGTTGAGAAGGCAAAGCCCCGGGAGCCGATGGCATACCAGCCGAACTATTCCACCACGGCGGGCCAGCCTTACGCCAAGCAATTCATGATATTCTAGTGCACGTATGGGAGCAGGAAGAAATGCCAGAAGACTGGCGAAAAGGTATAATTTGCCCCGTACATAAGAAAGGAGATGTCACAACGTGCAGAAATTATAGAGGTATCACGTTGTTAAGTACCGCCTATAAGATACTCTCCTCTATCCTACACGAACGGGTAGCCCCATACGCTAAAACCATAATCGGACAATATCAGTGTCGTTTCATTCCAGGCAAATCAACAACTGATCAGCATCAGATCTTTACCCTGTAAAAATAGCCGGATTGCTATCCAGACCAATCAACATCTTTAATGGACTCCGACAAGGGGATGGTTTGGACTGCCTCCTCTTCAACCTGACGTAGGAGCAAGCAATTCCTGACTCTGGCACAGCAATAAGAGGGACCATTGTAAACGGGTCCAACCAGATATTGGCTTACGCAGACGACATTGACATCATCGGAAGGACCGAAAAAGCTGTACTGAACACGATTCCTTCATCCAGATCGAGCTGGAACCTTCAGCTTTTTAGTGAAAGCAAAACAAAGTACATGGTGGCGTCGAATGCGAGAAGAACAGTTGGTCAAACAATCAAGGTAGCGTAGCACGAATTTGAAGTGGTGCAATCCTTCAAATACCTTGGGTCAATAGTAGCAGCCGATAACAATATAGAAGAAGAAATACGCGGGCGGCTGCTCAATTCCAACAGAGCCTACTACAGTCTGTCAAAGCTCTTCAAATCCAGAAATCTCACCATAACTTCAAAACTGCTGCTGTACAGGACCATGGTCCTGCCAGTACTCACGTATGGATCCGAGACTTGGGTGCTTAGCAAAAGACACTCCGACCTCTTAGCCGCGTTCGAGAGAAAAGTCTTAAGGAGAATTGTTGGCCCCATATGTGAGGAAGGGCGATTCCGGAGACGGTACAATCATGAATTGTACGCAATCTACCTTGAAGCAGACATAGTGACAAAAATTAAGCTCGGTAGACTCCGGTGGGCAGGGCACCTAGCTCGCATGAGTGAAGAGGAACCGGCTTGGATAGTCCTTTGTGGTATATTCTACGGTAGACGATAGCGTGGTAGAGAGATGGCGTAGACAAAGACGCCCGAAGCATTAGGGTGCGCAACTGGATGGCGTCGGCTTAAGACCGGGATAGGGTGGAGAGACTTGTTGAAGGAAGCCAGGACCGGACCCCGGTTGTCGAGCCAATGATGATGATGAGGAAAATCTTTTTTTTTTCAAAAACCGCGCCTATGTATAGTAGTTGTCTTGTTTTTCAGCCTTCGATTTCCATAAACATAAGTTCAGGAGCTTCTTTAAAATTGATACACTTGTGCTTCAAATTTTCTAGTTTTTCAAAAAAAAAAAAAAAAAAAAAATAGTGAGGTCAATTTTTTGCAGTTTTTATTTTTATCTTTTTAAAGGCTGCTTTTAGAAACTTAAAAAAGGAATATTTCATTTCAGTCCCCAATGAAAAAAAAATAACTATGAGAAAAATGAGTTTCTTGATTTTTTTAATTTTAGATTTTTATCTTTTTTTTACAATTGATTTAAGAAACATTTTCTTTTTAGAAAAAAATGGTATTTTATCAACTTTTTGAAGAACAAAATATTTTTTTAAGGTTACATTTTTTTTTCTTATTTTTGATAATCTTATTAATTAAAGGTTTTCATGTAAGCAGAAAATTGCCAATACAATTTTTCTGCAAAACCAATTTTTTTAAAGATTTCTTCAAAACAACTGGTAGCCGCCGCGCCGGTAATTTATCAATGATGATTTATCAATTCGAAAAATTCTTAGCAATTTAGTAAACAAATTCAAGAAAAGAAAAAACAATCAGAAGTATCTTTTTACAAATTCTTGCCTACAAGTCCCTACATATGTACATACATAATTTAGTGGTATGATATGCAAAACAATTCTTTCTCATTATTTATTCAAAGAACCTATACTTAATTTCAAAAATTAAATTAAATTGAGAAACACTAGGAATGGTTTATGTGTTCTCATCAGATATTCCTTAAAGATACTTCCCTGTGCCTATATATCTTCTACTTCTTCAAAAATCTTCAACATCTAATCAAAACTTCTTAACGAATTCAAAAATAAACTCTGGCTCTCATCTCTTCTCATTTTTTTTTTTTTTACCAATATCCGGAATCCGGTTTTCCTGGGAAAATCCTTTCTATCCACAACAAGAACACACACCACACCACAAGACATCATAAACTTTGTGTATCTTTTGATTAAGTTATTCAATATCAAGTTACAAAAGTAAATATTATTCTACCATAGACATAGTTATAGACCAAAGTCATCATGACAGTTATAATAGCCCGAGGATCAAAATGTTGTTGTTGTCGACGTCGGTCGATGTCGTATATAGAATGTGCCAGTGGATAACAATCTATATAAATACTTTTAAGCATGGGATAACTTATGAGTGAGGTCTCTAAGATAGAAGAAGTGGAATTACAACATGACAATCTAGGAAACATCTCCGATATCAAAATACAAAAATAGAATCATTGATGAATCTCTTGCTCGCAGATTTTATTGGATTTCAAAGGAAACACGCGTGCTTGACAAGTTGTTGTCATTGTCGAATGGGATGACATAGTTTTTCACTTTTCTTTTATTTTTTTTTTATATAAATAAATTGGACTTTTGGGAATTGAATTGAAATAGATTCTTATTTTTTGCTCCATAGCTGCAGAATGGGAACATGATGATGATGATGATGGTTATTATTATGTGTGAGCTCGTGTATAAAAAGGTGATGGAATGGAAACAGGACATCTACTTGATTCGAATGCGAATGAGTTATATAGAGAGGCTTTCTTTGATCTTTTTCATATCATACTCGTATATACGAGTATGCGGCATGAATCTTGATTTGAAATCAAAAAAACATGTGTTGGGGTTCTCGTTTACTTGTGATAAATTGAATCGAATCACTGAAGAATTCATAATGAGATGGAGGACGACCAACCGACCGACTACGACGTTCGGTCGTCGGATGAACAACTCATCCTACTTTTCTTGTCAAATGTTATATCGAAATGTACATACTTAGATTTTAAATTATTTTGTAAAGTTAGATAATAATTTATGTATGAGGGTTAGATATGGTGTCATCGGGGAAAAGTTTGTGTTGGGTCTTTATTTGATTACGATTGATTTTTAGTTCGTGGAAATCATTATCTTGTTCAAAAATGGAAAGCATCAACAATTTTAAAATAAAATGCTCTGCTGGGTCGCATGAGGTCAATTTTGTTATGTTGAATAATACGTAATTAGTTGACTCAATAAAACAAATATTTACATAAATTCTATTTTTTACTTGGAGTTTTAGATTCGTGAAAAAATTCGAACTCGAGATTTTGATCAAACTTGACTTCGATTTCCCATAGTCGAAACAAAATGAGTTTCGCAATTCCGTCTAACCATTGAGTTGTAGTCTGAACGGGTGGAAGAATTTTCTTGGAACTTGGTGTTTAGTGTTTTTTTGGGCTGTGTCTCCACTTTGTTTTTTGATTTTTTGCCATACATTTTTGTTTGCCTAATTGGAAAATCACATTTTTTTTTTTCAATAAATTTAAATAGATATTGCCTAACTTTTAGTAAAAAAAATCCAAAATTTATGAGATACCGTTAGATTGTAATTAAAATTTGTATGCAAAACATTTTTGGAAATTTGAAAACAAAAAACATAAAATTATGTATTTTGAAAAAGTATTTCAAAAATGGATCTCTATATACTTATTTTGAAATATTGGACAAATTAATTAATTAATTTTATTTTCGAAAAAATACAATTGTTAAAAAACCGTTTTCAAAAACTGCAAATTCCTCAAAAACGGGACCCACGATTTTGAATTTTTTTTTCGTGTGTTTTAGTTTTAGTACAGCATTTTATATAAAAGTAAAAAACTTAAAACTAAGACTTTATTAACGGTACATATAAAAGTTAAAATTTTCTCACAAATGGACTCTTAGAAACGATGAGATCGCAGAAAGGAGCAAGTTCTTGCTATCCAGTCGTGCATTTTTTTTTTACGAAATAGTGTTTTGCGTGAACAAATTCCAAATCGAAAGACAAAACCAGGAACGAACTACTAAGAAATTAATGTCTTGTTTTATTTTTACTTATTGTTCATAATAGAACTTTGAAAAATTGGTAGAGCTATTGTAATTAACGAAATATACGCGTGAATAAACAACCTGAAATCGAAGAACTAAAATTTATTCTCTTGGGGCTGATTTCAAAACAAAGTTCTTAAATCAATTTAAATATATTTCTTCACTTTAAACTATTTTTGTTGAAATCGAATTAAAATCAGTTTTGAATTTAAAAATACTTTGTTAAAACAGCTAACTTCCAAAACCTCCAAATGAATTCTAACCATAAAGAAGTTCTAAAATAATTTTTTTTTAAACTTTAGAAATCGTGTTTGAAAAGCAGATATTTTTATTACATAGCTATTTTGATAAAGAAATATTTCTTAATTGATATCTAATAGCTTGTAACGGAAAACTAGTAAAATTTTTTTTGATAAACGTGAATTAAATGCCACTAATTTCGATTTTTCAAAAAATTTAGGCTGTGATGCCTAAAAGCGGTTAAATTTCCGGAGGGTACCGTTCTTAAGTGCGAAAAGTTAGTTCCACCATTTAAAATTTAATGTAATGTAATTCATTTGTGCTTCCATTCTTTTTCTGTGCTTTTTTTTAACATTTACTGATGTAGAATAATATACGATTTAAAGATGGAAATAAAAAATGCTTTTATATTAAACCGTGAATAACTTTTGAAAATTAAACGCAATGGAAGAAATAAAAATAATTCTTCTCTTTACATTTTTCTGCAGACTAACCATTTTATCGATTAACCTTTTTATTCCTCATATGTAAATAACAGCCTCATAAGTCATAACAGTATTATTCTCACTTGGTATACCAAGCCCATCTATCTTTCAACGAACATCATCATCAGACTACACTTTTTTTTGTAGGCATTCACAATTAAAACAAAACAAATATTAGATTAGAACATCATTGCCAGGAACAAAAATAATCTGTTTTGTGTGGCAAAGGCGTGTTCCACACTCCACAACAACCATGTTGATGGAGGTATAGATACCCCCAGAGATACTGTTAAGGTGTTGAGCCTATATTTTCCTATCCATCAGTAAAAGAGATGATACAGTTAGATAATAATTACCCAGGTATTCGCAGCGCCTAAAGCGGTCGTATACCAGTATACCAACTTAAATCAAATTAATGATGCACACGTTGAGCGAATCCGAACTGCATCGCTGGGATTTGCTTTTAAAATACTTGAAACTGCAACATCAGTTCAGCTGCAGCTGGTTGATGCGGTTTTTTTTTTTAATCGGATCAGATTGAAGCAAACTGTTTGCCCCATGGCGGAAAAGATATTTGCAATCATTTATGCACATCTCAACTTCATAATTTAAATAGATATCCAAGCCAAGGTCACAAAATGGGGAAGTGTAAATACAACGCCACAAAAGAGCCACCAAGAGGCAAGACGTATAGGGTGATGAGTTTTCATCAAACCAAAAAATTATGTGAGGAATTCCAGAAGGAAGTTGATCAGTCTGATTTGTAATTCATCGAAAATAAAATTCACCACTGGACTGGAGGAACTTACTAAACAAAAAAAATGCATACAATTTATTCTTTGATATGCTTATATAAGCCATAAACAAATTTCGAGTTCAAAACGAATCACGTGTTATAACATGTTAAAAAAAAAAACATTTTTAGAAAAAAAAACTCAAAAATCGTTTGAATGGTTTTTCAACAAAAAAAATTTTACATACAAATTTGTTTGGGTATTTTCGTTGAAAATATTAGTATGCAAGTTTTAAGTAACACTTGAAAACAGTATTGAAAAAAATGTCCACTTTTTTCATTTGAATTTTATTGTTTCAAAAATTTTGATACGCAAAGTTATTAAAGATATCTTTAAAAAAAATGTGTGTCATAAATAATCTAATTTACTTATAAAACCCCACTGAAAAAAATTACATAAATATAACCAGAGCCGTTTTTGAGATAAATATGTTTTGTAGTAACGGTTATGGGACAGGTACCGTTGATGTTTTAAGCTGAACAAATTTCAATTTTCCTTCTAGGGAAACCTTAAGTCGAGTTGGATTTTTTTTTTCGAATCAAAAACTTCCTCTAAGAAATATTGGATGAAGGATGGATAAAATTGATTTCGAATTGGAAATCGACCTATTTTATTTTCATATCAATTACTAATGTAAAATGTAAAAAAAGCAAATCTAAAATAGACATCAAATCACTTTATAAATGTATTCCATCCTTTCCTATTCATTTTAAAGATTTTCCAGAAACATCATTAGCAGGAAATCTGTGCCAAATGGTATTGAATATCATGCAATCATATGCAATTCATATTAAAATTTAATCAAAATTCTATCGATACAGGTTTATTAAGCTATATTCGATTTTTAAGTGTTTTTGAAGTTTGGAATCTTAGGATTAAAAGGTAGCTTGACAATTATGCATTGGTAAATGAAAATGAAAGGCATGAGTGTATTGCATTAAATTGCATTTATTAATATGTTTAATTTAAATACTCTTTTTTTATTATTTTTTATTATTTCAGTATTTTCAAACGGAAATGTGTTTTTATCGAAAAAAAATATGCATGGAACAAAGATCTTCAAACAATAAATGGACAAAAATGTTGTCGAAGAAGAAGAAATTGGTTTTTTTAAATGTCAAAAAATTTAATGAATATAAAATTCTAAAAAATTGGTACAATTTGGTAAAAAAGTTGAAATAAAAAATGGTTAGACAAATTCAGATTATTGATTCATCATTATCATGAAAATAATCAAAAAAACTATTTCCAAAAAAAGGCATTCACAAAAATATTTTTTTTTTATATTTCCAAAATAATAATTTGTCAATAAAAAAAATTATTGAAAATGTTTGTCGAAAATAAATGTCAAAAGAAAAGTTTTGTAAGAAAAATTGTCAGTAACAACCAAATGCGTAGATGTTTTTGAACGTCAACACACTAATCATCTAATCATTCAAGAAAAAAATATTCTCTTTGTTATTAATATTTTTTTTTTAGAAATAGAAAATCGACCTAAACCCTATTATAGCTTTTAATTATTCTTTAAAAATAAAATTAAATTTTGTTGGATTTACATTTTGGTATATTATTTTTTTTTTTCAAGTATCATTTTTTTTTTTACAAATATTGATTGGGTTGGAAATTGCGACAAATTTTGCGGGAAACTAATATCGAAAATTCATTCTTATTTTCAAAAACGTCCTTATTTCCAGATCGATGTCTAGATTTTGAAACATCTTTGATCATTTACAAAGAACAATAACAGTTCAACGGAACTTGGAAAAAATACATTTTTTTCCCAAAAATGAATTAGCCAAAAATTATTTTTTTCAAAAATGAATGTACATAACTAAATTACCTTGTTTTCTGAATAAATTTGAAGATATTTTCCTGAACCCACATAAAGACAACAATCAAAAATTGCACGAAAATGTTAAGACAATTTTTTTCTAAAAAAATTAAACAAACTCATTGTTTCAAAATTTTAGTTTTATTTTTTCTAAAAACTAAATGATCTACTTATTCAGTGGACAATTGGCCTAAAAAACTTTTTTTAAAAAAAAAAAAAAAAAAAGTTATATTTTTTTTTCAAATTTCAGACCAAAATAACAATTGCGCTGAATAAATTTGAAGTATCTCAAACAATCTTTTCAAAAATATAAAAATCAAAGAACTGCAAGAAACTTGCAATCAAAATTTGTATTTTCAGCAAACATATTATACCTAGACAATAGACATCCTGAGAAAAAGCGTTGTGAAAACTCAAAGTGCTCCCAACTCACTCATCTAAATTGTGTCAAAATTATTTTAGAATATAACTTGAACCTTGATTTTTATCTGTTTAACATTATATTTAAAAAATCAAATTTATAAAATTTCAAAAATGCCACCTCAATATTTTGAACATGAAAAAAAAACTTCCTTCTATATAAAACTAAAAATCGAAATTGTTTCATTCGATAGTTAGAAAATAAAAAAAGTTAACAATCTATTTTATGATAGCTTTTTCGAGAAATGTCAGATTTTTTTTTTTACAGATTTATATTGTTAATCCGCGTAGTAATTGTTAGTTTTGTATCACCTATCTAAAATTATTTAAAAAAAATATCTTTGAAGTCGTAACACGAAATTTATTCTTGAATTAAAATCAGATATCTAATCATAAAAAATAATAATAAAAAAAACATACCTCACATAGAAGATAATTGTTTTGAAACACAAATTCATCTTCTCGTTAACGCAAGCAGATTATAAATATTAAACAATTCCAAGATCAATTAAATTTAAACTTGTCCACTTTAATATCCAAAGTTGTACAAAAGCAACCATTAAAATAATCTTTGTTAGGAACAACAAAATACTTTTGCTAACAATTAAATACATAAAATGCGCCATTAAAAATGTGTGCATTAAATCCAGAAGCCTTTTATAGTTTTTTTTTTTTATGTGACTTTTGCTTCCGTTGGGGTTTGGTTTTAATACCTTTACTGGTTATAACTTTATTCCTACACCTGTTTTCTCCATTCTGTTATAAAGTAGTTTCGCATTGACAATGGCCTGGAATAGGTATATACCCTAATCCTTTTAAAAGTATATACCATCGACCAAAAACCAACTACCCTCCCTCCCATCATGCCGAACTTTGAGGACAACATGCACAACCATAGACAATAATCACAACTGTATAAACCTAACTACAAATTATTTTTCCCAGGGGTACAACATAGCAGAGCAGTACCAAGGTATAAGGTTGGAAAACCACGGCCAAAGATAATTAAGCCCATGCCACTATAGGCCTCGATTATTACAAGTAATTGCACTTACGTAACTAAAACCCAGAGAGCCGCATCATGATTGCCTCAGTGTCTCACCCCCTCTATCGGTCGTTTGTTGCTTCTTCTCTTTTTTTTTATTAAAGCAACAAAAAAATATAAATCCTAGATACAAATAGACAGGAAGGTTTGTCCAGATTTTCCACGACTATCTACACATGTTTGGATGACCTTTGGACACCCGGTTCGGCTATTAGCAATAGCAATATTCTTCCACCCTCTATCTCTCTCTTTGTCTCGTGAAAAATATGCGCCTACAGCTTTTGCCGGGGCTTGACGCTTGAATCTGATGTTCAATCTTATTAGAAGAAGACTATAACACCATGGTCAGTTTTTGTCTATCTGTCCGTGGGCTTTGGCCTTCCATCTGTATGTCGTCCCATGAGACGATAACGTTCCACATGTTGTGAGTTGAAGAATTTTCCCACACACACATTTTCTGTGCGGAACTTGAGCCGATTCTTGGAAAAAATAATCAGAATTCCAGAGACAGAGTCAAACTTGGCTGGGAAATAACAAAAAATGCAAAAAAAAAAAACCAGCTGAATAGAATGAGCGAGACAGGCAAGTTTTCCCTTTTTTTGAGTTCGTTCTTGTTCGTATACGTTCACTGCACTGGGGATCTAATTTCCTCTTCTGTGTCGTTCCCTGATTGAATTACAAAACATATGAGATGAGGGAGTTAGGAGATTCCCCTTGGTGATATAATGCTAGATCTGGAAACGCTTAATGGAGAGACATAGTGGAGGCAACACATTCAGTCATCCATTGTTGGTTAGTGCACAAATTTTCAATGCATCGTATGTACTAACTGTACGTATGCAAGGACGCCGCCGCCATTTTAATGTTAACAGAATATCTATAGGACATAGTTGAATTGGGCTGCAAAAGACAAGGCATTCCAGTAAAAGTGGCATTGTTGTAATCAAATCAGAGTTTTTTTTCCGTTCAACAGAAAGTTTAGGAACACAGGGTGGTTCTTGAAGAAGGCTCTTAAACCTTAAAGCAAAATTAAAGATTGTTTTTGTGCCGATGCTGTTTTCCATTATAATATATTACAAAGTAAAAATATCTATTTGTGTTTTCAAATTTCTCATATTTTGTTATATGACTTTTAGAAAGCGGTTTTGACAAAAAAAATTGAGTTCAATTTTAACTTTGAGCGAGCCGAAAGTTCTTGTAAATGGATAAACCGATTTAAATGATTTTTTTACTGGCAGGGAATGGAAAGGAATTAAATTCCAACCACTGTCTCATTCTTTTTTTTTATTTCTAATTTTAAAAACATTTGCGTGAAGTTATTACAAAGTTGGCACATATGTATGTATGTGCCAGACTTATCTTGCAATGTCCTTTATTGTATCTGGGCCTGCGACCGGCACCATTTAACGTGAAGTTAGCACTGCCATTTTTAATTCTCAAAAAAAAAAAATGCTGGGTGCGACCCACACTGATAACTTCCCATTTGTTATCTTGAAAACTTCCTATTTAGTTTTTTTTTCAAATAACCAAATTTTCTGCGAAACAAACTTTAGCTGTTACATTCAAACAATCATTATTTTAAGATTGAAAAGCATTTTAATTATTTAAAGAGATTTACGAAATGCACATATATTATAGAGATTGTTGATGTATAAGTTGTTTCCACTTGAGGTAAACTTCCACGCGTTTTTTTAACGAATGTAGAATTTTCTTAGTTCTGGTTAAATTTTTGTTTAAAATGTCAGTTAAGTATGTGTCAAATATATACCCGCTGTAAGAAATTTTATTATCTATAAAATTAAATACCTAATGGCAAACTCAATATCAGTGCTCGTTCTCAAGATATTCGAGTCGAAAAACCAATTTTACCACTTTTTAGTTTATTTTTTTTTATATTTTTTGTAAAAACTATCAATTAGATATTTGTCAAAATTTAACCGTTCATACAAAATTGTACTATGTATAAAATAAAATATTTTAGAAGGCACAATCGTTCGTTCTCAGGATATTCGAGCTGAAATACAATTGTAACTACTTTTCTTTAGAATTTTTAACAGTTTTTGATTTTTTGTTAAAAAACTGCCCATTCAATATTTGTCAAAATTTTATCAGTGGCTAACAATTATGTTATGTAGAAAATAAAACAAACAAGAAGTCAATATCGTTACCCGTTTTTGAGATATCGACGACGAAAAATGGTACCAGAACGTACGGACGTACGAACGTACGTACACACGCACACACAGACATCTCTCTAAAAATGATTGATATAGGCTCTAGGGTTAATATTTTTTAGAACTTTATAAAAATTTGCAAATTAATTTTTTTACAAATTTGGGAATTTTCAAAATCTTTTATTTTTGCTATTTTCCTCTTTCGATTGAAAACTAATTTAATTTTTTTTTAATTGTAAATATTTTTTTCAAACCCCGCAAATTTGTAAATTCAAATTGTTGTTACCTAAACTTATTTTAACCACAAAAAAAAAAAAATATGCTGAAATAGTTCCTTCTACTCACGTCCCATTTCCTGTCCTGAAAAACACCTACCAGCTCCCATAAAATTTTGAAACACCCTATCCTCATCGAATTTGTTTACTTTGGTGGCAACCATTATGAAAAAAGTTCTCCAAAACTCTATACTACTTCAATAATTGCATAGGTATACGAATTCATATACATTCGCAATGCAGCATTAAAAAAGGATATTGAGCAAAAGAGATTGAACCTTCAGGCGGGAAAAAATATTAAAACGAGAAGAGCATGAGTTGTGTACATCCTAGCCACCCACTGTAACACCACATTCACCCACATGGTACTCATACTGTATGGCCTGAAGGATAAAGAGAGGAAATCAATTGTTGGCGCTGGTGGATTGCTTCTTTTCTTTCTTTTTTTTTTTTTTGTTGTTGTTGTTTGTTGAATTCAGGAGTCTGCAACATTCTATGCAACACTATAAAAAGACAACCACCAATATCAAACAACTAACGACCAACGAAACGCCGCACATGACGTTAACCGACAACCAACGCTAACGTAATACAACGCCGACAACTAAGATGATGATGATGATGATGATTATTGTTTTTGTTTTGAGCTGATGCTATATTGCGGGTTAAGCCTTTTGTCATTTCTATACCCAGTCATCCGCTGCAGGATTCACTATCGCCATTTGTTTTTATGTTCTTATTGTTTTTTTTTTTTTTTTTGTTTCTTATACCCAGGACATTTTTCTACTGTACTATGCCAGAAGCAAACTCTTTCCAACACAGAAAGGATTTAATATTTCTTCTTTTCCTTCGCCTTTTTATGAGGATCATTGAATAATTTATTGTTTGTTGCTTATGGTAATTTAAAGATTTATAAAAAATAAAATAATCCTGCATGTTTATTTACTCTATATGAGAAAAATAAGTGATGTTCCACAAGGTTCTGTCTTGGGGCCTATACTGTTCAAAAGACAACAAAATACATTGCTTGTTGGATAAGGTCAAGTTAACTTATTTAGATTGAAGAAGATACTGAAAATAAATATTGAAATAATTATTCTTTCATTATAGAAAAACAGAAACTGGAAAATCAATTCCATAAAGCTATAATGCTGCAAGAAAATCGAAAATTTTGTTGATTTACTCAAATTTTTACCCGAAAAGTGTCCTCGTTTGAACTGAGTGCTGTATATTAGATAGGATCCTTTAAAATTTGTTAAGCTTAAAGTATTCTGCAAGTCCTTAGTTAACTTTAATTGCAAGCAGCAAGAATGATCGACTCGATAGCATACTTAATTTTGCCAAATCGAATCGAATTTCTCAAAAACGTTTCTTTTTTTCATGTCTTAATATTTTTTTTTCTTTTTTACTGCAAGCAAAATCACAAACTTCGTGTTCCATCAGTGTCAACTTTGTCGTCGTCATCACGTCATCGTCAGTAGTTGAATATCACGAGTTTTTCATCGTCCTCAATCACAAGTGTAGAAAAGTTTTCTCTTTGACAATTAGTCAATCATCCTGACATTATAGTGATAGCTCTTCGAAACAGAATCGTACACTGACAATAAATTTTCGAGAAAGTTTAAGAAAAAAGTGCTGGTTGCTTTTTGTGTGTGCATGTGCATAATCGACAGCAGTATGAAGATTTGATATTGATTTTTTGACTTTAAGTTTAAAACAATGAGAGAATGATGAGGAGGATAATGATGCGATGCATGTCCTTGGGTAACAATCAAAGTGTAACAAGTTTGCATGTCAGTCTATAAATTCTTACATTTTGATTCGAACTACATTTAAAATCAATAACTTGCATATGAGTTGAAAGATATAAAATAAATACCTACACTCGCTGCTAAACATTTTTTTATTGTGTTCGTATTGAGTTGGAACAAAGAACATCTTTAAGATTTTTTTTTTTAAATATAATAAATACATATGTATATTCACGCACAACATTGATTGATCGACTCATGGACTGAATGAAAGGTGGCTCGAAAATGAATCCTTTTGACTACATGTTTTTTCGTAATTTTTTTTTTTTGACCGAAATTGAAAAAAATTCTTTGTCGAATTTGTTTTGACAATATTTTTTCCAACTTTAATTGTTTAATTTTTGAGTAAAAACATTTTCTTTGACAACACCTTTTTTCACAATTTGTTTTTGATCATCTTTCGCGTTTCCTGACAAAATTTTTGACATTTTTTTTTCTTATTAATATATATATTAATAAATTTTAAGATTTTTTTTCTGCAGATAAAAGTTGTTACGGAAAAAATTGTTTTCCTATTTTGTTTTAAGTTCTAATTTCGAAATTTCTTGGAACCTGCGAAATAGTTTTATCAAAAAAAAAAATGTGTAACGAACGACGACGAGCAAATTTTTTTTAAAACAAAACTTTTTTTTCTAATTAATTTTTTGATCAATTTCAACTTTCTGAAATTTTTTTTTTATTTTTTTGACAAATTGAAAAAAATTGACAAAATTTTATCTTTTTTGGCATTTTTTTTCTTAATTTATTTTTTAAACTCTGGTTTTTGAATTATTACTGAATTTTGGACAAACACAATTTTGCCCAGACAGAATTTAACAAAAAAACAAAATTTTGGAAACCAAAATTCTGACTCGCTCACATTTTTTTTTGACAAATTTTTTTTGCATTTTTTTTTACAAAATATATTTTCTTGAAAAAACATTGCCAACAAAAAGTAAGTTAACAGTAAATTTAATTGCTGTTTTTTTTACCAAAAAGAATGCTGAACAAAAATTAAATTAAAATAAATTTCGTCAAAATTATAATATATAATATAATTATATACATATATAATTATAATTTTTTTGAACCACTAGAATAAAAGTTGATCAATATAATTTTTCCGAACAGAACAAATCAGAACAATGAACCTATAAAAATTTGGTTTTTATGACTCTATAGTAATTTATTATAAGCACCTAACAAAAATGATAAGAAGTGATTTATTTTTGAAAATTCATCTAAAAATAAAATTTCGCCAAAAACAAAATTGTTAAAAAAAATTTCAAGAAAATGTGACAGAAATATAATTTGTCAGTTAACAACCAAGTGGAAAGTTGTATGTACCGAAAGTGTGATAAAAAAAAATTGTCGAAAAAAATGTTCGTCCTGAAAATAAAAGGGTTGACAAATTTCGTCAAGAAACAACCAAATGGAAGCCCATTTGTAGCCCATTTGTACATCATCCAATTACATACATATTTATTATGAATTGCGTTCTTCCAAGCTGAATGATAAAATTATTTGATTTTTAACATTATTTAACATCATCAAAATAAATCGAAAATGAAAGTGCCCATTGTTTCAGAGATTTGCATTTGTTCAAAATTCCTACTTTGAAATTTTAAAAATAATTTAAAATGAGATTTTCAAAAAACATCGATCATTGTGTTTTTGAATTTTTTGAAAATTCTGTTTTTTTTTTGTGGTGTAAATAAAAACATAGCCAATCCATTCCTCTTCTATGTTTTAATCAGTTTTCGAAGAATTTAATTCGTAAAGCTTCTCTAACCATTGAACATATTTTCTACATGTTTTTTTTTACAGGATTTGAACACATGCTAAAATAAAATTTGCTTGCAAAAAGTTACTAAATTAAGTTTATTATAATGAAAGAATTTTTTTCTCTTTACTTTGTACTTTTAATTTGAAATTAAAATATCACAAGGCTAAAATTTTAATACAAAAATCCAAATACATACCTAACAAGAATTTGACTGCTCTCATAAATTTTGCTCGAACGAAAACGTGCCAAAGCATTCCTCAAAAAATATATATTTTTTTTATGTTAATCAACGAAAAATATTAAAGTTGAAGCTCATAAAACAAACCTGTTGAAATCACTTTATCTTCTTTTTTGGTAGCTACCTATAATAAGTTACTAGAGTCATAAAAACCAAATTTACTACAGCAATTCAAACATTAAAAATACCTCACATTTTTCAAAATAATTTCTTTCATTTCCCATCAACTACAAAAAAAAAATGAAAAAAAAGACTGTACTTTGTGATTTCAAGAACCATTCAAACCTAATTACACTAATTGAAATACACAAAAAAAAATTCTTTATTCCCTCAATCCACCTACCATGAGAAGTGATTTATATCAAAAAAAAAAAAAATAGCAATTACGACAAAAAGGACCCTCAATGTGTATTTTTATAATTTAATTTGAATAAATACATCATGCGCTCCCACAGAAGAAATGTCCAATTCCAACAGGACAAAGGTAGACAAAATATTTTTACAAATAATTTCCCTTTGGATCTGTGGGAATTCAGACCCACGTCATACACAAACATATTTATTTGCTTCATCATGTTGTAATATCCTGCGTCAAATCAAAGTAAGGTAAAGTTGAAAAAAAAACAATCATTCACACCCACCCAACTGTGATTTTCTCTTATCCCATCTCTACTAAAAAAAAAGGATAGAAATTGTGGAAAAAGATGGATCCCACATTTTGAGAAGGAGGCCAAAGAAATATATCCAAACGAATGTCATACTTGGCTGGATTTGAAGTGCAAAGGATCCTTTTTTTTAGGAATTCCATTTGAATGAAATTTGCCCCAAATTGAAGCTGGAAAAAAATGTTTCCATAGACCGCACTGTGAAGCTTTCAAAACGAATTCACCCTAACTTTTTTTTGGTCTTAGAAAATAATCCAAAAAAAAACATCAGACATATAAAACATCCTATTTTATATGCACCTACTGAATAGCTTCAGTTTTGTTTGTAAATGTATTTTTTTTTAAATCGGGGTTTTCGAAATGCATGAGATATCTATCCTTTTGTAATTTTTTTTTTTCGATTCAATTGTAGAGTTTCTAGTGAAAAGAGGAATTATTATTCAACTTAACCATGATGGCCAGAGTGAGAGGGTGGAGAGTGCTATATGCATCTTATTCTGAATTAATCTAACACAAAAAGGACGACAAGGAGGAGGTGGAGGGGAAGGATATTTGAAATGAAAAGAGCTAAGAGTGCATTTAAAGCCGCAATTAGTAAATGAAGAACGAACCAACTATCATCATTATGATGAGGATGATTAAAAGGTTGAAGGATATAAAATGAGAGAGAGAATAAAATCCTTGTATCATCATCATCAAAAGTTAAAATGCGGATTAAATGAGATATAATTGTGTATAGAGAATGATGTTTTTTTTTTTTTTTTTTTTTTTGAAGTGAAAATGTTTTGTTGAAAATTGAAAAAGTGACTTTAACCAGCTAAAAAATAGTGGTTAGGTGAGTTGTTGGGATTTAATGGATTCTTTAATGAAACGCAATTCATTTACCTATGAAGAGTATTAGGTGAATTGCTACAAATCTCCCATACCCAACTCGATTCGATGGTGACATCAAAGGGAAGCCAAGTTCTGGCTCCTACACCGTTTTTAGAGGCGATTTTTGAACCTCCTAACTCCAGTTAAAATGAAGTTAGGAAGATAAGATGTGTTTTTGCTAAGCTGGGTAAGGACAGGCACTTCCCCAATTTTGATTTTTTTAGAATTAGTACATTCTGAGATATTGTTCTCAAAAATCACAAAAACCTTAACTGACTGATTGACTCACTGAATGACGGATAATGGAGCACTTCCTGACATCGTAGAATTTTGTAATTTTTAAATCTTTTAAATTTCAAAATACGAGGCAAATTCTTACATGAACAGAAACCTTGTGTGGTACAGATCAGCCGTAAAATATGCTATAGTAATGTAAATATATTTATTTTATTAAAGAATTAATTAAAATACCGCAATTGAATGGTATTTCTGATGTTTTTCTCTTTATATTAAGAGAAACTGTTCCGTATCAAAAAAAATTCATTTTAAAAATGCATTGTTGAATGTTGGCTTTTCATTGTCTTCAAAAAGTAATCGGGATATTATCTGGAATGCCAAAATCACTATTTCAAATGCTGAGATTTTAGAATATGGATGCATTGTATGGGCTCCTTATTATGCGGTTCATGTCAACAGAATAGAATGTGTGCAAAGAAGATTTATGAGATTTTGTTTACGTTTTCTTCCCTGATCTAATAACATTGCTTTGCCACCATACACACATAGACTCCAACTAATAAGCCTACCATCTCTATTAAATCATCGAGAGTACTTACAATTCTCCTTTATTAAAGGAAAAGGCATTATAAATGGAACAGTTGTTGCTCCATCGATCCTTTGTAGATTGAATCTTAGTGTTAGCCGTTCAAGTATTAGAAGGAAATTGCCTCTTTGTAATATTTTCAGTAGATCTAACTACGGGGCCAATAGTCCTCTCAATCTCTTGATTAATGTCTTTAATAAATACTATGTTCTAATCAACTCAATTAATGATAATGTAAAATCAAAAAAATTCAAGAATGTCTTTTTCATTCGCTGCAGTTAAATTTATGAAATAGTTTTAAGTATTTATAATTATTGTTATTTTTATTATTGATTGTTACGTTAGCATTTAACGTGTGTAAATAAAAAAAAATAAAAAAAAATCTTGAATTTAGAAATTCAATACTACTTACAATATAATTACTGCTTTTCAGTAATTTTTTAATAGACAATTTTAGAAAATATAATTTTTAAAAAAAATTAGAATCAATAAGACTTTTATTACTAATTTTTTAGACTGTATAGTGTCCAAAGTTTGGGGTTTTCTTAACTCAATATATCATCCATAATTAGTATGACCTAAATTGGTAATATTTGTTCAGCTAAGTGGATCTTAAAGTTGAGAGCACTCGGTGAGTGCCAGCCTTAATGTCGAAATCTACAAATATCTACGAGAGTAGATTTATCCAAGAACAATAGAACAAGTCCTACATTGAGACAATGAACACTGTTTATTGAGTACTTTTTTATTGTGACAGTGAAAAATACATTGCGACAGTGTAAACAAATTATAAATTAATTTTTTTTTTAATGCAATGTTCCTTTAGACCATGAAACACTTTTCATTGAAATAAAAACTCCATAAGAATGTTGAGGAAAAAATAACATTAATAGGTTTCAATAAACATATTTTAGAACTCAATGAACTTTTTAATTGAAATGTCCAAGTGGTAGATTTGATAAAAAGAAATTATTGAATAAATTCATGCAACATTGACTCAATGAAAAGTTTTCATTGGATTAATGAAAAGTTCATTGAAAATTAAATTGTTTGAATTTGTTAGACATAAGCTCAATGAAAACTAAACTGTCGTAATGAAGGAAAAACCCAAATCATTTTTAAGTTTTAGTAAGTTTTAATGTTGCCGTTTCAACCGTTTACTGTTCCCCAGTTTTCAAAGTGAAGACATATTTGATTCAAAGTGGTGACCAATTTTTTCAAAGGTTGGAACAATTATGATTCAAAGTGACGACAACTTAGATTTAATGCAGTGACACATTTTAGTATCGAACAAAATATTTGCATGGTTTTAATTTAGTTAATTTCAACTCGACTTGAACTTTAATCCACAGAAAAGAAAAACTTTAAAAACTTCAAATATCTTCAGTTTTCTTTTTGAAAGATTAAAGAACAATAATAATTTATAGCCCCACTCATTGTTAGTGAAAGAAAAAGATAAATTAATGTCAACATTATTATACCCTTGACAAAGAAAGGAATACCTACAACATCAACAAAGCAAGGGAATTTTTTTTTCCACAAAAGCCCTCCTACGATGACATAAAGCTATACACAATCGTTTATACAGGTGCCCCCATCATCTTGCTTTTATATGCGGGATAACAATAAATGCAACCGAATAGCAATTGCTCACCTTTGCGTTAAGGCCACAAAAGTCATGATGGTGTATTGCATCTCCAGGAACAGAAGCGAGGGCACCACCAGCAGCTATCACAGTCACTGCCATAGTCGTACCACATGCAACAAGAATAATATTGTTCGTTAATAGATATAATCCTTTGGGCTATACACACGCTTCCATGGACACCATTATATTCCCAGCTGAACCCAACAACAACAACAACAACAACAAAAACGGAATGATCCACGACCAGCATGAGAATGAATTATTAACCCGCGATTTAATGGGAATAAATTTAATCCTGTCAACATAATTCAAAGCAATCAGCGCCAGTGTGTAGCACTGTGCAGCGTGCAACACCAGCCGCGTCAGCAAGCAGCAGCAGCAGCTCAGTACCAGGAAGAAAATCCCATAGAGATTCTCTTAAATTGACGTACAACTTCAGATAGAAAAATGAAAAAGCTTCGGATATTGCTTCCTAATGACTTCGTTTGTTGCGTGTATTTTTTTTTAGAGATTCCCATCATATAGAAGAGAAATTAATTTTAATTTATGTCCTGGGAGGCAGGTGTGTGATGTGTCCTAGATAATGTTCAAGCGGATCACTGGGACTGTCAGATAAAGTTTAAAAGTCCTTAGGGATATTTTATCATTAATTTTTTTTTTGTTTTCTATTTTCAATCAATTTCCTTCAAGGTGGATAATTTGGGACAAATCTCTTGAAAAGTAAAATGACGGTATTCCGGAAAGTTGAATAAACCATTCATCAATCTTCGTGAATTTTTTTTTTATTGATATTTGATTTCAAATTTTCATTTTATTTCTTTTTATTTTATTTGTTTTATTTTAATTTTTTTTTTCGAAGGACACACGTTCAGCAAATAAAGTAGATACATATGTACGTGACAATGTTTTATTTTTGTTCAATTTTTATTTTGTAACAATTTTATTTAATTTTTTTTTTTGAGTGGCAGTGGAGTTAGTTTTGTATCAAAATATGATAAAGGCCAGGAAATATTTTTCTGTTGGTCGAAAATATGTTTGAGGTTGGACTTTTCTGTTAAAAGTTTTGTACAGGTTTTTTTTATTGGAAATTCAACAGCATAGGTAAATAGACATTTTTTATTTGAGATACAATTCACAGATGCCGAGCGCGATATTGAAATTGTTAGCATACCATGTTAGGTTGGGGTTTTGGAAAACAATTTTAATGATATAAGTTTTGGGGTTTTGATTCTAATGGATTTCGTGTTATTTTGTGTAGTATTTTCTATTATTTCGCGTTGGAGTATATTCATATTTTTTTGTCAACTGATAGTAAAATTGTTTGGAAAATATAATGCAAAAAAAATGTAATCTATGTAATCTATGTATTGCAAAAAGAATGAGGGGCTTGAGGTTTTATGATGTCTTTTTTGTCTGTCTCTTGGTATTTCGCTCTTTATGTTCCTCGTCCTTTGGATTTGAAGTTCTCGGGTGATTATCTAGAGGAGAATTTTATTTTTTATAGCTGAAAAAAGTACTACTTGAAAAAACTGCCAAATGTAAGCCAAATCAAATAGAAATTATTTCATCAAAAAATACTTTTAAAAAATCATTCCTATACCTACGGTATGTTTCATAGAACCGCATTTTTATTAATATTTACTAAAAAAAAATTATTTTAGAGCTCTTTTATAATGGCAACATTAGAACCTTAAAATTTTCAAAAAAAAATTCTTAGATCTCCACATAATATTAAAATTTTTAATAATTTAACATTTTCATTTCAAGTTTATAAATTTCTCGTGAATTTTTTTTCCATACAAAATCGATAGGACAGTATGGATTTTTATTTCGATAGTAAATGTGACACGGTTTGATGAGAATCAACGAGAACAAAGTTTCCTACTATTGTAGCTTTATTCAAAGCTGGTTAAATTATATCTACAAAAAAACATAGCTGAAGTAAAATTAAACTACAATTTCTGGTAATTGTCGGAGGTGAAGATCAATACTCTTAAATTTTCCCATCAAAATATGTACATACATATGTATGTATGTCAACCACACAAGCTCAAATTTAAAATTATAATTGGAAAAAGTTTAAAATTGCAAAAACGTATCAATATTGAATGCACAAATAAAACGAAATAAACTTCGTCTACATACATAGTACATACATACATAATTACTCGTATGTCGATATCATGGTGATTCAATCTTGATATGAATTTCATGATTGTACGAAATTCAATACTATACGATTAGATTCAAATTTCCTGGAAATGGAAAATTCATTTGATGTTTTTGGAAAATCCTTGATTAAACCTTACGTTAAGGATGCAATATATAAACTCACAGTGAGTCGATTTCTATTTAACCTTTTCTTGGTTCTTGGTTCATATTTCATTTTTTTTTTTGAATTGTGATTTGATATGAATATGAATAAAATTTAATAAACTTTAGATATAAACGTTTTATTGAGATATTTTTGTTTTTATTTATCATGTTTCTTTCAATATTTTTCTTTTTCTTATTTTCATATTTTATGCTTTTGGCTTTAAGATATGTTATACCATTTATGTTTATGAAATGGATAGCATGTAATTACCGCTATTCCGTATATCAAAAACAATGTACCTTCAGTAATATTTAATTTATACCAGTTAGAAAAAAATGTTTTATTTGAAAATATAATTCAAAATAACTTTTGTGTTATTTTAAGTTAATTTTATACCAATTTTAATTTTATACTAGACCAATTATTTATACCAGTAAATTATTGAATTGTTAGTTTTCAAAACTGTTTATTGAATACCTTTTCTTGGTGGAAAAGAAAACAGATGTAGCTTATATCAGTTTAAAATATTCTTCTCTTTTATTAACCATTTTATACCAATAAATTAAATATTAAATTAAATTATTTATTTGTTTATTACAATAGGTTATACCACTTTTGCTTAGTATGAAAACAAATGCAGCTTATACCTACTAATCAGATGACATTATTCTACTTTTTTATAACAAAACTTTATACCAATAATTTAAAAAATAGTTAATTTTTATCTTCTATCATTAAACAAAATAAATTGTATACCAGTTAATTATACTTTTGCTTTAATTTTTAAAATACTATTCAGTGAATTTCAATTATTGAATGCTTTGGAAATAGTTGAATAGATATACCAATCAATAATTTTGTTTGTTATTTAACCAATAAATCAAAAATCGAAGTATTTCTTTTAATTATATATATTATACCAATAATATTAATAAAAATAATATTCTCTTTTATTGTACCTTTTTATACCAATAAAGGATATAATCGTCATGTTTTTTACGTACCATCAATATAATACTACTTTGTGGCTGGTATAAAAAAGTGATGTTTATACCAGTTAAGTTGGTATTATAACTTCACACAGCAGTGTACATCTATTAATAGAAATTCTACTTCGAAATCAAAACCAAATCTCTCAGACACAATACAAGATCTTAAATAAAATCTGAACGGATAATAAACCTTCCTTCATTTTCTCCGGGAATCGGACCATTACCCATTAGCATATCTTTATTGGGAGGGAAACACAATATTATACCATTTCGTTTTATTGAACTTAAATACTACCGGAAGTTCGGATATTGTCCCTTGCCGAAAGGGTGACAATAATTACATACCTACCTAACTAAAATATTAAGTCGAACAATGGATTCTCACCAAAGAGGCAAAATGGCAGCCAACTGGAAATTATTACCTAACTCATGTTCGACTTCGACAATCACCCATTTAAAGGGAAACTTTGAATTAAGTTTGTTGGGGTTGTAGATGGCAAGATAACTTATCAGGATATTCGATTTGATGAGGGTTTAGTTGGGTAGATATAAAATAATCCATAAATTACGTGTTAATTATTATTATAAGAAAAATATTTTAACACTCTTCCTTTAAGGTCTGATGTTCGATGTATAAATTCATATTCTCAAAACCTCTTTAATACGGAAGTCATTTTGTACATAATGGCAAACTTGTGGAGGAAGAAGGATAATGAGAGAAAGTGGGCGGAGTTAATTTCCTAATTCAAAACCATGAAGTTCAATCGATTTTGTTGGAAATGGAATTATAATTTATTTGTGTGCGGGGTAAATATTTGATGAATGAAAAGTTTATCTTCAAAAGAAGTAAAAATGTTTGCCACGCTAAGACATGATTTTTTTTTTGTGTTGTTGTTTGTTTGTGATGCTTGTGGAAAAGATGAAAAAATGACAAGGGTAGAAAGTGGGAATCAATTCTGATAAAATGTTTTTTTTCTTTATGTTTTAAATTGAGCAAACTTTATTGGAAAAGAATATCTTATCAAGCAAGGTAACAAAATGTTGAAAAAAAAATCTATGAGATTGTGAGGACATAACGTAGATTTTTTTTTTCAATAAATTGATCTTTAGAACTTTTTTTTATATTTATGTTTTTAAGACCAAGTTCAGAAGAATTGTTTTTGATTATCATTAATTAATATTTTTAGGAACTCCAAAATAATGTAATAGTTTTGGTAAAAATTGCTATGGCTTATTTTTTGTACATTTGTGTATTACATACCTATCGTTGATAAATCGTCTGAAATAAAAAAAAAAAACATGTTGTTAATTTTTCATTGCAATTTAACAAAAAATTTAAATATTTGTCTTCATTCGCTTAAAATGTGGATTTTCGTTAGTTAAAAGTTAACATATTATACATACTTTTTTTAATTCCAAAATTGTATGAATTATTTATAACAAAAATATCTTGGGAATTGAAAAGAATCATTTTGAAGAAGTGTTTCCTTAGAAACGTAAAATTTCAAAGAAACTGCAAATAATTTTAAAATTTTTCAGCAACTTTGTTGTAGATTAAAAAAAAAACTTTCGGTAAAAAAACATTCACAACAATAGAAATAATCTCGAGAAATATTCTTAGTTCTGACGTTAACCTAAAATTGCACTAAATAAACTCCTAAAATTACGTCAAAGTTGAGGTTTTAGCAAGTTTTTCGACGTTGTTTTTTTTTTAAGCAGTTACAACATCTAACATAGGAAAATGGCTCACATCAAACCAAGCAATTTTACATAGTAAAATTGATTTTAAAAAATTGTAAAACAATTATTAAAAATTCAAAAAAACAATTACGTAAGTCTTTATTTTTCAATTCAAAAAAATTTGTTGCATTTTTGATTTTTGGTAAATTGTTTTATAAATCTATGTATTTTTTAGGGTTTATGTCCATAGTTTCTTATGAGCCAAAATTCGGATTACAAAATTATGTAAGTATTTCAAAACTCTGTTTATTTTCAATATTTTTTTTATAATACTAAGTAAATTGAAATAAAATTTGTTTGACGGAGACTTAAAAACCAAAAATTTTTACAGACTTTTAGATAAAAGTTATGATTTACAGAATCTCAAAATATAGAATATTGAATTTACGTTTATATATTACAAAAATCTATTGATTAAAAAAAATGTAACTCTACCCCTTACAGTTTTTAATAAAGTTTTTCCACACTTTCACAAACTTACTCAGTCAAAAAGTCTCATCAAATGTTTTTTTTTTATTTTTAACAAGTTTGTTTTCAAAAAGTAGTTATGTAGTTGCATCAGCATTTTGTATGTGACTTAAAAAACTTTGTCATGTAAATTGAGTGAACGAAATCGATTGAATATTTCGTATATCTACATTCATATCTCTTCAATTAATTCTACTCCATTTCGAAAAAAAAAGTTTCTTCCAGTTAACAATAATAAAAAAAAAATATTTATGAACTCAAAAAGTTCTACCAAAAGCAAAACTTGAAATCTATAAAAGAAAAAAATCAAAGAGCTACAAGTATTATATGCTTTGTGCATTTGATCTTTCAATTTAAAAAAAAAAAAAAAAAAAAATCAATTTCAATGATGGAAAAGTTCATCCAGTTGGAATGTATTATGATGCCTTGGCAGAATTGCCAGGTATCGAAAGCACTGGCTGTTATAGGAATTTCATCTTATTTTAAAATTTATATTCCAAAGTATTCGTCCTTGGAAATGAAGTTTCTGATAGGTGCGGAAAAAAGGGAAATGCATAGCATATGCGTAGATTGGAGAGAGCTAGAATTGATTCTTACTTTAACAAAAGAAAATAAATGTACAAATAATGCATTATTATAGTACTCGTACATACTCGCATATGTAAGTACAGAACAAACCAAGAGTGTAAATTCCTTTGAATTCTGGAATTGCTCATAGTAGCAAGAGAATCAGGTCATGGATAATTTGCATAAATTATAATATAGTATTCACAGATGTTGTTGATGATATGAATAGATTTTGCCTTCAGAAAAAAGAATACAGAAAAAAATGCATAAAAGAAGGGAAAATAGAGAAGAAATAGGACAGATTGATGAACGAAAAATAATGAGGTAAAAAGTATAAACTAAGAATTCAGATTAAAGAATGAAGAATCAAGAATGAAGAATAGAATACCAAAAATGGACAGTGAAGAATGCAATAAGTGGAGATAGAGGAATATAACCCTACAAAAGGTCATGTAGTTGAAAATTCTTGATGATATTAGGTACTTATTAATAGGTGGAAAAAAAATTAATTTCCACAACCACGCCCCTCCACCTCTTCACCATCTTTTATTCAATTGCAACAGTTTTTGCAGATAGATCCTCATGTGCACTTTAATAAGAAAAAACATGCAAAAAAATATAAAAACCTGAAACTGATTTATAAAAGACAAAAATTCTGTAATTTTTTGCACTGACTGCAAAAAAAAAGATATATTTACACAAAGGTGGCAACACTGAAAACCATTTACAAAGCCGTTTAAGCCTAATTTATATCTATCTTTTCACATACAAGTTTCTTAAGTTACACGTTTACTAGATGGCTGATTTTTTGATAAAGTTTGTAAACATTTTCCAACAATTTGTTACATTGCATAAAAATATATTTGAAGATCAGTTAATTGGGTAATTGGAATTGAATCAATTGATAAGTTTATAGGAACAAAGAACAAATTCCGTTATTATAAGAAAAAACTTACGAAATTGCCTACATTTTTTTTGATGAAAAAAAAATATAACTTGAAAAGTGGCAACATTAGTAAGAGGTCAGGGCTTTAAAAATTGTTTTATTTTGAAAAATCCAAAAAACTATTTTTTTGAAAACATTGAAATGCAATATTATTAGGATTATAGCAACTCGTCCAAAAAAAGATTTGGTCGCGATCTGTCAAACAGCACTAGTAGCTGATCTAACACTACATAGGTATTGAAGTTGTTTCCAGTTTTGCCACTGAAAAAAAAATATTTGGACATTTTTTTAAATATTGCTAAAAACAAAAATGGAATTGAAACTAAACACGTGATTCAAAACGAACATTCGCTATCTCAAAATACAGCTTTAAAATAGAAAAAAAATATTAAATTTGCAAAAAAAAATTATGTCAAAACTGAAAATGACATCTGAAGTATTGAAAAAATGCGAGCTACTGAATTTGGTATTTTTGAAAAAAAAAAAAATGGTTTGCAAGATCTTAGTATTTTAATAATTTATACTTAAGAAAAAAAATTTAAAAAATTTTTTTCCATTTTTCAAAATATGTATTGAGGTTTAAAAAAATAAAAGTTCAAACATCCAAAAAATTTCCATCTTGATGGCTTCGTCAATAGGCAGAATTGTCGCATTTGGGGTGAGGAAAATCCTCGAGTGATTCACGAGAAGCACATGCATTCTCAACGTGTGGTGTGGATTTTGGGCTGGAGGAATCATTGGACCTTTTTTTTATGAAAATGAGTCAGGTCAAGCGCAAACAGCCAATGGTGTTCGGTATCGTGAAATGATAACCAATTTTTTCGTGTCTAGAATTGAAGAAATGAATGTGGAGGGGAGGTGGTTTCAACAAGACGGCGCCACGTCTCATACAGCCACAGAAACAATTTAATTGCTGCATCAGTCATTTCCCGGTCGTGTTATTTCGCGTTTTGGAGACCAGAATGGGGGTGGCCCCGGCGCAGTGGAGGTAGTGCTTGACTGCTACCCTGGATGTGTGGGTTCGATCTCCAGTCTAGGCAGCAATTTATTCTATATTCCCTCAACTCAACGGCACCCCTGGGATTTAATGAGATAATCAAAAAACCTAATTTCTCAATCCACAGTGCCAACAAAAATCTGTCCTATCCTTCTATTCCTTCAAACAATGCCTAATTTATAAGACCCTAGGTCTTACTGGCATATATATGTTTGTGTGTTTTTTTTTCAATTGGCCGCCTAGATCGTGCGATTTAACACCATTTGACTTTTTTCTTTGGGGTTTTTTTGAAGTCGATGGCTTATGCGAATAAGCCGACGACGACTCAATCCTTAAAAGAGGAAATTGGACGCTGCATTAATGAAATACCGCAGCATTTATGCAAAACGGTCATTGAAAATTTCATTAAAAGATCGCGTCACATCTGCCCGATGTGTTGTTCCATACATAACCTCATCCTGTCTACTTTACGATATAATAAAGAATTCGCGATTTTTTTTTAAATATCTGCGTTTTATTTAAAATTTAAATCTTGCGTTCTTGTTGGGGTACCCGAGCTTCTGAGACAAATGGAAAAAACCCCATATTCCTGGCAATGCAACTTTATATACAGAATGCTTGTATATTAAAAACCTATTTATAATAAACATTTCACATGAACACTTTACTTTCAAGAATACACTTTTTTGCAATTAACATATTGCATATAAAACTTCATGCTTCCATTAAAGGATTACGGACTCATGGGGATCATATAATAACTTTGTGGTTATTTAAAATAAATATAATGATTCTATAGAAATATACAATTATGAGAGCATAACGCCTGCCTCTCTTGAAATTAAATCTTAACGCTCTGTTGACAGTTGAGCGGAACATGGATAGCATATCCTTTTTTTTAACTTACCACATTATATACGAATATGTATAAACTTTTTAAATCAATAAAATTGACTGATGAGGAAAAGTAACAAGGATTTCGAAATAATTAATGAGCAAGCCGGAAGAGAGGATTTGTTTATATTTCCTTCGCACGAGCATAAGCTTCCTTTTTTTTTGTTTGCTAACGAAATTGAAATAAATTGTTATTTCATACCATTCTGACATGTGTCATAATAATATTTTTGTTTTTTTTTTTTGTTTATTGCTTTTATTTTTATATTTCAGATGCTCGTGTGCGTGTGTTATGGTGATAATTGAGATTAAATAAGATTGATGAGTTTTTTAACGTTCAAATCAGGATATAAAAACAAAATCCCTATAAAATAATATAAAGTGTGTGTTAAGCCATGGGATTTAAGGAATTGCAATTATTAAATTTATGACTGTACAATTTAATTTTATGGAAATACATTTATTTTATATTTAAGGTTTCTAAAATATCAGGTGGATTTGGATTTACACCAGACCAGTGCACTTTAGCGATAACCAAAAAGCTAATAAATTTATATTTTAATAATAAGCACACACCAACCACCAGATTATACGAAAATAAATATATTTGGTGAAGAGGATTGCAGTTTTTAGTTTTATGTGCTGCATGCCGCCTGGAGTTAATATTTATGTTTGATTTGTTTTTCAAATTTTAATATTTCCAATTAATTTTAATTGAGTAGACTATTTTTGACATTTGATAATGCTATTTTATTGGAAATCGTGTAATTTAAATTAATTTTTAAAATTAAAAACTATTGTCATACATACGTACTTTAGTATTATTTCACTTCCGATTCTCTGAAATAATGCTTATAAAATAGTTTTGAATTGAAGTACAAAATTTATTTGGGTAGGTATATTGAGATGTAGTTAATTCCCAAAATATTTTCTGTAGCACATATCTGCGTTAAAGGGAAGTTTGTAAGCGTACTATGTTTACAATAATATAGAAACAATATCAACTCCAGTAAGAAAATTGTTACTGGGGTAAACACTGATAAAACACTTTCCTCAATTATTTATTGGAGTATTGAGACCAACTTAAGGGAAGCTGTTTATTATTGTTGGAGCAAATGCTCATACTATATAACACTTTTTTGATACATACTTAGTTCATTGGAATATTTAAGAAAAGATAGGAATTTAAGCTGCAATAAGAATTTCTTTCTTGAAGTAAACACTGGTATAAAATTTAACGTAAATTAAATACCTCAATGGCTGAGTGGTTAGTGTGCAAGGCTTTTCGTGTGACAGGGCTCATGTTCATTCCCACAAACTTTTTTTCTAATTTTTTTAACTACTCCTATAAGATTTCTTTTATTGAATTCAGCAAGTATTTGGCAGAACAACTGAATCTACTTCATAAATCTGAAATAGGAGTTGAAAAACTTCTGCCTTTTATTTATTAAGTATAAAATTAGATTATACAATATGTACTCTTTTTTTATGTATTCATATTAAAAAGTTCTACAATAAATATCTGGGCAATGATTTATATAAATTGTGTAGGCCAATCTGAAACCACATTCTAAACCTGCAAGTTTACTTTGCAATCTTGGTTGGTTGAATGCGACCGAAATTACATGCGCATGATATGAGCTATCAAATTTTCGGATTTCCTTTTAATCGATGTTCGAACTTGCACTGAACTCTTTTGTTCTCTTCGAGCTGACTTTACTGGATGTAAAAGCACACTGCATTTCCTATAAACATTCTTTTAATTTCTAACTCTCGATCGTGACACATCAAAAGGTAACATTGACATTTAAATCCAATCTGGGGCTATTCTTAAAACGATTTGTTCTTTAACACGTGTATTTTGCTTTCTCGACATTAGCATCAAGTGGAATCGAACTCCATTAAGCCATTTTTAACTGGAAAGTGACATTAAACACTTGTTCATTAATTTGATTGAAGAAAAAGTGAGTTTTTTGCTAGTAAATCTATCGCCTTTTGGCAGTCATTAAATATAAACCCTTTTTGGCTTTAATAAAGTTGAATATCGTGCTTGCTTGAACACAAGATTCTACGAATCAAGTGGATAGTGATCTCACACAGGGCTCGACGAGAGTCGAAGAACCTAACCTGAAACCAAGCTAAAACACAATAAATCGTCGATAATTGCACTTGGCAGATCTGTAAAGATCTCTGCGATACAAAATCGTGCATACCGCCTAGCAACGAATTGTCTCAAACCACAGGCTTGCTGGACTTAGGAGATAACCTTAATTCCATTTTGAATTGTATGCTCTAACCTCGCATACAATTCAAATTGGACGTGATCGTGAGCACACCAAAGTAGAACTTCTAGACGCAACCAGAAATCATTGCATTGCAAGAATCTTTGATCCCCTTCCACCTCACCAGTTGTAATTCAATCATTTTATCAAAGTGACACCTTGGCAACCAAGTGTGAGAGCCAAAACAACCAAAACAACAAAAGCTTTCCTCAAGCGAAAGTTTGCAAGTAATACGAAAAAAACCAAAAATAACAACGATCAAGCAACTACCTACGTCAACATCATATGCATCATTCGAATCATAATTTCTCTGGATCCCCGAATTACAGCAAGGGGGTCCTACAAGGAAATCCAAATCAGTAGTGTGTTTAATTCTTTTAGTGCGTTCTCTAATTTAAAGGACTTTTGACAGTATTCGGCATAAATTATAATGTACGTCAGCGGCAAGTACAAGTACCCACCCCACCGTCGAGCTGGCTAATGGTGTAAACAAGCATGCCGAGCCGTGCCTTGTTGGCTGAACAACTTATTGAACATCCCATAGTTTGCCTCAGGGAATCCTGTGGACCTAGGTAGAGTGTAGCATTGCCTTGTGTTTAATAAGAACAACTAAATCCGTTATAAAATGTTAGTTTCAATCACAATTATTATTTATGAGTGGAACTATAAGACTAATTACTCATAGCTTCTTTGAAAGTATTTATACATGTAGTGTGGTCATAGACAAATCGATTTAAGACACCTGTAACGCTGATATTACATGGCACAAAAAATTGTTCGGAAACATGGATCAAAAAATAAAAGGGGAAAATTTTTTTTTTAATGGGTAGGGGGGCATTTCTATAGGACAGCTTCAAAATATTACGGTGAGGAAACCCCCCTAAATACGTTTAAAAAAAGTTTGAATTTTTTAAAAATCGGTCTTTTTTTTAATTTTATATTGGATAAGAGCAATATTATTGCACATAATGCGTCAAAAAAATGTACATATATATATTATTTATACATGGATATATATATATATATATATATATATTTATATATATATAGGTACATACTTATATACATATACAGCTGTGGACAACTAATTAGAAATACATGTAATACAAAGTAATAATAAATACGCCAATGTCAACAGTTTTTTGAATAAACAGTACCTTGCCTGGACCGCTTCGCGGGTTCTCAGGATTTTAACTCCCTTTTTTGGGCCCCTGTCCCGCTCACGCAACTTCGTTGCTCCGCTTAGGGTATGTAAAGTCGCCTGGCAGGCGCCAATGTCAACAGTTTTTTTTAGTTTTTAACTTAAAGAAATACATCAGTTTTAATAATCGGGATCAATAAACTTCCCAAAAGTAAACAACAATTTCCCATCTGAAATCTGAAAATTCATTGAAAAAAACAAAAACTTCCCTAAAATATCCATAGTCTATCAACACTAAATATGAAAACACATGCACACAGCTGTAAGAAAAATAGAAATGGTGGTTGTTATCGATGATTTTTGTATGGAAATGAGAAATTTTAATAATTAATTAAAATAGTTTAAACTTATTTCCTCAACCTAAAATTGTGAAATTAAGTGATATTAAGTGATTATCTATCATATAAAAATAGTTTGGTGTACAAATTTGGTGTGCTGTAAAGTAAAGTAGAGCCAAATAAAAAAATATCTGAGGAATGTGAATTAACAAATTTATCTGGAATAAATACTTTTTTTCTTATTGGAGCAATTACTCAAATAACTAAAGTTTGAGTTATAGCAGCGTTTACTCCAATAAGGAGTTATTATTTTGGTGCCTACTACTTTTAAACTGGAGCAAACACTTCAATAAATAACTAAGGAATGAGTTATGTATATACATAGGTGACTCAGTGTTAAAAAAAAATTGACTTTTGACAGCGGATACTTACTGCTTCTTTTTTAGCTTAGCATATACTCCCTATTTCTTTTATAATATTTGATAGAATGATTACAGAAAGTTGACTCATTTCAAAATTCTAAGCATAAACTTCAATTAGGGAGTGGTTATTGGATCAAATACTCCATACTTCTTTTATATTGGAGCAAAAAATACTTTGTTGCTTTTTTATAATATTTATTACAGTGTGATGACAGAAAGTTCAACGATTCAATGTGCCTGTAACGCTAATATAACATAGTTAGTAAAATATAAGTTATATAAGCATTTACTCAAATAACTATTGTACTTCCATTCCGAAGGAATAAAATAAAAATTCTTAATTCTGAGTTTAGCTCAAAATCTACTGAAATTTAAGATCATCCATCATTTAAATCACCCATCTGCCTAACCATGAATAACTCAACAATCACTAATCACCATTTATTTCGAAGTGGGGTTGAATAACAACAAAAAAAGAAAATCACAATAAAACTTAATCCTTTAAGTTCTAAAACGTTACTGTAGCATATACGAGTATCTAACCTGTAGCCTCTGGTTGTGTTCTTGAAAATTTCTTAAGGATGTAAATGTTTTTTTTTGCACTTAAAATCTCACGTGTTTCGTTTTTTTCTTTGTCCTATTTTTTTTTCATTTCCTTAAAAAAAAATCTTCAACCATGGCCATATGCATGTCATTTAAAAATCACTCACTCAATTTTATACTCATCTTAACAATAGACTGGAGGAGTAGGTACAACAACAACAAAAGAAAAAAGATATAAGCCAAAAAATATGTTGGTACTTCATAAGGATTTTATAAAAAATGTCTTTCTTCTTTTTTTTTCTGTGTTTAAGGATAAAGGACCCATGTGAAACGTGAGCAATAAAGAAATATGTATATGTAATAACAAGTTGTCAGCTTATATGAGCAGAATATACAACACACATTTATACGCTCATTTATCCTTTAAGGATACTCATTTATCATTGGAGAGGGTAAGATGACGACACGTTGAGTATGCGGTGGGTGGCTGTAAGGATATTTTTTTTTTTATCTTGGCATACACACGTTAATGGTGCAGCAGCCATCTTTTTCTTCACGTTTTGGAATACAAATTCCACGGGTTACTTATATATTTTTTGTTGTTGTTTAAATTTACTCGGGCATCCGTTTAACAGGGATTTGGATTCTCACATTTTTTTTTTTCCTGAATATTCATCCATCGTCCTCGACTTTCCACACACATGTTTGCCCATCATCGACCGACAACGTTCGTCGTCGACGTCGTCGTTGTCCTTCAGAATAAGAATATCAATGCCTGTGGCGGGAAATTAAACTGGGTGATATGAAAGCGGGTGTGGATGAATATTTCACATGTTATGACTATGTTGTTTATCTCAGTACACCCTGTGTCTATACAAACTGCCTCCTATACAAATTGTGACGTCAACAACAACAACAACATTTTTATTAGGTGCTGAATGAGAAACTATACACATATTTATTCTATACCAACAAAAAGATAATAAAATTCATATTCTCTAAGGAAGCTTGTCTTCTTTTCTTCCCTTTCAGATTCAAATTCAGATTCTCAACGTATACATCGTAATGTGTGTATGTCGGTAGTGTAGTTCTCTTTTCATTTCAAGGCGAAGGACATATTGTGGTTTGAAGGGATGTGTCTTGTGTTATGTATGTGTAGTTTTTGTAGGGTTTATTTCATATTCCATAGATATGGTGGTAAAAAAAAAAAAAAACTTGATCCGAAGCATCAAAGGGATAAGAAAAACAGTTTTACAATAAAGTAAAGTGTGGTAAAAATTACTATGCACATTGCCACACAAACACCACAATTTTGTATCCTGTTAAGTTCTTTTCGTTTGAGCACGAAATTGGTGGCAATGAACAAACTAAAAAGGACCTCCGCAGCTTTGGCACAAAAGAAGATGATGATAATTTTCCTCTTCGTCTTCCTTAACCATTTGAGGACAGGGGACACTTGTAAAGTTGGAATATTATACTTAACGCTTCTTGGTTATTGGCGTTGTTGGAATATTAAATTGGTTCAACTCAAAGGATTATGGCAAAGTGTAAAGCATTGAAAAGTTTCAAGTTTTGAGGGTTGGTAATATTGACGTATGTATGTACATTCATTATCATGAGTCATAGGTACATGAAAAATGAAGAATTAAATGGTAAATTGGTTGCTCTCAATTTGTTTAAGCTCAAAGCGATCAAGTGCAGCATCAAGTGTCGATTTTAACTTCTGATTTTGATGATAGCTACGTCAATAAACAAAACCGCAGTATTTGGAGTGAAGATAATCCTCAAGTGTATGTTGAGACACTGTTACATCCAGAAACACTGACTGTCTGGTGTGCTTTATGGGCTGATCGAATAACGATGCTGGCCCGAACTTTACAATCAATGGTTTATGCTAATAGGTCCAGGATTACGGACTTTTTCGTTGGTCGATTGAATAACCATGATACGAGTATGCAGGAGCTGTGGTTTCAATAAGACGGCGCGGCGCGGCGCGGCGGCGCAACATGTCACACAGCTCGTGCCACAATTGATTTATTGAAGAAAACTTTTAGGAACCAAATAGTTTCACGGTTTGGAACCGTCAATTGGCCTTCAAGATCGTACAATTTAACACCGCTAGACTGTTTTTTGAGGAAAACTGCGAAGTCGCTGGTCCACGCCGATAAGCTCGAAACGATTGACCTCTTGGAGAACAACATTCACCTCGTTATTGCCGATGTACGGCCACAATTGTTGGAAAAAGTCATCGAAATCCCAAAAGATTATCTTTCGAATTTCATGTCAATTTCAAAAATTCATCTTTGAATCCATTTCAAAAATTTTTAGAAGAGCTCAAATCGATGGTTTTTGAATATTAAACAATGTGATCTTGACTTATTTTTTTTAAATTCTATAAATGTAAAAAATTGGAATGTCTCAATTGACAACTATTGGTGAGGGTCTGTATATATCAGATTTTCCAAAATTTTTGAGGTCCCGTGCAGTCAGTATTCAGCACATTTGCAAAGAATTTATTCAATTATAGATGGAAAAAAATATGGGAGTCAAATTGTGTCCCTATATGTTTAGGCGGAAAAGGCAGTTTTCTAAAAATTATTTAAGTACAACGGAAACACATACTGTGCCGTACTAAAGGTTTTTTTTTATGTTAAAACTTGGTTCTCTATTCATGAAATCTCTATTATGTTGGGAGTTATCACATTAAAAATTCTTTGATTGAAACATTTAAATCAATATTTTTTTTTTTTTTCATTTTTATGTGAGAAAAAAAAAATAAGAAAAAATTAATCCCCAAAGCTCAAAACGTGGAGCATTATATCACTCACGTCGAATTCAAAATTCATACCTGTAGGATTTTTTTTCCTTTTCCCACAACTTTCTATCTCTGGCATATCAACTCTGAAGGAGATCCGTATAATGTGTAACAAGGAAGTTAGAGACGTTTCAATTTTTAAACCCCTCATGAAAAATTCTTTTAAAAAAAAAAACCACAACTCTATCTTTTCCTCTCTACCGATGATTTTAATGGTTCTATCCCACCCACAAATTTTCTGGTTAAATGGGGTGTAGAATGAAAAACATACAACTCGTACTCACTTGGAATGTAAAATCACTGAGGTTGTAGCAGAGAAATTCAATTGAGAGGTATAATGTGTTGAAACAAATACCCATCACCTTCTCAGCACTCCCAATCGAAATATCTTTCAATATCTACAAAATAAAATATTTATAAATCGTTAAAGTATCTACTGATCCGTAAAAATATTCTCAGAACAAAAGCAAAAGTTAGAAGTAAAAAGATTAAGAATTTCTGAAGGTTTACTTCATTTTGGAAGATTTAAAAATTTCACTCGAAATTTAAATAAAGAAAAAAAAAATAATAAAAAATACTAAATTATAAAATAAAAAAATTGATAAAGAAGAAATAAAAAGAATCGAGAAATTAGAGCAAAAAAATTAGATAAAATGTAAAGAAAATCAAATTAAAAATAGTAAGTAAAAACATTAATTAAAGATAAAAATTAAAACAAAATAAAATAAAATAAAATAAAATAAAATAAAATAAAATAAAATAAAATAAAATAAAATAAAATAAAATAAAATAAAATAAAATAAAATAAAATAAAATAAAATAAAATAAAATAAAATAAAATAAATTAAAATAAAATAAAATAAAATAAAATAAAATAAAATAAAATAAAATAAAATAAAATAAAATAAAATAAAATAAAATAAAATAAAATAAAATAAAATAAAATAAAATAAAATAAAATAAAATAAAATAAAATAAAATGAAATAAAATAAAATAAAATAAAATAAAATAAAATAAAATAAAATAAAATAAAATAAAATAAAATAAAATAAAATAAAATAAAATAAAATAAAATAAAATAAAATAAAATAAAATAAAATAAAATAAAATAAAATAAAATAAAATAAAATAAAATAAAATAAAATAAAATAAAATAAAATAAATTAAAATAAAATAAAATAAAATAAAATAAAATAAAATAAAATAAAATAAAATAAAATAAAATAAAATAAAATAAAATAAAATAAAATAAAATAAAATAAAATAAAATGAAATAAAATAAAATAAAATAAAATAAAATAAAATAAAATAAAATAAAATAAAATAAAATAAAATAAAATAAAATAAAATAAAATAAAATAAAATAAAATAAAATAAAATAAAATAAAATAAAATAAAATAAAATAAAATAAAATAAAATAAAATAAAATAAAATAAAATAAAATAAAATAAAATAAAATAAAATAAAATAAAATAAAATAAAATAAAATAAAATAAAATAAAATAAAATAAAATAAAATAAAATAAAATAAAATAAAATAAAATAAAATAAAATAAAATAAAATAAAATAAAATAAAATAAAATAAAATAAAATAAAATAAAATAAAATAAAATAAAATAAAATAAAATAAAATAAAATAAAATAAAATAAAATAAAATAAAATAAAATAAAATAAAATAAAATAAAATAAAATAAAATAAAAAAAAAATAAAATAAAACAAAATGAATTAAGATAAAATGAAAACAAAATAAGAAATAAAAATTTAATATAAATAACACATATACATATTCTAAAAATTAAATAAATCAATTTAAAAATAAAAAAAATTAAGTAAATTAAATGAAAATAAATAAAAAATAATAAATAAAAAAACGATATGTACATAATTAAATGAATGTGATGAAAAAATACAAAATGAAGAGTACAGGGCAAAAGAGAAAATTGCCAGAAGAATGTAAGATGATTTAGAAAATTGATAATTCCAAGAACTTGAAAAAAGTGAAGAAATTTTATAAAATTAAGAAAATTCAAAAGAACTAGAAAATGACAAAAATTTTAATAAAAAAATAAATTGAGGATATTATATATATATTAAATTAGAAGAAATGCATGCAAAACTAGAAAAAAACTCGTTAAAAAAATGTGTAAACACAAAACTAGGAAAATAGAGAAAATGACGGAATTGAATTAAATATATGTATGTATTAAAAAAAAGTATAAAAAATAAAATCGAACATGGATAGATTCTTCTTATAAAAAATTGACATTTTGTTATATTTTTTTTTTTTTCAATTAAAAGTATGGTTACTTATGAAGTTCTTCCTTAAATCTGTCTAAAACTTTACACAAATCATTTTTTTTTAAAACTAATGTTAAAGGAGTACTCAAAACTGAGCATTAATGTTATAAATTTGCCCTAATCATTTGGTGTATTCTTTTCAACTTGCAAAATTCACCTAGCTCCAAAACAACAACAGAAAAAAACAAATTTCCCCATGCCAACAAAGAACCAAACATATAGTGTGGAAGATCTATATGTTATTCATTTGAAGGACTTCCCTTGAACCAAAAGCTATAAGTTGTGTAACACATACCTACCTCTATAGTTTACTTACATTATACCTTAGCCTTAGCCTTCGCCTTCTTGACCCAATAATATAACTTTGGTCTCAGATCAAGCATAAATAAAAGGTTCTCCTATTGAATATTTACACATGATTTCATGTTGTTATTTGTGTATGTATATGTAGCTACAGAATGTATGGTTTGGCATTGGCAGTTGTGGCAGACGAAGCGCATACAGCAATCATAAAAGTTGAAATCCTTTTACTTTTGCCTCTCACTTTCTAGAGAGCACTTAACTGATGGTGGGTGTTAATCAAGCGGAAGTTCGTTGGTGTAAATTGGGACAAAAAAAGGAAATAAAATAAAAACAAAACCTTACCCGTCACGTCACCCATCAAGTCAACCAGAAGCAGAAGCTAGCGTATGATTTAATCATTTCCCCGTGGCTTACTTGCGTCAAAAATGGTGGAAAATGTTTTAGCCAAAAAAAAAAAAAAATGAAGAGAAAAACTTTTTTATCTCACTTCGAGAGTTCTGCATGGAAATTTTAGAACAGATTTTCCAGGAATTTATGTTGGGTGATGGATGTGGTCTTGATTTTTTTTCAAGGTAGTTTTCAGACATCTTAAACCAAAAAGTTATGCTTACCGTTTGGAAAGCATTTATGGGATTTTTTTTTGTAACTCTTTCCACTCCTTCGAGGTATCTCAGTCTCTTGAGTTTTCATATCCCGGAATTTGGAAGTTTGAAATGTTATCGTTTATCGTTTTTAAAAGAAAAAAAAAGGTCCCCACATCACATATATGAAAAATGGATGAATTTTAACATATATGTCAAAACTTTTCTTTAAATTTCTATTCCATATATTTATGAATTGATATGTTTGCCATTATTGGTGACATTTTTGGGACACCTTAGTGTCTTATACACTTAAGCTAGAGGGATATTATGTAATAAATAAGGATGATACGATGTTGAAGGTATGGAAAATGTTTACAGATTAAGCTTTTAGGTTGACATAATATGAGCTGTCAATGGTGTCAATGTCTTTTGATTTTTTTTACTGTTCATTTTTACACGGAAAGTGTTTTGACTTTCGATATGATTTATGACAAAAAATGGATAAAGCTTGCCTTAAAAATATTTTTGGATATTTTTAAGTGGACCAAGTTTCATAAGAATTCTATGACATAGTTTTCAACGAAGTGTCAGGAAAAATCCATTGACTAGTTTAAAATTAAATCGAAAAAGAAAACTACCTTCAAAGTTGTCGATAGCAAGACAGCAAGGGTGTCCGGTCCGTGTCTTATTTTCACTGTTGTTAACTGTTTTTGTTTTTGGGGACACTGCCCCGCTCACACACTCCATTGCTCCGCTTAGGCTTTTGGCAATGTTCAGTAACCAACCAAGTTCCATTGTTACCATTTTTTTGATTAAAAGTATTTTACGAAGCCCAAAAAATTTTCAAACAAAAAATTTTGATACCAAAAAAATTGGAAGGTGCTTAATGTTGAAATAAAAATTCCAAAAAAATGAGAAGAAACTGTTTTTTTTCTATATTTTGGTCAAAAAATGTCAAATAGAAATTTCGTCGCAGAATTAAATTTGTCCAAAAAAGAATCTGACAAGAAATTGAAAATTTTCATGCAACAACCCAAGTGTAATTTTAAATTAAGTTTTTTCAAAAAAAACCAGAATATAAATTTTGCAAAAAAAAAATCGTCGTAAAAACGTTTCCTTAAAAATATGCCGGAAAAAATTGTCAAAAACAAACTGGTCAAAATAAAATCAGTGATAAACCAAATTTAAATTTTTTTGATGTACAGAATAAAAATTGGTCAAAAAAATTAAATTTCAAAAAAAAAAATAAAAACCTTAAAACAAAAAATTTGTATAAACATTTGTAACTTAACCAAATCGAATTTTTTTTTCAATAGCGAGAATAAAAATTGGACAGAATATTAATTGTGAAATAACAAAAAAAAATTGTCAAAGAAAAGTTGCAAACAAAAAATTGTCAACAAAATTCGTAAAAAATGAATTGGTTCTATTCTGAACAACCAACAATGGAACAGCCTATCTAGCGATCAGATAATCATTCCAACAGCCATTCATACGATCAGTGTTATTCGTAAGTATATATTTTTAAATGTTTCAATTTGTTTGTACGCGTAATAAAATTCCAAAAAATTAAAGTGAAGGACCAAACAGTTTCTGCTTAGAAAATTATTGTCGGTGTCAAAAGATGTAGCATTTTTGATCCTTTTAAATGTAAAATAAAATTAAATAAAATTAAATAAAATTAAATCAAATAAAATAATATTGAGCACGTGTAACGCTGACTTAATACTGACTTTACGCAAGTATAACACCCTCCCGTAATTCTGAACTGACGTTTGCGTAAATCTGACTTAGCAATTTTGTCAGCCCCAACGTCAACACAATGCTGTTCCCAATTTACATAAAAGTTATAATAAAAATATATTCATGAAAAGAAGTACGCTGGAACTGTTCTTCCAAAGTGTAGACAGATTTCTCTGAGCATAAATTGAATATATTATAAAAATACAATATTCCCAAAGATTTAATTAATTCCATTATAATTTGAAATTAAAAAGTCATATTTTACCAAGAAGAACTCGGGTCGGCTTTAAAATTTGAAACATATTTCCACCATTTTCAACAAACAAAGGATTAAAATCAAAGAAGTACACCTCATACCCTGTAGAGAAATACCTGGAAAACCATCCACCAAATGCATAATGGTTTCGTAAACACATCTTCTTCTGGTTTATCAAATAACTCCCTCATTAAAATTTCACATTTATTTATTTTCTTTGAATACAAAACTCGAAGTCAATTAGGGTAAAATGTTACACAAGTCAAATGAACAAAATATATTTAAAAAAAAAATCCCTTCAAAAGCTGTCAAGAGCAAAAGACCTCGTGCGAGTTTTTTTTACTCTTACTGTGCTGTTCATTTTAACACCCCCAATTCTTCTAAAGCCACCATTTCATGCTCAAAAGTAATTATTTAATAATAAACCGTTGGTTGTTTGAATAAATTCTCAATTTATCGGTGTACTAAGTTTATTATTTAGAAATGAAGAAAGTTCTACAAACATAGGGTTCATTTTTATTTTTTGGGTGGGGGAGGGAGAGGAAACCTCAGCGAAAAAGTTAACAAAAACTTCTCTCGAAAACAGGATAGAAGTCGGCGCCCTATACCACTTAGCCTTTAGCCTCGAAAAAAATAAAATAATTCCCTTCGCAGTCGAGCATATTGTCGAAATTTTAATTCATACATTAATTAATGATATTTATAGTCTTGTTGGTAGGTATATACCTTTTCGTATAAGAGTTAATTGGCAAACTTTAACAAGTAGGCAAAAAATAATACCCCCCCCCCCCCCTTGTACGAAAAAAACCCTCCGGAGCTATAATTTCGTCGAGGTAATCGAGCTCCTGTTGAATTTTGTTGTTCAACAAATCCGTTTTGCCATTCCTTTATACCTATACGAATTTCGTGCACAGCTAAGGACCCATTTCCTAAGTAATCCTGTTAAAAAGCTTCAACAATTCCCTTCCTACACACAACATCTATTGTATAATGTAACAGAAGGTATAGAAGAATAGCTCTGTGATTTTGCCATTTAAACGGGTATATCTTGCAGCTTATATACAAAAGGATACAGCTTTTCTTCCTTTAGGTATTTCATTTTGTTTGTGAGAAGACACTTTTATCCTCTCTCATTCGCTGTACCTTTATCTTCATCATCATGGATTTAAGAAATAATTCTTTTTTTCTTTATAAATTTGTTGTTGTTGTTGTTGTTGTTGTGATTGGTATTGAAGTTTAGAATCCCTAAAACTGTTTATAAATTAGATGATGAGTGTTTCTGTTTATATATAGCAACGAAAAGAAGAAAGACAGAAAGTAAGAAAAAAAAGGATGCAAATCCTCTCAATATTGTTAACGGTATTAATAAACTCCTCAACGACACGACTACTACACTGTTTGTGGCAGAAAAAAAAAAGATTTCTAAATTGGATGGTTCGGTTATACTCGTAGTGAGAAAAGAGGATGATGATAAGAAGTCCTTGAGAAAAGCACTATCGATATTAAATTGGAAGAGATCCAAATCCAAAAATGGCAGAGAATAGAGAAACAATGGACAAAGTGCACTTTACATCCCTTAAACGGAGTGGAAGAGGACATTGTTTAGCCATAGTGATATAAATAAAAGAGCAAAAACAATTTCCGGTTTGTTTGTTTTTGAGCTTGATCAGCAGAAAATGGGTATAGTTTTTGAAGGAGCTTTTTGGGAGGATTCCCTTGGGTTTTGTTTATTCATTGTTTCAAGAGTAATTAGTTTTCTATTTTGGCTTTGAAAGGGAGACGTAAAAGTAACGAATTTGAATTTTAGCCAAAAATGGTTAAAAATGTAATGATACATGATTTGTGACTTTATTTTAAATTTGAATGATAAAAATTATATTCCTTGGTCAAACAGACCAAGTTCAGCAAAAAAACATGTTTTTAATGGCATTCATTTATGTATATAAAAAAATAGTTTTGGTGAAAATTAATGTTCTGTTACGTTAAGTTGAAGTTGCGGAGCATTTGGCAAAAAAAATCGGTACAATGCAAATTCAGAAACTTTTTTTTTTCAAAAAAAAAAAATTATTTAAAAAAAGAAATTTTTTTAGTTTTTCTAATTTGAATATTTGAAATAAATAAATAGATTATCTTGTTTGAATAAAACCCATAAATTTCAAAAATAATTCACACAAACTTACTCCTTGTTAAAGTAGTTTAAAATAAACAACAAATTACAAAAAAAAAAAATGTCCATGATCTATAAAAATGCGAAGATTTTTTAAGTTTTCAAAAATCGTTAGAGCGGTTTATCCAAAAAGCTTTTTTTTTTATTTAAAAAAATAATTATTGAAATTTCCAGTATTTAATAATTTTGACTTAAAAACAATTTTTACCGTTTTACCTGTTTTAAAAGAACTGTTTTTTTTTAAATTCAAACAATTTTTTGTTTTTTGGTTTTCTATTTTTACTTGCGTACTATAGGGCAAGTTTTGGATTCGTGCAAAAAATCGAATTCAAGATATTAATTCTGTCTGTCTGTCTGTCGGTCTGTCTGTACCTAAACTACTGATTTACTGCGATTTTCTTCAAACTTTGGACATAAGGTTTTAGGGAGATTGCCTAGAGGGAAAATCGAAATTAATTTTTCGGATCCAAAAATAACAGTACCTGTCATAGTACCGTTCAGACAAAACATTTTTATCTCGAAAAAGGCTCTAACGATTTTGATAGGTTTGTCAAGTAACTTTAATAATTTAGTCAAAAAATATATTCGAAAACACCGTTATTAACGGTAGGTACTTGCCAACCGGATTTTTGGTTTTCGGTTTTCTCGTAAGCTATTGGACGGATTTCGATTAAAATTTTTTAAAGGAGGTCCTATATAATTTGAATAATATTGTATATCAAAATTTTCAAAAAAATATTTTTTGTTTTAAAAAAAATAAAAATTTTTTTTGAAAACTTAATACATATCTTGAAAACTAATAAATAATTTTTTTAATTCGGTTTTAAGTGTTTTTTATCAAATACTAGAAATGTGCATACCAACTTTTTTTATAAAAATAGGACTTTAAAAAATATATTTTTAAAAAATTATTTTTTGAAAAAAACAGCTCTAACGATTTTTGAATTTTTTTTTTCCAAAAATTTGTATTTTTATGATACACAAGATAATATCTTCAGTTTTAAGAATAAACTTCTTTGTTGGCTTATTATATCAATTCAAATATTGAGTTTCAAGCTTTTTCATATTTTTACTTGTGACTATAATAGATAGTATGATAAATTTGTTATTAATTATGTTATCGCACATAGGAACATCGTGCATTTTATTTTTTAACGGATTGCCTTCAAAATTATTTCAATTGAGGTCTTATATAATATTAATCATATAACATATAAAACATTTCATAAAAATATTTTTTTGAAAACGAGCAGATAATTGTTTTTTTTTTAATTTTATTTTTAGGTTTATATATTACCTAAATATGTATTAGAAACTTGCACTCTTGCTTTTTTTTGAAACGAGGCGAAACATTCGAAGTTTTGATCTGGTCAAAATTGAAAAATTTCAGTCTCATATCCAGAGCCGGATCAAACATAAGGCAAAAAAGGCAACTGCCTACGTGCCCAGCACCACCTAGGGGCCCCGCGAAATTTTTTTTTGAATAGTGTATTTAAATTGCTTCTTAAATTTTTTTGAATAATAAATTGAATTTGACAATAATTAAACTCAATTTCGTAATTTCGTTATTGTCAACTAATGCAGAGTTGAAGCGTGTTTGAACTACGTTTTCACCTATTTGAACACATTTATCGAGCTCAAATGTGATTTTGATTCGGTGTTATAGTCCGCTCACAAGAGACGTGAAGCAGAATTTTAAATTTGGCAAAGCTATAAGGCATTTGCAAACAGACGCGATTGCGGTGGTGATCGCGATAAAAAATATGGATGGAGAATTTCTCCTATTAATTTCTTTAAAAAAGTCTTTAGGTTTTCTTTAAATACTAATAAATTCGCTTGTGCTACTGGCTATTTTCAATATTTTCAATATAGCTCGAAAAATAACCCAAATTTAAGAATTTAACTTAAAAAAGAAAATTTTTAAAGAAAATTAAATTTTCTATCAAAACAAATGGTTTAAAAAATTCTAGGAAATAACAAATAAGTAATCGAAAAAATCATATCACTAATTGATCCTAAATTATCTTGAAGAAATTAGCCTACTAGACAAAATATATTCTATTATTTTATTGGCGCAGTTTTAAAAAAAAATTGCCCAATATCTTAAGAAAACTTCAATATGTTAAAAAATAAATTAACCATTTTCATTTCCACTCTAACTTAAGTCTTCCGTATGAAAATCCTCTTAAGGCATTTTCAATTTAATTTAAGAAGCCTTCATGAGTTATTTTTAACACCCTTAGTATAGTGCCGCAAGCCCTGATGATGAATCACCCAACCACCTAAGCAACTTAAGTACAACAATCTATGTATGAAAATATATTGTAGATATATATCAATGATTTCCTGATGTCACCCATCAATAGAACAAACAAAATGTCTTTTCAGTTCCCTTTGCAAGACCTTTAAAAACAGAAAACAACAACAAAAATTAAAGCCTCACATCCAATTAGCCTGATAAAATATACTCAAGCACGATTCAGCTGAACACTTGAAAAGAAGCTTTATATTGAATAATCTGCCTTGGATTAGAGGGCGAGTGAGGTGGTTTCCATGACAAAAACCTAACATCACCATCATTATAATCTTCCACCTTCACTTTCAGCCCTTTATTTAAAGGCAACTAAAAAAAAACCTTTAAATCCACCTCTAGCATGGGTGGTAGCTGGTGTAGTTAGTTTCAACTAATTATCTCGTTCATTTATATTACTTCTACTAAACATACCAAAAGGCATTCGTGTGGAAAAAGAGAGGCTACCATAAAGTAATTTATGCAGCCCTGAACATTTGCCATACATAAGGTAGCATTCTAATAGCTTAGCATCAGCTATAGCAATGATGACCCAAAACACATAAACGGGCCTATCAAATTGTGTAGCTCTTTTTTTTTTTTGTTGATTTTTGCTGAAAGTAGCATCATCAGCAAAAATGGTTACACTGATAGTGATTTTGTATAGAATTTTTATATATATGTATATTTCTAGGGGTTGAACGAAGTGTAACCGAAACTCAGTTGTTTACATTTTTATCGATGTGTAGGGATTTAGTTTGCCGTTGTTTAGAATGTAGCACAGTAATCCCATTTAATGTGGCGCCGACGACAAGCAACAACATAAAGTATTGGAAAATCAGAAAATCAGAAAATTCATGAACCTGAAGCCCCATGGCACTTTATTGAATTTGCCATTCGACTGCCCCAAAAGACCTTGGGCTTCCAATTGGAATTTGCGGAATGTTGTTGTTAAACAGCATCTAACTATAGAGTCGCATGAAAAAAATGTCAATGAAAATTCAATCAAAAGTACAGAGAAACATTTAAAAAAAATTAGTAAAGCTTTTATTATTAAAAATCCTCATTGTAGTAGAACCGGAGCAATTTCTAAATGTTAGTTTGGTCCACTCCAAATGTTAGTCTAGTTCTCTTAAAGAGACGGCCGGCCGGGGCGATAGACTTATGGACGATACTAAGTTTTACCAATTTGAGATGAGAACAAGACTAGACTGATATTTTTTTCGATTTTTATAAAACCGAGATGAGAATTACAAAATTCGTGATTATACGCACAACACTGACTAGATGATGGAGTGATGCTATAAAGGACTGAAAGACTCAGTAGATGGTTCAGTATCTTTGTGGTGTTGTTTGGTTTTTTTTTTTTTGACCGAACTTTTCTGACGAATTTTTTTTCATAACATTTCTTCAATTTTTTTTTGAAAAAGAACTTTTTTTTTAGACAAAATATTTTTCCATCAATTTTTTACAGTTAAATTTTTTTTTCACTTCTGATTTTTAACGAATTTTTTTTTTTGTAGCGATGCGAAAATTTTCAATTCCAATATTTTTTTACAAATTTGTTTTAAAAAAAGGTTTTTTTCGGCATTTTTTCAACCAATTTTTACTCTCTTTTATTTTCTTGAAGAAATTTTGCAAAATTTTCTTAATTTTTTTTTGAGAAAAAAATTTACCAACAAAATTTCTCATGCATATTTTTATACCTATTAGATTTTTTTCAATAAAACATTATTTTTTTTTTCAATTTAATTTATGACCAATTTTTATTTTCCACTTCATTATTTCCTAATAATTTTTTTTGACTGATTTTTTTTTATAACAAAGTTTTTTTTGAGAATTTTTTTTCGGCTTCGTTTTGGGGGAAAACTCAATTTAAGACAAAGTTGAACTTGATAATTGGAAAACCTGTTCGGGGTTACGAATTTACAAGTGGCTGTGGTGGTGCGATGCGTAGTGCGTCGGCCTCCCAATGCTAGGTCGTGAGTTCAAGCCTCGCTCGGGCAATTTTCAAAATTAATTGAACATAAGCGACTTAGCACCACTGAAAGGAGTCTGATGATTGGGTTGGTCCCCGTGAAATAGCTATAACTCCAGCCATTGAACTTGGTGGTAAGACACACAAGTTGTTGTTGTTCATTCAAAAAACTTTCGAAAAATATTTTCGTTACACGAATTTTTTTTATCAAAAAACTTTTATTTTCCAAATTTTAATTTCGCCATTTAGAACAATCCATTTTTTTAAAGAATTAAAAATATTTTTATTGGAAAGTTGGTTGGAACCAACAAAACCTTGCGACTGAACATGCCCTAAGTGGAGCAACGGAGTTTCGTGAATGGGCAGTGCCCACAAAAAGTGAGTTAACCGTAGAATAAAAGACCCCCCAACCAATTACTTTTAAAATAGAATTCAAGTAGGAAAGCGGAAAGAAATACCAATTTCATTATGAACAAAACAACTCTTGGAATAATCTTTTAAAATTTATCTACAACATTATATGATGGTTTATGTTTAATTCCCATTCATCCCTCTTTGAAACGAAAAAAAAATAACTTAAGTTATTAATATTAATTTTATATGAGTGCCTTGTGTATGAACATGAACACGCACACAAAAATGTACACACTTAAAAAAGAAAACAAAAATTGGCAATATCATTTGACATGACATGAGAATGTATGTTGTCCTGAGGATAAAAAAAAAATGTTTACATAAACACAATGAAGTAACATTTTGTTTATCCAAAAAAATATGTAATCGTTCTCGTATATTAGAGACAAGGAGACATCAAAAAGGATAACATTTTGACGTTGTACGAAACCAGAGACAAGAGAATATTAACATGTATTGTGGTTAACGTTGTTTCAGTTTCAGTGTTATGCACGTACAGTACATAGGTTGGACCAAATGAGAAAAAAAAATCTTATTGAAGACAAGGGGGTCTGTGTTTCGTTGTGTACATAGGTCTGAAGCGTAATTTTCTAAAAAAAGATATAAAATTGAAGGGAATTTATCTAAAAAAAAATATTTAAACGAAAAAAAACTATTAAAAAAGAACGGGATCACAAATAAGTTTTTTTTTTTACTAACGCACTTAGTCTTTTTTATATCCAACTGGTTTAGCAGAAAGTTTTTGAAAAATGAATTCTTAAACTCGAAAATTTGAAAAAAAAACTTAAATTTCTAATTTTGTTATAAGTACCTACATACTTATTCCATTTTAATTTGATAAAGGTAGTGAATTTTGTAACCTAAAATAATACTTAATGACGTAAAAAAAACTCTTGACAGAAAACCTATGAAATATGTTTACAAAATAATGAATGGGAGATTTAAAGGATTTGAAAAAAAAATATTGAGGACTTTTAACCTTAAGGAACATGCAAAAAACTTCAACTAACGTTATAAACGTTAAAGACGAAATAGTGGATTATAAATTTAATTAATTTAATCAATGGATGCTCAAATTTTTTTTTTAAATTGTATAAAAAACTAAGAATCTTTTTTGAAAGGTCGATATTTTAAAAAATTGTTAAAATAAAACTGAAAATTATTTTTTTTGAAATATGTAAGAAATTGCAAATAGACTCCATATTTTCTCGATAGAGCGGGAATATAGTTGGACCACTTTTTACGTAAAATATCACCTGGTATCAAAATAGTATAGACAGGCTTTAAAAAAAATATTTGAGAAAAACTGAAATATGTTACCGCACAGGAACAATGCTGTCTTAAATAGACTACTAAATTAAACACAAAAAAAAACATGAAAATATAGTATTACTAATAAATAAAATTTTAAATCAGTCCGAATTCGTATTTTTAAAGTTCAAAAATTTTTAGTAAAATACGCTTCATTCGTCTTTCTTTCGTGTACCACTTTCAGTTTCTGAGAAATTGTCTCGTTTTTCAGCTCATATTTTGTTTTGGGGGGGGGGGTTTAGCAATTCAATGATAAATTTTATTAATAAAAAATATAGCCATTTTTGATTTTATAATCAGCAATTTTTAACGTTTTTATTTTTCTTTGTACTTAATTTGTTTGACGGACTTACGAAAAATTGCACTTTGTCGTAGAGTTGGAAGAAAGCATTCAATTAATTAGAATAAGTTATAAAACGCAGAAAATTCTCAAAGAAAAGTAAATATAAATGAATTTCAACCGCGAATTATTAAAAGTTTTATTCTGAAATTATGTACAACTTTTCGGTTAAGAAATCAGTTAAAAAAAAATTTTAAAAAGTTTGAAAAAATACACATTTTTCCAAGTTTCTTAATACTCGAAAATCACTCACATATTTAAAAACAGTTGGAATTATTTTTAGTTTTTTTTTTTAATAATATCTGAAACTCAAAAAATTGATTTTTTCCAAAAAAACCCTCCGACCTTTAAATGTCAATTGAAAAATCTGTCAAAAAAAAACTGAAACTTGTATATGACCAGAATAATCCAATTCTTCCATCAGAACTTTAAATGAAACGATAAAAAGAAAATCTTTGTTCAAACGAATATTTTTGCAGCATTTGTCCTGGGTAATGCAATATAAAAGGCACCGTATGCAGCTGCTATTTAAAAAACTTAAATTGAAAATACCTGAGTACATCGAAAAGAAATTTGAAAAGAAATTGACTAAAGAAGTTTTAAAAATCAATTTTTTTTTACAAAATTAATAGTCTTATAAAGCTAAAATCGTTCAAAAGCTTTAGACTCTTAAAAAAAGCACAAATACAACAAAGTATGCTTATTGCATAAATACACCATCTTGAATAAATTGAAAGTGAAAAAAACTTTTGCCTTACAAAAAAAAAAAAACCTTTCCAAAAGACGACGCATTGATGCACGAAAAGTTTCTTAAAGTTTGTCCCAAGTTGTAAATTGAAAATGAATATCTAGAATGCAAGGACCCGAGATGTTTTCTTTCTTCTTCAATCATTTCCTTTTTTTTTTGACAGGAAGAAAAAAAAAACTTTGAAACTATAATTATAATTTTAACAAGCAGAAAAAAAGTTTTTTAAAATTAAATTTATTTCAAATGAAAAACCAATTCGAATTGAACATTCAAATCGATCCTAGGATTCCGAAATCTTTCTTTATAGAAATTCTATTTTTATATGCAAACCTTCTTTGACCACATTATACCTACGTCATTTTAAATTCAAAGAAAAAAAAAAACCTTCAACTGCGTCACATCTGTCAACTTCTATATAGAAATGTCTATTGGCACAATAATTTTTACTGGAGATTGACATTTCATAAAATTGGTTTTGTCCTTCGAATTCATTTTTATGTATGTATATGTAGGTTGCCTGATGACTTTTTAAACATCCAATTTCCATCAGATTTTCTATATAATCCCACTTTCCCTCAACAACTGAATTTGACACATTTCACATAAATGTAACTGATATTTTCTGGATTTATCAACAAAATAAACATCCATAAATAGAAAATGCTTTTAAATAATTAAATTTTAATTTAGTGTGTAACAACTGTTCAATGAATATATAGAAATGGGAATTGTATATATTTTAAGAACAATAATTCTGAACTCAAAAACTTAAGTATTCATCGATTATTTCCTGTCAATAGGGACAAAAGGTATCAGATTGTTTTGTTTGAAATTTGAAACAACAAAAAACAAGTACACCTATCAGTTGTTCAATATTGAATTCAAACCACAGTATTTCTGTCTCTTTTGTTTGTGGAGTGGCAGGAATAATGTCCTTTTGTTTCGAATGCGACCGCATAAAACCACAATAACCAAAGAAAGTTCTTCTGTGACATGGAGTGCTTTTATTATATTTATTTTTTTATATACATAGATAGGTTAGAGTCTATAAACACCACCATATTCTACATCCGGCCTGTTGCGACTCTCTTAATCAATGTTATATGGATCTGTTTGAGTAATTTACCTTGAAAAAACTTCAACATGAGGTAGGTAACATAGAATTTAATAATAAAAGGTTGGTCTGGTAGATATTTATTTACCTATATACTACACATCACACACTCAATCCAATAAAAAAAGATAATGAATAAATTATTTAGAGACACCAGGGTGGCTGATATATGGTGGGCGGGTTTGATTAAAAAAAAAAAGTCTAAAAACCATGCAAAGAGCATAAACAAATCAGAAGTTAAAAAGTAAAAGTACGACAAACAGCAGTAACGGTCGAAGTAGTATATTATCAAAACAGAATATAAAATCAACCATACTAATCCGATAAATTCGATTGACATTCGTATCTCATAGATAGGATATTTTTTTTGTTTTGTTTTGTTTTCGATTACAAATTCAAAGTAAATTTTATGGATTTAGTTCATTTAGTTTAGTGTGGGGTTTATTGATTTTTGCATCGGTCAGTTGTTTTTACGTTTGATGGTGGCGGCAGTAACGGTGCTGGGCATTAGGTTTGTATGTATATATGATTTTAAAAGACTTCATAGAAAACAAATATTTTTTGAATGTTCTATCTTATCTTATCTATCTACCAGCATTTTTTTTTTCGTCTCATTTAGATTTTCAAAGGGACTTAGGTTTTTATGCGTGTAAATTCCAGAATTTTTTTTTGATCTCTAAATTGAGGTTTAGATGTCACAAGCATCGATTTTATGCAAAAAAAAAAGGTTTTTTAAACTAATTCTTGCAATATTTAGTTCTTATAAAAATGAACAATAAAATGACTTATTTTCTAAATAAATTTGAAACTTAATAAATCAACCCTAAAAATGGATAAGAACCAAAAATTATTAAAAAAATGCTCTAATTTTTTTTTCAAAAATTAAAAAGATTTTGTTCGAAATGTATTTTTTTGTAAGCCATGCAGCAAAAGATAAAAATCTACAAATTCTAAAAAATGAACCTACTCAAAAACAAAACAAAAATTATAATTTTGATAATTTTTACTGTTTCACAAATGCTACGTCAAGTTGGTAGAACAAAACGAAGAAAACAAGTCCAAAATCAAATTGATTAGGTCTTAAATATTAGCTCTCAAATTAATTATCAAGATTTTCTGATATCATAAAATGCGTTCGTTTTGTTTTCGTAAAGCTAGTCTGGAATGGGGTAAAAACAATGGTAAAATGAAATGAATTATTCATGTTTTTTTTTTAATACAAATAATTTGTTCGTTGAGTAAATCTGTGGCAGTATGAGAGAGTAGCTTAAGTAAAAAAAAAATTGTTTTGACAAATTTACATTTTTCTCAAAAATTTTTATTTATGGTGGTTTTTGGTTTTTAGAAGTCGAATTACTAAATAAGACAAACACATCATATTTATGGGCGTGAGACAGAATTGTAGGGTTCCATCTGTAGAGTATTACCAGTTAAAAAATGGAAAAAATAAACACTTATGTCGACTTAAGCTACTCTGTCATAATGCCACAGAAATATTTTCTTTTAAGACATTTTATTTAATTGTGCATTAAAATACGTTTTCCATTCAAATTTGTACTCCCACAAAAAATCACAATCATATTCTTACCACGAAAAAGGTTAAGGTTTATTGGGTAACGCCTAGTAAACAGTTCTTTTGGGAAAAAAGTGTACAAAATATTTATGTACGTCAAAAACATATACCTATCTGTCTTTCAGTTGGTTCACAGTTCCAAAAAAAAAAATAAATTAAACGTCAAAAAATATCCTTTCCCCAAAAATGACTACCATAAGATATACATTTTTTCCATTGGGGAACTGGCTTAAGCGTCTGGTAGTTTGGTTAATATGAAATGGTGGGAACATTCTGACATCTTCTGCAATTCAAAAAAAATGTCCCCAATTTTGATTTGACGATATACATAGTTGATCATCTGTAACCCTCGATTACTTCGTCGAGCCTTTAAGTGAACAGTGAAAAGTGAGGCCCTAACCCAACGATTTCACTTTTGTAATCCCACCCACCATTAAAAACATTTTCTCTTAATTCAACCGAAGCATAAATGATAAAAAGTTTAAAAATAAATTCTGAAATAACAGAAAATTGTTCAACTAGAAAAACATGTTTTTCTATTTTAAAAATAGCACCAGATCTTCCTTGAACTTACCTTTCTTCAAAAAGATGACACAAAATTAATCCATATTAAATCTGTAAAGAAAAGAACAAACAATTTTATATAAAAAAAAAACAAAATTAAGACAAAATGAAAATGCAAATAGCATGTCACAAGGACTTGAATCTATTTTATTATAAAAATGCGGATATGACAAAATGAAAACATGTTTATTATTCTACAAGAAAAAACATACAAAAAATTAAAACGTCTTCCTTTTATTCTGAACTCTAACTGTAACTTTACTATTTATGCCAGTAAGCCATCAAAAAAGCAAACAACATAAAAAAAATATGGTAACACGATGACAAGGTTTCACCACTGTACACTCTCTTGTCTAAGGAACCATAAAAATGAAAATGGAAGTTCCTTAGAAAAAATATGTACAAAATTTGTTTGTAATCTCCTCAAGGATGTGTCTCTACGTCATGCCATCTTGAAGATTAAATCTACCTACTACCACCACCTGTCCTCTTTTATATACGCATCAAAGAAGTTGAAATATTTCCTGCCTACATTCTTTTTCATTTCTCTTAACTTTGAAATTGTTTCATATTCAAATTAGGTCTATGTCACTTTATTTTTGTTTGCTAAAATGTGTTGGTTGAATGTCACCTTAAAAAAAAAAAAACCAAAAAAAAAACATTAGGATTGTGTTACAAGGGACATTAACTTTGATACGCAATTTAATATTTGACAAAAAAAAAAAAAAAAAACAGATTCACAATAACATTCGGAGCGTTAAGTGAGTTTTCATGGCTTGTTTGAGATTCTAAAGCAACAACGTTGACATTGACGCACTTCTTGTTATTAAGATTCATGTCAATTAAGGTTGTTAGATAAATTGTATAATTAGGTTGTAGGTATGCCTATGTTTTTTTAATGCCATTCTAAAAGATGATAGTCTTGAATGAGTTTTGGAACTAATTTACATTAAATTTTATATCAGTGGGTAATGGTATAAATTTAAATCTGATGAACACAATTAATCTACAATGAGTATGATTTTAAGTTGGTGCTTTAGAGGTCACAATAGACGAGGACAGTTTATTTTTCTTTCATCAGGTTAAGTGACCATGCCATATTAAGATTGGTAACTTGAAATTAAAATTTTGGATAATTATTTGCTGTCGATAGTTTTTACAATAGAAAAGTACAATAATTTCAATATTTTTCAAAAATGATAAATTATTGTACAAATAAAATGCAAGACTGGGTATCAAAAACTTGCTCCTATTTTAAAGTACTCAAAGTAAAAAAAAATTACGAAAGCAAGAATGTCTTTATAAGAATATGAAAATTTTTGTGCATCAAAAAAATAATAAATTAAAAAAAAAATTTTAAATCGATACAATTTTTTCAAAAAATAATTTTTTACCTAAGATTTTAAAAATAGTGTTCTAAGAAAAACATGGCAACTTAGCGTTTAATAATACGCATTATAAAACAAAATTTAAAAAAAGGGGCTGGGTGCGACCCACACTGATAACTTCCTATTCAAACAATCATTATTTTAAGATTGAAAAGCATTTTAATTGTATAAAGAGATTTAAATGCACATATATTATAGAGATTAAATACCTAATGGCAAAGTCAGTATCATTGCTCGTTCTCAAGATATTCGAGCCGAAAAACCAATTTTACCACTTTTTAGTTTATTTTTTTTTTATATTTTTTGTCAAAAACTGTCAATTAGATATTTGTCAAAATTTAACCTTTCATAAAAAACTGTACTATGTATAAAATAAAATATTTTAGAAGGCACAATCGTTGTTCGTTCTCAGGATATTCGAGCTGAAATACAATTGTAACTACTTTTCTTTAGAATTTTTAACAGTTTTTGATTTTTTGTTAAAAAAACTGCCCATTCAATATTTGTCAATATTTCAATATTTATAGTTTTTTTGATTTTAAAAAATAACGGTATATTGATTTTTTTTCAAATTCATATCAAATTTGTATGACGTCATAATGTGTCGAATAAAATTTATTTCAAGTCAATAGCATTATTTGTTCGTGAGATATTTGAGCCCAACCAAAATTTTCACTTCTTTTTTAAACTGCTATAGTAACAAAAACAATTGATTGAATATTAATAAACGCCCTTTCAGCTTCTTTCGAAGTTATTATCTGTAAAAAAAAATTTATTTCAAGTCGATATCTTTACTCGTTCTTGAGATATCGACGACGAAAAATGGTACCAGAACGTACGGACGTACGAACGTACGTACATACGTACACACAGACATCTCTCTAAAAATGATTGATATAGGCTCTAGGGACCTTGAAACGTCGAGAAATGTCAAAAATTTCAATTTGACAAATCGGACCGATTACAATAACTCCCTGTTGTGTTTTTTTGTAAATTTAATCACAATCCATAGCCGAAAATCCGTCCCTATAGCAGGTACCTTTAATACCGGTTTTTTGAAAAATATTATTTGACTAAATAGTTTTAATAATTTAGAAAACCTCACTGAAAAATTGTCATCAAAATCGTTAATGTCGTTTTTGAGATAAATTTGTTTCTTCTTAGCGGTTGTATGACAGATACCGCTATTTATGGAGTTCAGAACTTCTTCAAGTTTTCTATCATCGTAATATCAGGTCTGATTATTACCACGAGTTCAATTTTTTATGAATCCAAAACTTGCCCTTTATTACCTATACTCTCAAATTTTTGAGAGTGCCAACAGCAAGAGTTCGCCTTCCGACTAAATCTCATAATTGCTCATTTGTTCATCGTTTGCCTATGTTTTTTTAACTTACGTCTTTTTTTTGAAGTGGCTTCAAGTCGAAAACCATAATCGTACAAAATTTTGTGACAGTTTGTAGACAATTGATGTTCAACTTGAATGTTTTGGGGTGGGGGGAGGGGTTAACTATGTACAAGAATAAATATATGTGCATTTTCTTCACACAAAAGTAAGATACTGTTAAACAATTTTAAAAATCCTTCAAACACACTTTGGAAATGGAATTTGACAGTTGTTGATGAATTGACAAATGGATGACGAACTCTACGTTAACACAAAAAGAATGAAAATGAATTTTCTAAAGCAGTAAAATCGCCCTCTGTGCCTAAAACTACTATAAATTTCAAAATGCAGGATATTAGTCAAAATTTCATTAACTTATTTTTCAATGCATGTGCGTCTCTTGAATCTGCAGATTCAGTAGCTTTGTGGAACCTATATAAGTCAATCATTCTTGTCATTTTATTTGATGTATGCAAATCTAAATTTGAAATCGTTTCCAATTTGAATTATTTTGATATTCAAAACCAATCTACCTATATACAGAAGATAGGGCCAGCAGATATTGAATTTTTTTGCTTTTGAGTACTTTTAAATTTAGCATTGCCACACACATCACATAATATCCCAAATTGGATGCGGATTGCTTTCCGAATGTCGTATACCAATGAACTGTTTCCTTCTCTGGGCACAATATTGAGATGGTTTTGGGCGTATATGCTAATTTGATTTTTTGGACAAAAATATCTACCGTCACATACACTCACATATATCATATTTGTTTAGTGAAAAGCCAAGAGAAGCAAAATGAGTCAGTTTTGTTCAAATATTATTGTACATTAGGGTGGTCATTATATTGAGAAAAAAACATTATTTAAATTTATTTAAATTTAAAAAAAAATGCATTTTCAGTTCCTGAAAGTTAAATATTAATATACTAACCATTCGAAAAAAAAATCTTCCTAATTTCATTATTTGGAACAGTTACTTTGAGCGGAATACAAATTTTAAAATTAAATTTCGAAAACACAATGTAAGTCCCATTACAAAATTCCGTTGAAACTATAGGAAAGTGTTTTGCATTTATTTCTATTAATTCAAAAAATTTCATATTAAGGACCACCCTAATGTACAAAGATACTTTATTTTCTTTTCCATTTTTCGGAGAAAAGTAATGATTTTTATTTGTATATTTTTGAATACAAAATAAAGCAAAACAAGAATATCAAACCAGCTTAATACTTAAAAAAAAAATTTACATAAAGTACATATATTTTATTGTTGTAGAAAATTTGAATATTTTCATCACCAATAGGTATAGCTACATATATGAACTAAGTAGATAAGCTTTCCGTACAAGATGGTGTTTGTACTTGAGATTATTATGATTTGATTAGGTTTTGCAGACTATTGACCCTTAAATAAAATGTGCGAGTTAAAAAAATGTGTTTATTTTATGGATCTAATCTTTTGAAATGGGTATCGTGTGTTTTGGCCTAAGTTGACACATGCACTTCTTTCTACCTGAGTTCAAGGTTGCTGAAGTTGATGAAATAAAAAAGAATATTAGAATTAAAAAAAAAAAACTAGAATTTTAACTGCTTTCGGAGGTAAAAACTGGAAGACAGTTTTTTTTTAATTAAGTTTATATTAGTTTTGCATATTTTTGAATTTCTAGTATGTTTCTTCTCTTTTTTTTAGCGTTATCGGAGATTAGACTAGATAAGATTATAAAAGAAGCAGGGCGTTAAGCAATAACACTCAAGGAAAAAGCACCCAAATCAGCTTGGGCTATTGTAAAATTTATTTTTCTTCTTTGTGAAATTTGTGGCCGTAGTGGCCACAGAAATAGTACACTTTGTACCTACTTCTTATTAAATTTAAACAAAAGGAACCGTTGAAGTTTTAATTTTAACTAACTCTGTTTTAACTCTACCACTGAGTTAGTTAGTTAAACCTACGAATTAAATATTGCATAACTAATTCCACCAGCTATTTTTTTGTCGTGAATGACACAAAACACGGTCTAATTGTTTCTTATATTCAAATTTAAAAAAGATAAAAATTACAAATAGGTGTGCAATTCCTATGGCCACCACTGTATGTGTGTACATATATAGTTTCGCACTACACTGATGTGTGTACATTTATATAGTTTCGCACTACACTGATGTCCTGAGGGACTAAATGGCTCGGTAGACGGTTCAATTAATACTGGTTTGTTTCGGAAGAAAAGTTTTTCAATAGAACTTTTTTTGACAAATATTTATTTGAAGTATTTTGTTTTGACCTATTTTTTTTTTTGACAAATAATTTTTTTTCGAATTTTTTTTCAAACATTTTTTTTTTTTTTGAGGACCAACATTTTTCACAACTTTCTTACACATTTTTTTCTTTTTTTTCGAAATTTTTTGTTCGCGCAAAAAACTTTTTTCAAGCAATTTATTTCTTAGTTCCTTTTCTGACTAAATTTTTTTTTTGTTAACTTTTTTTCGATAACATTTTTTTCACAATTGAATTTTAAACAAATTCACAATTTTAGTTACGATATTTCCTGACCAAATTCGACAGTTTTTTTTCTGAAAGAACTTTTGTTTTTTAACCAATCTTTTTTTCACTATTTATGTCTTGACAAAACTTTTTTTTGTCATGTTGTTGCTGACCAAATGTTTTCTGACATTTATTTTTGCGACAATTTTGTGGGCAAATTTTTTCTAATAAAACAATTTTTTTCACAATTTAATTTTTGACAATTTTTTTTGGCGAAATTTTTTCTTACAAATTATTTTTTAATCCTTTTCTCGAAACAGTTTTTTTTTGGCAAAATTTACTGTTTTTTTTTATTCAAGAAGAACATTTTTTTCCACAAAATTTTGTACTCTCAATTGTTTTTTAAATTTTTATTCATGCATTTTTTTGAAAATTTTGTTTTATAAAATTTGGGTATGTAAGTCAATTTATTTTGTTGGGAAAATTTTCTTTTTAGCCATTTTTTTCACTTTTTCTCATTTTTTCTCAAAATTTATTAAAAAAAATGATTTGTAGGCGAAACTATATCGACATCTTTTTTTTTCATGGAGTTTTTTTCAGTAAAACTATTGACAAAATTTTGATTTGGACATTATTTCCTTTTTCAGGCAATAATGCCATTTTAAACTTTCCTTCCCATTTTCTGGCAGAACACCAGGACGAAGATTTACAGAAGCTTATAAACTACATTGAATCCCTTGTTCCATTTACCTTCATATTATATGCTTACAAATTTATAGTTTGAAAAAAAAACCTGTCTAGACCCATTCAACCAAAAGTCAAGTGTTGAATAAAAATTAGTCAAAGCCTTTTTAGTATTTCATCTTCTTCGTGCTAAAATAAACACCTGATTTTAAATATTTTTATCTTAAAAAAAATACCCTCTTGAGAAAGAAAAAAACACCCCATTGATATAAAGTTTTAGTAGTAGAATTTATGATGACCAATTCGTTTGTCTCTCTGTTGTAACATAAGCTATTCCTAAATGGTTTATTATATCAAAAACATCAAAATAAAAATGTTATAGCGGAAAACTTTCTTTTTTGGTGAACAAGGTTTCAATGATATAAACATCTTTTGAGACTTAAATAAACCGAACGTACTTTGTCCTTAATGTTTGAACATTACTTTCAACCTAACAACTGAGAAGAAAAAATAAAAACAAGGCATAATCCCCCAGACGACAAGAATTAATCGGTTTACATAAGAGAGAGCAAAATCCTTTGAAGAGATATAAACTTTTTTCTTATTGTTGTGTGTGTTAAAAAAAAAATAAAAAGCAAATTTTGAAAAGATAAATCGATGTACTTATACCCAACAGGTCACTACTTTTACAAAAAGTAACAAAAAGAAAAAAAAAAGAAAACAATAGAAAAACACAGGACGAACAAACAAGCCACTTATTTTATTTATTTTCTGGTTTAACAAGGAATTTTGATGTTGTGATGTTCAGGAAAAAAAAACAAGAAAATATCCTTAAACAACATTTTTCCAATTTGACTTTCTCCTTGGAGTAAAAAGCAATGAAGTCTTGGAAATAATTTATTTTTTTTTTACTTCTTCTTAATGAACACAAAATTGTTGTGAATCTAACGAAAATAAATTTCTCTAAGGACATTCATATTTCCTTCGAGTAAATAAAATTTAATCTAAATTACAGGACACAACATGCATACAGTACAGAGTGAAGATGAAGAAGACATTTTGAAGGATATTTACAACCATGGACATTATAATTTGTCCAAGGAAAATATAAGAGTGTCTAATGAATATTTATGTTTTTTTTTTTTTTTCAAGGTACAAAATATAATGAAGGACATTCAATATTTTATTTCATTATTTATAAATGAAAATGACAATTAAAAAAAAGGTGCTACAAAACGAAATGAAAATTAATGAGTTCAAATGAAATTTTCCTTCTAATTAATTTTTATTTTTTATTTGACCAAAAAAAATCATTTATTCAAGGTTTAACTCGGAAAATTATAAAAAGAAAATGACATTTTAAATGTGTGTCCTGCTGGTTGGGGAATCCAAAAGTCTGTGTTCAAATGTTTTCAATTTCAATGAAAAGGATTATGAACGTTTCATTTTTGTTATACCGAATTTTCAATATTGGTAAAGCAAAGCAAAAGGATTTAATCAGTGTTTAACAAAACAGTGATTTTTTCTGTAACAACTATTTCGAATATCGTTTTATTTAATTTTAAAACCCAATTAAGCGTAAGTATTTTTTTTTTCAGATAATGTTTCTAATTAATATTATTCTTTGGTTTTTTGTTCATTTTATTGTTAGTGTATAAATTTGAATAATATTAAGCATGAATAGATTGAAGCCCATACATTTTATAGCAAAATGGTTACTGGGGGCGTATACGCACTTTTCTTTTATTAAAATGTTTTCTTTTTTAGTTTGAAATTTCTGCTTATTTTAGAAATAAATAATAAAATGCACGACTGAGTCACACGTAGTAATGTCGCACAAGTAATGTGGGAGGTAAGGGAATATTATGTAAATACAGTGGTGGTCCAGTATAATGTCTAGAGTCAAATTTTCGATACAACGAAAATTACATAGAAGGTACAATAATTGTATTTTTCATTATTTTATTTCAGAATCGGCATTCGTTATACTGGACCGCCAGTGTATATCGTTTTGGACTTGATTTTTGAATTTTTTCGTGAATTAAAATTTTTGATGATTCAACTAATTTTCTAAAATTTTTTATTATCCTTTCTTAGTGCCATAATTCAATTAATTTTTATGCAAGTAAAATTGATAATATTTTTTGGAATAAAATTGTATTTCATACCTCTGTTGGCGAGCGTTCAGAAAACGCAACCCAATTGTTTGGAAAACCAGAAGCCTTTCCAATTTCTTTTTTAAAATTGCCTTTGTAAGTTTGGCGAAGTTACATGTTTCTATGTCAAATGGAACTAGTAGCCACAGGAAATGGGTTTAAACTTGGAGCAATTGTGTTCGTGCGAGAAATATGTAAATTCTCTTTTCTTCAAAAAATTAATTAATTAAAATTAATGATTTGTAATCCTCAAAAACGTTGATTAAAAATAATAAAAATTTTATAATAATACATTTTAATAAATAATTAATAAATTTTCCTTGCAAGACTTTTATTTTTTAATTTATGTTTATGAAAGCATCAATTTTTCGTGGTGAATTTCAGATGACTACATTCACTGAGTGTATAATAATATCAGTACATTCTATGAATATCTTTCCAAAAAAACAATAATTGAAATGGTAGCAAATATTTATAAGATACAAAAGCGGTGGCGCTTTGTATGCGGCAGGTGGATGAAAGACAAAAAAAAACTAAATGATTTATGAGACGTTAAATTATTCCAGCACCGTCATATTAGAGGTTCATAAAAATGTAGATACCTTTATTGTTATGAGACTTATGAGACTCAGTTAACCTATAAAAGGGGGGAGACAATAAAGTAGATATCTAACCTCTCAACAACAACTGTCATAAAATAACTCAATTTTTATGCGAAAGGAAAAACATTGACATCTGAACTTATATTACGCACATTTGAGTTTGCCTTTTTTGTTTCAAAAAAAAAAAAAAAACTGCGGAAAAATAAACACAGTTGAATGTGTATTTATGGAGTGAAAATGGAAATCACAATTTGAATCGATACAAAAATGTGTCTTCAGTTCAAACACCTTTAGTAGGGGAATTCATCAGAATTGGCAGTGATTTATGACTATTTGGTTGCTATCACTTTAGTTGGCAAAAATTTTATAAAGGTAATGATTTCCGCTGAGAGGACATTTTTTTCTATATTTTTGTTGTTGGTGATGGGAAAATGTCACATGAATGAACTGTTTGTTTGAAAAATAGCAATTCATGTTGACATTTTTGAGTGGGTGATATTTTTTTTTATAAATAGTTGAAGGTGACTAACCTGGAAAACCTTTCGTCATAGATGAAAGCAAGAGTGACAATGATTGGTTTAAAAAAATTGATTTGAAAATTTGTCGAAGATATTTGATGACAATGATTGTTTGCGGAGGGAAAAAGGGAATATTTTTTCAGAGCCAATAGTCATTTGAAGAAAAAAAAAAAAAAGTCTTCTTAAAAAATATATATGTACCTAAAACGTTGGTTATATTTGAAAAGATATACATATGTATATTTTACCTCAAAAATAATATAATGTAAGAACAATATCTTTGAAAATGGCATTATTTAAGACTGGTGGCCTGATAGGCACAATGACACGGTAGGCGGTTCAATTTCCACTTGGCAATGCCGAAAAAAAATGTTAGCAATTTTTTTCCGAGAGATTGTTTTGACGAAGTTTATATCCATTTGTTTTGCCAAATAATTTTATTTTGAACGAAATTTTCAAAACTTTTGTTGACATTTCTTTTCGGAATTTTTTCAACGTTCTTCCAGGACGAACAACTGTTCTTTCCACAAAACTTTTTTTCACAATTTATTTGTTAAACAATTTTCATTCAAACGGTTCAAAAGCATTTGATTGTTAACTCACAATTTTTTTGACGTTAATTTTTCTAAAAAAAATTCTTTTTTTTTGGCAAAACATTTTTGGTAGGCAAAAAATTGTATCAAAAAAATTTTGTCTTCCCAAAATTTTTTTTCAGTTCATCACTTGAAAATTCCTCCGAACTACAAAATACTTTTTATCAAAAAAAAATAATGTTTAGACGAGCAATTCTGAGAGGAGGAAGAAAGTTCAGCGAGCGATGCCCCCTAAAAGGAATTTAACGGATGCTGTTTTTATCTTTTAATAAGAAGCTTGTTAGGAAATTGAATTGTTTTTCAATTATTTGTTTTTTATCTATTTTAATTCTTCAGAGAAAACAAAAACATTTCTCTCTAACAGTTAGCTATTTATTTATTTTTTGACTAAAAGATCAAATTTTTGTGGGTGGATTTTTTTTTCTGATGACCAATTAATTGCTTATTTTTGATTACATTTCTTGGCTTCAGTACACATAACCACACCCAAAAAAAAAATACAAATATTTTCTTTAAGGCTTTCGATAATCTTCTTATGGAATTTTGATTATTTTATTTTTATTGTGACCAAAAATAACACTGACCATAATTAGACAGTGTGGAGACGGACCTTCCTTTCAGGTTTGCAATGGTTACATTCATTGTATTCATTATTAAATTTTTTAATACAAAAATCAGGTCAATGAACAAAATAATTGTTTGATTTTGTGTTAAAACAAATGCAGAATTAATGATGCAATTGTTATTATATGATTTTTTTATATATATGTATATTTGCATGCTGAATTCATTTATTTAATATGAAGCAAGTTAGTTATTTTTTTTTTTTTTGCTTAATATGCAGCCTCTGCAATCATTAAAAAAATATTAAATTTTTATAATTGATTAGGATAGTAATTTGATGTGTGTGGTTATTTTTTTTTTATATTGTTAATCATTTGAATACCAATAACATGAAAACATTACAATTTATATTTTCCATTGAGTTGTTGCCATACTTAGGCTATATGGTCATGGAAATGTAATTAAAAAAAATATATTTTATTATCTAATGTTCGCTACCTTATTCTATAATCAAGAGAAATTGCAAATAAAGCAAAACCAATCAGCGATAGTTGCAACAGTTTTAATTTAGCATGAAAAAATACATAATTTGTTTTTTATGACTGCACCTAAACAAGTTTTTCAAATTATTTACATACCTAGAGTACATATGTACATTCTTGTACTCGTACTTTGCATGCATGATTCTCGTATATATAATATAAACTCTTCAAAACTTGCAAGTTGAATTGTTTAACGGTAAAAAATGTAAAAAAGCTATGCTGGAGAGACTTGAAATAAATTTTTAAAAAATCAAAGGTTCATAGTCCCTTCTTAAGTTTTATGTTATATTGGTAAATATTTTAGTGCACAAATTGAAAAATGTGTTTAATTATTTATGTAATAATATATGGCTTACACCAGGGCCCTATTTCATAAACATTGACGGGTGACAATTCTACAAATTTGTCACATTTGTCTGACAATTGCTTGGATCATAAAAATAGACAAGTGACAATATTGTCATAGTATGACAATGACAAATATGTCGTGACAAATTTGTCATTGTCATACTATGACAAAGGAGATGCACCACTTTTGGGCCCAGTGCGTTCACTAATGAAAGTTGTATCAAATGAAAGGTAAAATCTAGCACGTTATGTGGGTGCAATATTTCCAAAATTGTCAATGGGGTTTTCGAGATATTCGCTTTTGAAGTTGGTTAACTCAGAAAAAGAATTGCACTCCTTTTTTTTTACTAATTGCTTATATCGCGCGATATAAGGCACGTAGGAAAATGATATTGGTATCAAATGAAAGATATTTTTTCTATCTTTTTGATGTATTCAAAACTTTTTTCCTACCAACAATATTTTTTCAAATATTTAGTATAAACTTCTTAAAAATTATGTTTTTTTTACTTACCTTTTGAACACAGATATCTTAAAAAAATCAGTAATGACATCTATTTTTTTTTGCATTATTTTAAAGCTCTATATCTCACCTTTAATTTAATATATAATTTAGTACTCATTCTCAAAAAAAATACTTACTTTTTAACAAACTTACTCTAAAAAACACTTTAACATGCTATCGGCTGCTATGAACTTGCCCGTTTAGCGCTTTTTAATAATTCTTATACCCAATTATGTTTTTTTTAATACTGACTTTAAGTCTTCTAAGCAACCTTTAAAGTAATTAATAAGAAACTGCTGTTTTTTCGAGAAAAAAAATATGCACATGTTACTTGTAAACAATAGTGCATATATCAAAAGCTTAGCGTTTAGAAGAAGTTTATCAAGACACATATTATGTTTAAATTATTTTTTTCATCTTTATTGTTTTCAATATTAAATTAAGTACAAAAAGGTTTTAACTGAAACATCTTATCACATCTTTCTTATTGGGTTAGGGTTATTTGTTGAATTGATTCTTTCCAAAATCCGAAAGCAACCACAACATATCGAGTCAGAATCATCATCATCATCATCATCATCATCATCATCATCATCATCATCATCATCATCGGCTAGACAACCGGGGTCCGGTCCTGGCCTCCTTCAACAAGTCTCTCCACCTATCCCGGTCTTGAGCCAACGCCATCCAGTTGCGCACCCCAAGGCTTCGGGCGTCCTGGTCCACGCCATCTCTCCAGCGCAAGCATGGTCTACCACGCTGCCGTCTACTATAGAATGTACCACAAAGGACTTTCCGAGCCGGTTCCTCTTCACTCATGCGAGCTAGGTGCCCTGCCCACCGGAGTCTAGCGAGCTTAATTTTTGTGACGATGTCTGCTTGAAGGTAGATTGCGTACAATTCATGATTGTACCGTCTCCGGAGTGAGAATCAGATATCTTAAATTATAATTAAACAAAAAGATGGGAGGGGTACAAGGATTTGGGAGATCTAAAACATTTTACACCATATTTTTTCGTACTCATTCATTACTCGTTTTGTCAATTCAATCAATCAATTAAAAATAAAAATGAGTAGATTCTAAGCAATAGAAAAAACAAAGCTATTCTAAATTGATCTGACGATCATTTATTCTAAGTAAATTATGTACATGCACTTATGTACAATGATTTTAGCTGAAAATAATTTCACTTTACATATGTGCAAAAAATTATTACTTACTTGTTCTGGATATATCCAAGTAACTAAAATTGATCGAAGAGGATTTAAAAGCGTTTCAATCCTGCGAGCTTGCAATGTATTTACATGGAAACGTATTCTGCAATTACACAAACATTTCTTTGAACACTGTTCATTTTCACTTTTTATAACCACAGTTTAAAACACCTTGTGCTTTTAAGTTAATGATTATCAATTTTTTTCACTATTGGAGAACACTAAACAATTTAATTTGCCGGAGACTTACACGTTTAAGCGAGAGGTGCATGGGAACTCTCGATCACAAATTGTCGCTTAATATTGTCTGATAGGCATCTTCAAATCACGAACGTAATATTAAAGATAATATTATGGCCCCTATTATGACTCGCGAGTCGCGCGAAAAATGTGTCGAATGTGACTTTTTGGCATTACCGTTTGCGACTCGCCTAATAACATTCGCCTCAAATGTCAAAAAATTTGGCGAATTGAAAAGACATTCTATTATCTTTAGCGAATGTTCGCCTTTATCTGTCAAAATCAGTCGAACTGCAATTCTATGTGACTTTGAAAGGCGAATGTTGAAGCTCGCATTTAGCAATACATCGACTAGAGTAAATCGCTAAATCGTTCGACTAAAGACGAACGTTCGACTCGCGAGTCATAATGGGGGCCTATGTGTATACCAAAGTATTTAACGGTGAAGAGTCCAGTTGCTAAGTGCAAAAACATACTATTTAAAACAATAACAACATATCTATGGAGGCTTTCCATTCCCATTGCGCTTTTTTATGGAATTCTCTTGATTGCTTAACATTTCTATAGTGAGAAGTAGGCATACTTTGTTGAAGAACATCGCATCAAAGCAAAAGTTGTATAAGAACTTTTGGTTTTTGCATCAACATTTTGAGTATTTTGAATTTGGTCGTCATCAGGAATATAATAACATATTTCCAACTTGTGAATCATCAATATTAATATTATTAATCAGACAGAATTATAAAAAAAACATAATTGGGTATAAGAATTATTAAAAAGCGCTAAACGGGCAAGTTCATAGCAGCCGATAGCATGTTAAGGTGTTTTTTAGAGTAAGTTTGTTAAAAAGTAAGTATTTTTTTGAGAATGAGTACTAAATTATATATTAAATTAAAGGTGAGATATAGAGCTTTAAAATAATGCAAAAAAAAATAGATGTCATTACTGATTTTTTTAAGATATCTGTGTTCAAAAGGTAAGTAAAAAAAACATAATTTTTAAGAAGTTTATACTAAATATTTGAAAAAATATTGTTGGTAGGAAAAAAGTTTTGAATACATCAAAAAGATAGAAAAAATATCTTTCATTTGATACCAATATCATTTTCCTACGTGCCTTATATCGCGCGATATAAGCAATTAGTAAAAAAAAAGGAGTGCAATTCTTTTTCTGAGTTAACCAACTTCAAAAGCGAATATCTCGAAAACCCCATTGACAATTTTGGAAATATTGCACCCACATAACGTGCTAGATTTTACCTTTCATTTGATACCACTTTCATTAGTGAACGCACTGGGCCCAGGCTCCATAGAAAAATGGCGCATCTCCTTTGTCACTTGTCTATTTTTATGATTCAAGCAATTGTCAGACAAATGCGACAAATTTGTAGAATTGTCAATATGTCGTGACAACTTGACAATTGTCATACTGTGACAAATTTGTCGTTACGTTAGAACACAACAGATTAAGGCACATAGAAAAAAAGGACCACCTAAAAACAAGAAGTTTTGCTTATTGAGCATGAGCAGTTTTAATAAAAAATCTTATTAAAATGAATGTATAATAAAATATTTTTATAGAATAAATTTTTCATTAAATTGAAAGTCACTTAATGCTAAGAAATCATTGTTAATTCTTTCTTTAAAAATTCGAGTGCGTACAACATGGTATTACACTATCTTCATCACTTTCACTCGAAGAAATAATATTTAACATGTTAAATGATACTAGTCACTTCTCTATCTCAACATGACCGAAGCTCATTTGCCTGTCACAATTGTCAATGACATATTGACAAATTTGTAATTTACATATTTTTTCCTGTCCCATAAAAGAATTGTCACGACAAATATGTCAGAAAATTCGTGGCAATTGTCGGAAAATTCTTGACAATTCATTGTCATGACAATTTTTTTATGATCCAGAAACTTGACAATTGTCGCAAATTTCCCGACAATTCTACAAATTTGTCAAATTTTTTATGGGACAGAAAAGTGACAATTGTAGAATTGTCACTTGACAAATTGTCAGGTGAAAAATTGTCACTTGTCAATGTTTAAGAAATAGGGCCCAGGTCCTAGGAAATGATAATATGAAACAGTTTGGTTGAAGTTTACTTTTTCAATTTTTTTTTTTCGTGAGTTTAAAAAAAAAGCTTGAATTGTGCTTTCCTCTAGGCAGAGGATAGAATTTTATTTTTTCAGAAATATATTGACCAAATGTTATTATTGGAATAACTATGTTTTTGAATCAATGTTGGAAATAAACCATTTTGTTTGACTTCCAACACTATATTTTCTTATTATTTTCAAAAAAATAAAAATTTCCTTTTTTCCAATCAGGATCGAAAAATCGCAGTAAGAAAAATAAAAGAGATTTAGAACATTAAAGTCGACCTCCAGAACACATAGAAGTAATTTTGTTCTGGGATATATGGACAGTTAATTTAAATTTAATTAAAAATAAAAATTTGTTTTCTTGGTTATTTATTTTTCTAAAATTAATAAATTAATTCTATTCAAATATTTTTTTTTATAAACTAGACATTTTCCTTTCAGTAATTATTATAATTATTATTTTTTCTAAAAATTAAAAACTAGTTATATTTTATTGTTTATTTGTTTTAAAATAAAATTTGTTAATCCATTCATCCTTATTATTTGTGGAAAAAAGTAATATTCTAAGTATTTATCTAATCTTTCAATTTGGAAAAAAAGATTTTATGTAGCTAATTATTAATTAATTTGTTTGTTTGAAACGACACGTTTTAGATTTTTTTAAATCATCGGGTTTAAATTTGTGGGAAAGTTTGTGCAAAATCAAAATTCTGTAAAAACAAAATGAATAATTATTATAATGGAGATGAAGAATCTTGCATAACCTTCCCAGATATTCTGGCCTGTGTTCACAATTTTTCTTGATTTTTGACCAAAAACAACGTTATCTGCCATACATTTCTTTTGGCTCTTTTGGAAAATCCGATTTTTCTCGAAAATGGGATTTAAACAAGAAATCTATGAATTCAAATAGGTAGAATGTGTGAGATACCGTTACATATCCCCTAGAACATTTATTCTGATTTTCGATTTTCTCAAAAACGGGTTATCTGATTGTAAGCAAAATGTTCATGCAAAAGCATCTAAAGTATTCAATACTTAAATTAAAACAAAAATATTTGATTTTGGAAAAAAAAATGTATTATTTTTAAAATTGGATATTTTAAATTGGTACAATCCCGTTTTCTAATACTATCTTAAATAATTTGAGAAAAAATAAATTTAAAGTTTCAAAAATAACGGTAGGTACTTTGCATACAAATGTTGAAAAACCATTTTCAAAAACTTGAAATTTTTCGAAAAAAGCAGACAATTTTGAAATTTTTTGAATGTACATATTAGTATTAGCACGGCCTATTATCAAACAACAACAAAAATTTAAATTGAGACATTATCAACGGTACCTCCCATACAAACCTTGAGTTGACATCAGCCGAACAAAATGAATTTGAAAAAAAAAAAAAATTATTTTGTTTGGCTGATGTCAACTTAAGATTTCAAAATTATCTAGAACTTAAATATTTTGCTAAATTATGTAGAGCTACTATGCTTTCTAAAGTCACTTAAATTTTAAATTATTAATTTAATTTTTTTTAAATTACTTCTGGTTCCTCGCTTTGTGCTATCGATCTAATCAAAAAAATAATTGCAAAATTCTCTCAGGCAAAAATGAAAATTAACTTTGTGTTTAACAAAAAAAAAAACCAAAGTGGAAAAAGGTACCATCCATTTTTCAATATTTAAACTTTTTTGTAAAGAAAAATAACCACACCCGCTTTCAAAAAAGGAAGAGGTTCTTTAAAAGGTTTTTACCAAAAGAATATGGTTTTGAGAATAAGATACTTAAAACTCATTAATAAACTTCAAAAACTCATCCGCATCATTCGCGTCCTTATTGCACTGAAGTAAATTATTTATATCCCTTTTACGGTTCAATGAGTTTCAATAAAATGCTTTCTTTTTTTAAATGGAGGTACTTTGATGGAAAGTATACCTTCTATGTGGGCAATATTATCGCCTGATATGATTTTATTATTTCTGGCGGTCCACCCAGTCCACCGAATACGACCAACACAGAAAAGCTTTTTAATTGATTTAAATTCTCAAAAGGAAGGCATTTTGAATCATTAGCCTGTTTGGTCCTTTTTTCCTGTTGCTTTATTTTTGTTTAAACGTTCTTTCGAGAGATAGGAATTTTTGGTCTTTTTCTTAAAGTCGCCCATTTTAGTTCTAGCTTTAAATATTTAAAATAGTTAAGAAAACAACAACAACTACAAAACATATTAGGGATCGGTTTACCGACAAAAAAAAACTTAACCGAACAAATTCTCTTGGGTATTATTTTAGGAAATAATTTGCAGCTGTTGTGTCCTGATTTATCACCATTAAGGACTTTAAAACGAATTCCCATTTTGCACATTTATCTTATGTGGGGACTGGGTGGCGCTAAGTTTGCCCTGATGCGAGTGTACAAAGTCCAACTAAAACATTAGCCATCAATTTCCCAAAACACCAACAAATATATCTACAAACCATTTGAACATCAAGACATGGAACGAGATCCCCAATGGTGAAAAAAAAAATGAAGAGGGCATCAGCAGAAGACCATGGTATAAATTGATGACAATCAGTGAGGATTCTTCTTGCTATTTCTTTTTTTTTTATTAAATTTTGAAAAGCAAAATGAACACTTCCGAGTCATCGTTCGTTATCTCTTGGTGATAAAAAAAACTCTTTTTTTTATTAATTTTTGTTGTTGTTGTCAAACGACAGGTTTGAAATATTATTTCACATAAAATTTTGACGGCCGTGTTGGAGAGAAAAATGAGAATATTTTTTTTAGAAAAGCAAAGCAGAGAAATAAAAAATGAAGCCCTCGAACAACGTAAGAGGCGTCTTGTAATTTCTCGCCAACCAACCAACAACGAACCAAAAAAAAAGGGTTTTTGTATATTTCCCCTTCACCTAAGAAAAAAAAAATTAGTTTCAAAATCGAACAAAGCTTTCCTTCTTTTTTTTCGAAGAATCAATTTCAATTTATCAAATTTTTCTACAAATAATATTGACATACAAATTGCAATCAATATCAAGGTTGTATTTTTTCGTGTAAACTTTTGGCATATTGAGTCGATGGAGGCAGAGGAAGCGCAGGAGAGGGGCTGTCTGTACCAACTCTGACACTTATTATTGTGTTTGACAGGTGAAAAACCTTCAAGTAATAAATTTTATGATGTTGTGCCTTCTAAGGGTACATACACAAGGTCTCTTTCTTTGCTGATTGATGGAAAGTGCTTAAATTGAACATAAATCCGAAATAAATGGGAAAAGAAAATTTTGTGGATTGTGTGTGGGAGCGAGGTTTTTACGAGGGGATAAGTTGGACTTGATGAAGATTTGCTATCGCATCCCATGGTAGGTAGGTACAGCAGGGGAGATTGAAGAAAAAAATCAATGAACTGTGAGGAACTAATAAAACAAAATTGAATGAAAAGATTGGTTTGCTCTTTTGGGGATATGGACTCTCTGTCTCTGATATGGTTCTGGTGTTACAAGTTAGTGTGTACTTATTTCTTGATTGGCAATTTTTTGTTTATTATTTTTTTTTTTTCTATTTCGATACAAAGAATGAGTCAATATTGACTTAGTCATGGATTTAGGGCAGAAGTACCTATTTGTTGCTTTCTTTGTTTTTTTTTTTTGAAATGTGTGTTCATTTTAAAGCTAACAGTTTTAGGATGAATAAGAAAGTTCAAACTCAATTTTATAAAGGATATAAAATTAGGTATATTAAAGTAATTTAGGAGCAAGCAAATAAAAAAATTTCTTCAAATCATCAGATAATGTGAAGATAGGATGCTTTTCTGGAGAATGAAGATTGTTTAATTTTGAAGGAAACCAGTTTAATGATCTTATATATTATTAATAGACATGTTTTTCAATTTTTCAAATCATATTCAAAATTACTTTTTTGACTTATTAAGAAATGTGGAGAATTGAAGACTGGGTTGCACGTATTTGCTCTCATGTGCCATCACATCATCTCTTATAAGTCTAATGGACGGTTGCACCAAACGATTTGAAAATTTAACGGGCTTTTAATTTGAGATTATTGAAAATAAATTATTCATGCTAGGCTTTTTCGTACAAAAATACTTTTACATTTATTTCGAAATTGTCGGAGCCGTTTTTGATTAATTTAAGGTTTTTAAGTATATGTGTAAGCGGAGCGCTAAGGTCAACCCCTTCGGACGCCCTGGACATACTACTAAATCTTACACCCCTAGACATTTTTAGCAAACAAGTAGCGGCACAAACTTCGAATTTATTCCAGATTGCTTAGACTACACCACACCTCAATTGGTGTTCGAAAATAATTTCCAGACCTCTGTTCCATCCAGAACTGCATGGGAGGACCGGAGTCTTCTGGACAATGAATCTTTGTACTTCTACACTGATGGTTCAAAAACCGACGATGGTGTAGGAAGTGGTATTTTCTCGGAAAAACTGAATATCAGTCTTTTCTTCCGCCTACCAGACCACTGTAGCGTGTTCCAAGCGGAAATTCTGGCGATTAAGGAAGTTCTTTCTTGGCTCAGAGAAAACGTAATATCCAACATGGATATTCGGATCTTCTCAGACAGCCAAGCGGCTATTAAATCTCTTGCCCATGTCTCCTCAAAATCAACCAAGGTCCGAGACTGCCAATCATCTCTGAGGGAGATGTCTGAGCAGTTTGATATTCACCTCATTTGGGTGCTGGGACACAGAGACATTCAGGGCAATTGCAGGGCGGATGAACTCGCCAAACAAGGAACAATCACTCCTCTGCAACCTGAAAGGAACAATATAGGCATGCCTATCGCTACATGTAAACTCATGCTAAAGCAGGATGCTTTAAAGAAAACCAACCTCAGATGGACTCAGAGTAATACCTGCCGGGCAACCAAACAAATATGGCCGTGTATAGAATTGAAACGTTCAAAAGGGTTGTTAAACTTAAATCGTCTGCATATTAGCTCCATCATAGGCGTCCTTACAGGACACTGCTTAATAGGTAGACGCTATTAGAATGGGCGTGTTCTCCAACGATTTCTGCAGGAGTTGCATGGACGAAGAAGAAGAGGAAACTGTTCAGCATCTCCTTTGCACCTGCCCTGCTCTCTCTCTGTCAGAAGAAAACTCCATTTAGGAGAATTCTTCTATGAGGACACTAGTGACTTAGTGAAAACGGGCGTTAAAAGTCTATTCCAATTCATTAGAAGCTCCGAGTGGTTCAACTAGTAAGTTGCAAACTTGCTACTTTTCTCTCTTTTTTTATGGTATCACAATGGACCCATTAGGGTCCATTGTGATACCATAATTGTAACCTACCATAATTGTAACCTAACCACCTAAGGGTTTTAAAAACTGATATGAAAGGTACCGTTGTTGTTTGATAATCGGGCGTGCTAATATTAGTATTAGCACTCAAAAAATTTCAAAATTGTCTGCCGTTTTCGAAAAATTTTAGGTTTTTGAAAATGATTTTCAACATTTGTATGGAAAGTACCGTTATTTTTGAAACTTGAAATTAATTTTTTGTCAAATTATTTAAGATAGTATTAGAAAACGGGACTGTTTTTTTTAATTACGTTTTTTGAGTTACGCAATTTTCAAAAAATAATTTTTTTTTTCCAAAGTCAAATATTTTTTTTTTTAATTTAAGTATTGAATACTGTAGATGCTTTTGCATTATGCATTAACATTTTGCTTACAATCAGATGAACCGTTTTTGAGAAAATCGAAAATAAATATTTTAGGGGATGTGTAACGGTATTTCACACATTATACCTATTTGAATTCAAAGATTTCTTGTTTAGAAAAATCGGATTTTCCAACGTAACGTTGTTTTTGGTCAAAAATCAAAAAAATTGTTAGGACACGGGCCACAAGTCTAAAGAACATCCACTTACCATTTAACCTGTAGCTGAACAGACTGACAGAAAAACAGACTGACAGACAGAAAGACATATAGATAGACAGAGAGAATTTCGAAATCAAAATCAAAATTTCGAGTTCGAATTTTTTCGCTGGTATTAATTTAAAATGTTTTCTTGAAGGATATTTTGTACTTCTTTACAGAAAAATTTTCTGAAGTCTTTTGGTTGGCTGACTTTGAAACTGCGATCAGGAAAAATTAGCTTGAAGTGAGACCACTGAAAGTCCGATTAAATTGTTTTCCTTGGTAACTATACCAAAAAGAACTTAAAACCATAAAAAAAACTTACGTTAGAAAAAGATATATTAACCATTTCCAAAGGTAACAACTTTGTAAATGCATGGATACTATGCAAAAGAAAACTGGCGACAAAAAAAAATAACGAAAAGTGAAAATTTTGAAACTAAACAAAAATATGAAAGAGCTGAATAGAAAACCTGAGCAAAAAAATGCGAACATGAATTAATTGCTTTATAAAGAGATCAACTCTGTCAATATATTTTTGAATAATCTTAAAACACTTAAAGACTCTATCACATTCCACATTGATTGAAATTCGAATTGAATGTTATGTATAATTTTTTTTTTTAATAAAACAAACAAAATAGTGTCACTGATTTAATTACATGAAAACAATTTTAATTTTCATTTCATGTTCAGAGTGTCGCCTCGAGCAATTTCTATTGTAACACACTCTAACTCTTGTTCGTTGTGCGGTGTTAGTCCAATTAAATTCACAATTAAAATGGATTTTAATTCTCTCTCTTGTCTTTTGTTGTTAGCACAGAGCAATCACGAATAGCTATAGGTAGTATATGTGTATAATAAATAAGTGTAATTGCTTCGCACGTTGTTCAAACATAAAACATTTTACAGTTTGTGGCAACATAATTAGTGTAAAATTATCATTTGTACGTTAACATGATTTAAGTTATGGTGTCTATTCACACTTAGTAGAAGAAAGAATTCAAATGAATCCATTCAGCAGTGCATTCAATCGCCAAATTAAATTTAACGCAACCCAATTTAGCTATCCCACATAACACCAATCAAAAAGAATCCATTTAAATCTATAAACTGTGATAATAGAGAACAAATTAACAAATCAAACAGATCGAAAATGGAGGAGAGTTTAGAGAAAAAATAAATGTTTTAATTCCACAAAGCACAAAAATAAACAGCTTAACAACTTATACCACTTTGATGAACCACTTCCATTTGGGGAATTTGCGTTAGTTTTTTTTTTGCGTCATTACACGATTGAATAACTTTTTTTTCCAAACCAGTTGGCAGTTTGCCTTTGAATGATTCCATCTCTTTTGAACCAAACGAAACGAACTGAATCGGCACAGAGCCAATAATGCTGCAACGAAGCGGGCAGTCACGGTTTTGTTTAAAACTTTAACCTTGATGGAATATTGGAATTAGTGAGATGGATATTTTTGTGCAAATCAATGCAGAAAATGATTTTGCATTTATACTACGAGTAACGTTTTATTGCGAGATATTACGAGTGCATTATGTGCCTGCAAACATAAAGTAGGATACATGCAAAGTAATTTTGATTGACAACACTTGATTGAAATACGAAGCGATTGGAATAAAGAGGAAAGCATTTGAATACGACAACGCGAAAACAAAGAAAGTAACTTCTATTATGTCATTCGAAAATCTGTTATGTGCCTGTCAACTAAACTCGAATTCAATGAGTTTATTTTTACCATTTGAAGGAAATTCAGTGAAATATATTTGGAATCGAAGTACTGAAAACACATCTACTTTGACAGACATTGATTTTGATTTTAGGTTGAATTTAGAAAAACAATTTTTAAAATAGATTGCTTTAGTTTGTTGTTTCGGTCTTAGAAGTAAAATTTTACTGTTGAAAACTTATGTATTGAAGCTTTTTCTTTACTGAAACATTCTTAGGTGAAACTGGATTAAAAATTGAAGTCTATAAGTTATGGAGGACATTATTTGATTTTAAATAATCACATAATGTCTGTTGGTATATAAAATCATTGCTAATTCTCAATTTTGTTTATGAGGATTTTCATTGGTAAAAATAATCAATTATTTTTTGATTTTAATCTGTCAAAAAGGTAATTTTGACAACTATAGCGTTTCATTGGGCAGAAATAATTGATTATTTTTTTTATTGTAATCAATTTTGCAGATCTAAATTTTTTGACAGATTTACCTCTCCATGCACTAACACTATCTGTATCTGCCAGTTTGATTAAAGTAGTTTCAGATTTGTTTATTCCGATTTTTTGAAATAATGAGGCTTCTATTTCACAAGGAAAAAAACACATTTAAGAGATTTCGTCAAGGATGCAATTAATAATTACTCTGAAAAGTCTAAATTTACTTGTTCATTAATTTGTATTTCTTTTTTATTCTGCTTTAAATTGCTGTTAAACACTTTTTAAATGAAAATAAATTTGAATGCAGATCTGACAGCTACACCCACAGTATTTTCACCGACAAAAAATACGAACACAATGACAAAAAAATCAATTATTATTTTTGTTCCACTCGTCATGAAAAAATCAATTTGTATTAAGAAATCTTTATTTACCAATGAAAACTACCATTAGTTTTACACTACAAAGTACTTTTAATTTTTTGGATTGAAATTTACTAAAGGAAATGAAATTTGGGTGAAACTTAATACTAAATTCAGGGAAATTAAAAGAGTTGCCTTAAAATTAAAGTAAAATAAAAAAATACTTACAAGGGACATCAGGTGTAAAGGAACTTCAGTCTTCAAAGAAGAGGAAGAAGATTTTCTGAAAAGAAAAAACAGATGAAAATGAATTAAATGCATTTTTTTTTGAAACCTAAATGAAAATTGTAGTTTTTTTTTAAGTGGTTTGAATAATTGTCAAAAACAGTTTATTCCACTTCGTAAATTGACAGTGATAAATGCGTAAAATTGAATAAATGGGCCTAACGAATATACTTTTAACATTTTGAAAAAAAAATTAAAAATATGAATCTTAAAGTAATGCTTTTTGTTTCATCTCATACGAACTTTTTCTATAGATTTTTTCAAGAAATAAAAATTATTTTCAAATTGGTTCTGCATATAATATTAATAATATTGCATATCAAAATTTTACAAAAAAATATTTTTTGAATTTTTGAAAAACAAAATCAAAATTTTCTATTGAAAAATAAATACTTTATGAAATTTGGCTTTGACAGTTTCGCAAAATTAATATTGGTTTGAGAGTGCTTAAGTGCTTTTAATTTAAGGAAATATTATATTTACATTGACACATACCTGATGACCGAACATTTAGAGAAGCAACTGATTTACATAAGCGAAGTAAAGCAAATTTGTAATTTTTATCGCAAAGAAAAACTTTTTCAAAAATATACAATATTTTAAGAAAATACAAATAAATTTCAAAAAATCTCTTTTTTTGTAGGTAGGTACAAATAATGCATATTCAATTAAGTTTAGTTTATGTTCGTTGTGATTTTTTATAAATTTAATTTTGGTTGTTAAAACCATTTACAATTATTAACCCTTAATTTTAGCTTTACAAAAAAACACTGATCCATATAAAAATTATATATACTTTTTTTTTCATTCTTTCTTTTTTGAAAAATTCTGTATAAATTTTCAATCACTGCCAATCTGAGAATATTCTCAGTAATCTTAGAAATTTTCTATTCATTCTATTTTCGTTAAAATATTATTTTTAATCACTGGTACACTGTGACGTATACGTACTTTTTGTTTTAGTTTTGAATTCAATTGTTTTGCTGATGAAATCCGTCTTTAAATTTTACTCATAATTATAATATGACTCATTTCTCAAGTTCAATATCTCCAAGAATATTAGAAAACAACTTGAAAATTGATGACCAACTCAAAACCATTTGTAATTTCTATGACGCCAGCACACTGAATTTAAAAACTCCACAAAAGGTCACAAAGTTTTGACGTTTTCTTCTTTTCTTTTGCAACACATTTAAATAAAGACCACACGATTGACATTTAACCTTTTAACTGAAGTTAAACAAAAAAAAAACAACGGTTCCTCCTTTTCATTGAAACTTTTTTATCAAAACAGAAAACTACGATTAAATCAAAAGAAACTTAAATATCAACAAACGAGTTAATTACATTAACGGCGCCGAGACTATTCCAACAACACCTACATAGCTTTTAAGCAAAATCAAAAAAAAAAAAAAATCCAATAAAAAACATAAAACTCTTGTAACAAAGCTGCTACTGCTGCTGCAACCGATGCAAAGAAATAGGTATAGGAATCTAATTAAACTTGTTTACTGTTTCACCCGCGCTATAAAAACAAACATACATCCATAGATATGCATCTACCACAACTTGGTCATATATGAGCCAGAGCAGTTTTTGAGTAGGTTTATCTTTGCCGAAGGTCAAAATTATCACACAAATCCAATTCAACTTCAACATTTCTCTCTCATCTCATATAGAGCTCTGTTTACGCCACGTCTGTCCGTCTCCGTTCCTCTCTTTATCTGTTTTGTCTGTCCAAGTTGCAAGCTTTGATATCTGAGAGCATCTATTAGATACACATGCATGACATGCAAAAGCAAAGACCACAGAAAAAAAAACGTCCACTTTCGGTACCATGCAACCGGCAAGCTGGCATCAGAATCAAGGCAACAACAACAACAACAAAACTAAAGCAAACGCGGTCTTTCTCTATATTGCGAGATATTGCCAACTGTTTTGCTCGCTGCTGCTGTTGCTGCTGCTAATGCAATGGTCGTGTATATTTTTATGGGCTAAGCGAACAACGGTCAGAGGCTGAAATACGGGTGCACTAGTGCAGCAGCTAACTTCCCACCCTGCGGCACTCCACCACGTCTTACCTAGTCTGGACAACTCTGTGAGATGTCGGGCCTGGTTTTTTCGCTTGGGTTCTTTGTTTGGCAGCTTGATGATGGTGGTTGGCGGCGGTGCGGTCAACAAATCTTGTGAGACTCTGACTTCAAGCGGGAGCTGAAGCAGCTGTCTGTTGGTGTGCTGCATCTTAGAGATATGAGATGAGAGTATATGTTTACTGTGTTCGGGCAAACGGTAATGTTTGCTTTATGACGCTAGGTGGCTAATACTTTGTGCCAACCTACTTACATACATGTCTATGCCTCTTCTGGCTTAAACTCAAAACAAATTCAGCAGTGGGATAGGAGATGGCGAAGTGGTTGCGAGGAACTGTCAAACGGACGTAATAGCGATGGCTCTACTGCCATTTAAAGCATCAGGTTTTGTATTCTCTTTTTTTTCGTATTATTTTTGTCTGTCTTGCTTTTCTTTGGCGAAACATGGAAGTCTCAAGAGTCTCAACTAAGAGTTGTCGTGCCCAATAAAAATAATACTTCTCTCTCTCCCGCTGTTTTTAGTTGAGCTGATGGCCTATCCTGGCCTGGTCTGTTGGTGGCGCAGCAGTGCATATAACAGTTAAGTGTCTGCGGCGGGCCTTGGTCATTAGCGGAACAGTTGCGGTGCGGCTGTGTCATTCGTATTTTTCTTTTTCTTGTAATTCTTTATTTTTATTCCCCTCTTCGCGATGTGACGTCTCACTCCGTTCCTTCTTCCATTTCTTTCTTTTTGAATTTTATAATATCTTTTTCTGTGCCATTTTTTTTTTTTGCTGTTGTTGTTGTAATTTTTAATACCACGCCACCTCCTAGGCGATCGCGCAGAAAGCTGCCATTAATATTCTCATTTCACACCGCATCGATCGCATCGCGTATATAACGGGAGCTGGATGACTGCGGTCGGCCAAGTAAGTCGCACACGCGGTGGTGGTGTCTTGTTGGCTGTTTACAATTTTCTTGACTTAATTTTTTTTTTCTTGTGTTCATTCAAGTCAAAAAAAAAAACTGCTATAGATGGCTGGAAAGAGATTTCTTGCTTTGCGTTATGTAATTTTAGGATTAGTTATGTGTGTCTGGAAGTTTGTATGGAAACTACAATTTTGTTTTGGTCAGAAACTGGGACTATACAAAGATCTTATGCGTCTTTCTTTACGTAATAGTTATTTTCTATCAGCTTCGAAACGATGTGAGAATATTGAAAGTCCAGAGACTTAATAAAAGCTTAAGATTAATATGTCTACAAGAACTGGGCAATCCTAACATTAGCCTATTCATATCTAACATACAAATAACAAAACTTGTTGAGAGCATTACGGTTTTCGGGATTTCAGTTTTTAGAAATTTGCAAAAAGTTTTTTTTTAATTAATTAAGAATTAGAGAAATACTTATAAAAGACCAAATCGCTAAAATTCAAAATGGCGCCGGCTATGCAGAATCTGAAAAGAATATTCTAACTGGACATAGGAGTCCGCACAAGAGCCAAGAGCCATACTTTTTGCTCATATTTTTTTCTTAATTTTCCTCTATGAACTTTTGAAAAATACACTTCTTACTTAATTTTTTTTTTAATTCATAGTTTCATTTTTTGAAATGGCATTAAGCTTCAGAATATAGGTGACTTCCTTAACCAAGTCTGCACACAGGGGGTGAGTCTTATACTTCTCTGACTGATTGGACCTTATACGACGTATTTTTGTGACTCAAACTCCTAAAATCTGCTCTGAAATGGTTAGTGCGTAGGACTGTCATTCCATCTAAATTAACAAATTCTCTTAGAGTATCACTTCTCAAGAATAGAGTGCTTCTCAAACTGGTCGTTCTGATTCGGCATAAAATTGTAGGTTCTTTCCATCCCTGCACTGAAGAATTATTGAGAGTTATACTCGAAAATCACTTAGGCCCTAGTTCTTGGTTGATTATCATGCCACCAAAGACGTTACTTAAAAGGAGCTATGAAAATAATGAATTTTATTTGGTTGATTTTTCAACTTCGGTAAGAGCTCTATACAATGTTTTTAAATATGCATTGTAAAGGGTGTCCCAACAAGGACGCAAGATTTAAATTTTAAATAAAACGGAGATATTTAAAAAAAAATCGCGAATTCCTTATATGGAACGACACATCGGGCAGATGGCCGTTCGTTAATTGGGTATTGGAGAGACAACATGAAAATGCTGATTTTGCCGATAAAATCATCTTTAGTGACAAGGCCCATTTCCATCTTGATGGCTTCATCAATAGACATAATTGTCGCATTTGGAGCGAGGAAAATCCTCGAGTGAAGTCGATGGTTTATGCGAATAAGCCGACGACGACGACTCAAGCCTTAAAAGAGGAAATTGAACGCTGCATTAATAAAATACCGCAGCATTTATGCAAAACGGTCATTGAAAATTTTATTAAAAGATCGCGTATGTGCCAGCAAAGCCGCGGCGGCCATCTGCCCGATGTGTTATTCCATACATGACCTCATCCTGTCTACTTTACGATTACGATATAATAAAGAATTCACGATTTTTTTAAATATCTCCGTTTTATTTAAAATTTAAATCTTGCGTTCTTGTTGGGACACCCTTTAAAAGCTACCATTTAAATTTTTGCGAGCGCTCTATAGAAGTTTTTCATATGAAAATTATTAGAAAGCTTATTCTTTTCAGCTGATTCCAAGCTAAAATGCTAGTAAGGGGCGGAGAGGTCATATTCAAACAAATGTTAAATCTTTTGCATTTTAAGGGTTAAGACAATTATTACAATTTCTGGTTTTAATTTTTAAATGATGAAATTATAAACTTTTACAATAAAAAATAAAATAAAATAAAATAAAATAAAATAAAATAAAATAAAATAAAATAAAATAAAATAAAATAAAAATAAAATAAAATAAAATAAAATAAAATAAAATAAAATAAAATAAAATAAAATAAAATAAAATAAAATAAAATAAAATAAAATAAAATAAAATAAAATAAAATAAAATAAAATAAAATAAAATAAAATAAAATAAAATAAAATAAAATAAAATAAAATAAAATAAAATAAAATAAAATAAAATAAAATAAAATAAAATAAAATAAAATAAAATAAAATAAAATAAAATAAACCAAATTATAACAACGAAATTCTAATGCTCCTTTTGTGAAATTCCTTTTTTCAATACTGAAATGAAAATACACCAAAATGTTGATTTATGATTTTCATACCACAAAATAATAGCTTTTAAAATGCATTTTTATTTATTACAGTCGGAAATTCAAATGAAAAATCATTCTATTTTTTGTCCATAGGTAAAACAAACAATTTTCAATTTGCTCAATACATTTATCTAAATGGCCCGTTCATCTGCCATCAACCACCATTGATAGATACCTATTCATACCTAAACCAGAAATAAAAAAAAAAAACTATATATTGCACCGTTATTTATTCAGAGTTATGATTAATGAACCAATCTCCAGTATTATCAATAATTGCACTCTCTGGGACTATTAAGATTATAACCACAACAACGAAGCCAAACAATGTTTTTTTTTTTTTTTTTTTTGATTTATAAAGATACCACTTCGTCGTGTTTCATAAAATATGCAATTGTGTAGATTTTTAAGGGCTAGTGATGCAGTCATTAAAAATAATTTCAATTCAATATTTTAGTCACTTCTATATACTTATTTCAAAAAAGTACGCATCAATGAAAACGATTTTTCTTAATAATATATTTATATTTTTTAAAGAATTTTGCAACTAGAATCTAATTCGGAGTTCCGAAATTCAGTAATTCAAAATTCCGTAAATTCAAAATTCTGTGAGTACCGAAATTCATTCTCAAAAATGTATTTCAAAATTTGGAATTTAAAAATTTTGTGCTCTAAAATTTTGTAAATAATGAAAGAAAAATTGTTTTGATAATGAAAAAAATCCGCAGTTATTTATTAATCGTTTTTTTTTTACTGAAAGTTTTTTGTCATAATATTGAGTAAATTTTGTAAATAAATTGAATACAACTTGTTCAATGAGGAATCTAAAGCCAAGAATTATAACATAATTTTGATTATAGAATTTTGAAAACTAGAATTTTAAAATACAGATTATTGGATTTACAGTATTTGAAAAACAGAACAATTGAATACAGATTTATGTTTGTTCCACGTGTAGAGGACGAATTTTGAAAAACCCTCTCCCATTTTATAGTGATCAAATTTTTCAAATCATAATCTTGGAACAAATTCCAATTAGAGGGCAAGAATATCCAACCGAGTTACTTACTTAACTTTTCCTTGATTCAAATTCAGAGAAAAAAAAAAAAAAACTGCATTTACCTAACAACAATTAACTTTATCCATCTACATTCTTCACTTTTTCAAATGTCAGGGCAGCCAAAGCCACCAAAACTGTTTATAATGTAGGTAGAGCCAGAGCAGCAAGAGTAGGTACCACAATGACTTCAGAATAGAGCATAATAGCACAATGGACTATTTGATCGTTTTCATTTGATGCCTCTTTTTTTTTTTTGTTCGTTGGTTGGTTTGTTTGTTTCCTAGGAAAAGTTTATGAGGTTTTATCTTTGAAAAAGTCGTCGTTGGTAAATAGCATTAGCGACGCAAAGGGAAGTCTCTGTGATTACTCGTATTGTGATGTGAGGAGGAGAGGTTTTGCCAGCACAGATCATGATGGAATTAGGTCAGATCGTTGTTGCATGAGCATCAGAGTCAGAGAGACCACTCTAATGTACATTATAATATAGCCAGTCGCTGATGTATAAGAAGTGGCTGATGCACACTAATGTTGGATATAATCTTTTGAAGCTCTATTCTTCTCTTGTGACTTTTGACTATACCTACCTTACTTTGCCATCAGAAGAGTTCATATTCGACACTGGTGCTGGCACAAGATGGTATTTTATATTTGTTGTTGTTATTGTTGGAACACAATTAGAAAGTACAAAATCGTGATTCTCGAGCACACTATTGATACGAGTACAATGCCAAAACGATCTATCTACACAAAGTTTTTTTTTTTTTTTCTTCTGACTGTCTGACTTTTGGATGTGGTACTTTTGGTCCCCTTGGGATAAGAGATCAGACACCCACTTAACACTATATCATTGGGTTGGATGTTCTATTCATTTGAGGGTTCACGAGTTTATTTTTTTTTTTTTGAAAACAATATGTTCTGCATTTTGAAAAGAGGAGTTATTATTGGATTCCGATATGTATTGGATTAGCTTTTAACGAGTTTGAAATGTGAACTATTTTATATGAAAATCGAACTCCAGAACTGGGTCATAAGCAAATTATTTTTCTGTACACGGGATCCAATTTCATATTGAAAATTCGTAAGGTAAGTTTTGATGTTAGAAAATATAATCAAATTATGGTTTTTATTTAAATTTTGTAAATGTGATTGATGACCGGATTATTCGCTGTTTGGAATGTTTAAAAAAAAAAATTTATTTTTCATTTCTGATTATAGGGAATAATAAATTACTTTTGGAGCATGGCAACGTTCGGTTCAATAAAATATTTGTAGAGATTATATATATTTAAACAAAACATTGATTTTATAAAAAAAAAATATGAAAACAGTATGATGATTATAAATTCTAATTTATTGAAAAATATTTTCGTTTTTTGTTTTGCTGTCTTCAAAACTAGGCTAATATTGAATACTGCTCGTAATTGGTCGTGTCTTTTTTACATGTAACTCACTTTTTGTGACACTGTCAATTTATAATTAAGATTTTTTTATATATTTAGAGTGCACTAAAGGGTATTTTATGAACCATTTACATGCCAGAGACACAGTGCGAGCTTTGGGTAAGTGGGAGGGGATTTGCAAGGAGATGTCGGTGAACATTGGTCCTGAATTTCAGTTCATCACAATAAAAGGAAAAGACAGAGCCTGGAAGAGTATTCCACATTCGCGTAGTACGGCTAAAAAACGAATCCCTGTACTTGACAGTACGACCGACTTTGGGTTCGAGAGTATACTGATGAGCATTCCTGAAGATCGAGTATTACGGTTGAATCGTTTAAGGGGAGGAATGCAGTTGGCTATTTCATTTGAACACTTACCGTAAAAGTAACGATCTTAATCGAAACAACCTAGTGGAAATATTTTTTAATTCACCTTCTCATTATTCGATCAGTGAATAAGTGTATAACAATTTTTATTTTTCGATAAAATTTTTTTTTAAATTTATTTTTGACCATGTTTTAAGTGTTTGAGTTTATATTTTCATCATCACACTTTTCCTAGTATATTCATTTTTGTGAACCTAAGCTATACTCAAGTGATTTCCTCCAAACTAGGAACTCGAGGTTTTATAAATTCAGTTGGTGAAATTGAAATTTTGTTTAAGCTTCTAGATAACTGTATCCGTTCTAAAACGGTTACTACAAAACATATTTATCTCAAAACCGGCTCTAACGCAAGTAATTTTTAATCATTTAGTGAAAAAATATTTTTCAAAAAACCGTTTTTAACGGTATAGGTATTGCATGAAACCGGATTTTAAATGTTCAATTGTTTATTTTTTAAAATAGGCATTGATATTTGGAATGAATTTTTATAAATTTATTTTTTAAGTCTATATTATTATTAAACAATTTTTTTTCTGAACATATTAAAAATATTGTATACATATGTACATATCGTCCCCTATCTCACGAACTAACCGCCAAATTGTCGTTTTTGAGATTCGGAAAAAAAATTATTCTTAAAAAAACTAACGATTTTTGAATTTTTTCATTAAATGGCATCTTCATTTTTTTAGCTCAAAATTTTTTGATTATTTAGCAATAAAAATAATGGTTTTTATGATTTTTCATATTTTTCTCTAATTTAATATTTTTTTTCGTTTATTTTCAGGAACTATAAAATAGTTCGTGCGATCCAGTCAGCTTTTTTTTATTTTGAACACGATTTTTTAAACAGTTTCCTTTTCAAAAGAGTCATTTTCAAAATATGTACGTGTACAAGAAAACTTTTTTTTACATTTACCAAGTACTGGAACATCAACCATTAAAACTGCAGTGTTTTTACAATAAGAGGTGGTATTTTGATATTCAAAGATAAAGGATTCTTATTTCAATCTAAAGAGGAAAGTATGCCATTAATAATGGAAAACAACATCCGCCACGGCTAGGCTTGGACAGCAATATCCTTTTCATGATATTTTCCATCACCAAATCGCAAAGTGGCTACTGCATACCCCCAATAGCTTCATAAATTCCATCTTTGAGGTCTTGAATCGACGATGGGTTGTTGGCGTAGACCTAATCTTTCACGTGGCCCCAAAGGAAGAAGTCGCAAGGTGCTAAGTCACCAGTTTTCGGTATCCAGTTGTGATCACTCCTTGGAGAGATAATACGGTCCGGAAACTTGTCCAATAAAAGATCGATGATTTCGGCGCTACGCTTGTGTGGCACATAGCGCCATTGAAAGTAAACGTTGTCCAGATCAATACCTTCCAATTCCGGCCATAAAAAATTATTAATCATCGCTCGATAGCGCAATCCATTCATCGTAGCTGTTGCTCCAAACTCATTTTCAAAAAAGTAATGACCAATGACCCCGTAGGACCATAAACCGCACCAAACAGTCACTCGTTGAGGATAGAGAGGCTTTTCAACAATGAATCTTGGGTTTTCCGAGCCCCAGATGTGACAATTTTGCTTGTTGACGTTGCCACCAAGGTGGAAATTGGCCTCATCAGTCAAGATGATTTTCCGATGAAATTCCGGATCATTTCATGCATTTCAAGGACCCATTTTTATAGTGAGTTTTAATAATTTCAAGGCGTTGTTGAAGCCATTTTTATTAAAACGTCAAACGTTAAAAAAATTACAGCTTACAAAGTGACAACTACTGAAATAGCGAGCTATTCAAAATAAAACACCTCTTATTGGAAAACCCTTTATTTATAATATTGGTATGTCAACTACAATACATATCTACGAAGAAATATTTTTGTTTAACTTAAAATTTTTAAAATCTTCTGAAAAAAATAAAACTTCCACTGTCAATGAGTCTTGAACATCACCCCTCTTTAAATTGAATAAGGCCATTTTATGACTAAAATCTATAAAACGAATTCTAGTGTAGGTTTATCATAATTATAAAGCTCTTAAAAACAACTAAATTGAAATTATTTTTAGAATGACCTTTAAACTTTATAAAACAACGTGTAATTAAAATACTACTTGTTATTTTCCAACTGCTTGTTTAAACAAAAATAAATAACAAATTTAAACACATTCCATTTCGTATAACACCAACAGCAGCCTCCTCAACGCCCACCTTAAACCCATCAACTAGATCTTGTATATGAACTGACTTAATCTCATACTCTCCATAGGAGGCCTTCAATTGGAATATTAATACTTAGTAAATAAAAAGAAAAAAAAATACAACTTGCTCTGGACAGAATGAAAGAAAAAAAAAATTAAAACGCATTTTTTATCGACACGAGATGGCGGCTACGATGACAACTGCTGTCACAGATACAGATATATAGAGTAAGATAGAAATCCATATCTTTGGTGTCTGTCAAAACACCTTGTAACTGCGTTTACCGCACATCATCGTTAAAATACGCCTTTTTCAACCGAAAGGTTTCCCATTTATTTTTCACGTGGAATATACTCGCAGGTACTCGTATATTCACCGCACCCTCCCTCTGTTGATCTTTCGTGTCAATAAAGTACCTACATGAAGATTTATTACCTAGCGGCATGATGCGAGGCCAGAGTAGAGGCATGTACGAGAAACTGCATCATCGTGATACCCGTGGGCCTAAGAAAACAAAAAAAAAATGAGATCACTTTTGAATCTTGATGCTGAAGCTGTTGTTGCAGGTATATAGTGCGACGAAGTCACAGCGCAGCGCTTCAAAAAAAGCTGTGTAAACATGTTGCACTTGGCATCACATCACATCACAGAAAAAGAAGAAGTAGAAGGTAAATAAAACTGCATCACCATGCCCTTGGACTTATTAGCCTGGTTCTGTGTGTGGAAGTAAGTTGCTCTTCGTTCTAAAGACTTCTCGACTCGACGACCATCACGATGTTGTGTGTACAAACAGAACATGAAAATAGCCTTTTAAACCCTCCATTTTAACAAGTGCTTATATACACCAAGTCAAAGTAAATTAGCCAAGGTATCAGTTCCATTGTGTGTGAACAGGTGCTAGTTGAGCTGCTACCGTGTCGCGTCGTCGTCGTCGTCATCGTCGTCATCCCATCATTGTCCTTCGGTTACCAACAATTAAAATCATAATCTACCCCATTTTGTTTTACCTTTTTTTCTTTAAACCTAACCTTTATAACTGCAAACACCATTATGTCTAGGTTTTCAGCAGCGAGGAATCGTCATCGTCAACGCCATGAGCGGGTAATCCCAGGCCACCAGGATAGCAATGCAGGTTGAAAATAAAGTGGTGCTTCAGAGTAAGGTAGGTACCGCTGCTGGCGCTGCTGTGCTCTCTGGTTGATTTCACTTCCTCGCATTGTTAAGGACTCTCTTTCTTTTTCTTTCTCTGTTAGGCTCTGGGGTAATGGATAAAAAGCCATCCAAGGTTAAAGAAAAGTATACACGCGATTATAACAAGGGTAATGTCGGGTTTAAGGTTGCAGTTTATATATATGTATATAATTTTATTAAGAGGGTTTATTTTACTAAGAAAATACTTTTATAAAAAATAAATTTATGTCGCAGTGATGGTTATGGTACAACATTGGGTCCCTTGATAAAGTTAAAAAGATAATTGGTTGGTCTTTTTACAAAAAAAAAACTAATTTTCAAAACAAAAGGAAATAAACACCGACTTTTGTTACCTTGAATGGGTTTAATTTTGTATGAAGCCACCGAATAGCTTTGGATTGAAAATATTTTTAAAAATGTGCAACTTTTAAACGTTTAGGGAAAACTTGTACAGTGCATGTATTATATTTGAATGGCAGGGTTTGTTCCCGTGACAAAATCATTTGGAAACCAGAAATATATGGTAATTGATTGAATCAGCCACAAAAGAACTCAAAAACCTCTTAGCATCGACATAATATTTACTTTTTCAATGATTCCTTCAGTAAATAAATTGATGGAACACGTGAAATCGATCGAAAAAAAATGTGAACATTTCAAACAATGCAAAATATTGCAAGAAGAAAGCGAAAAACTGAAAGAATTCAAATGATTGATTGATGCGGTTTAAAACTATTGCAGTCTTAAGAAAATTGTATGAATGCAATCTTTAGGTTAAATTAAATGAAAGCTTGTAAAAGAATGCATTCGGAAAGATTACCCTACTTGAAGGAGCGTTCAGGGAAATTTTCGTTTTTTTTTCTTGCTTTATGTCATATGGTACTGAAGGTTTGCAAACAAAATTTTGTAAAGCAAACATTTTAAGGAAAATTTCAAATAATGTTTTTAAACAAAATTGAATTTTTCGGTTTTTTGCTTATAACTCGAAAATTGAAATCAAATACCAGTTTTACAATTTGCAACTCCAATTGTTTGCTCAGTCCAACGTCTTGGGGCTAATATGTGAAGTTAAAATTTGAGGATTTTTGTGGACTTCATAAAATGTACAATACAATGCTGGAAAAAGGTGACAATGGTCGGTGAAAAAGTTTAAAATACGTTTATTGATTTAGGCTAGAAGAAGAAGTAATACCATCCTTAGAAAAATCATTTAAGTTTTGGAAACAAAAAATTGTGTTTCTTCGAAGATCCATATGTTCTCAGCTAGCATTTGAGCCTGAACATCGGAGCAAAAAAACTATTTTTTTTTAATAATTTACAATTATTTTTGAACGATATTTAAGAAATGGCGATAATTTTTAAGTTGTATGCAAGCAAACAGCTTTAAAATTTTTTTTTTGTATACCTACCTTTGCCTTTTTGCTTTTGCTTTTTTTAAGAACTATGAACAATAGAACAGTGTATTGGCTTCAAAAATTTATATTATTCAATTTTAAGCATTACCGTAATATTTTGTTTGTAATTTTTTTTTCCATTTTAAGTATTTTTTAAATGACCTAACCCCCCCCCCCCTAAACAGGGAAGATATACCCAATCTCATAGTTAAAAAAACTAACCATCCCTATAAATCGAGTTTTAACCCCTGCGTTGCACAACTACATAATTTTCAAACAGATTCTGGATCGCAAATCTGAGATTCGTGATCTTGAAGTCATTTTTGATATGAAGTTGTCATTTTCATTACATATTGATTATATTATTGCGAAAGCAAACTCTGCTTGATTTCGTCAAGCGAAACTGCAATGAGTTTACAAACCCGTATGCTTTAAAATCTCTATAAGTCCTTAGTTCGTCCAATTCTTGAATACTGTTCAATTGTTTGGTGTCCTAATGCTTCTGTTTCTATAAATCGTATTGAAAGAGTTCAAAAGGCTTTCACTAGATTTGTTGTAAGGCAACTTATAAGTGGAGAATTGATACTCATTCATATAGCTCAAGATGTGCTTTAATTGGTATTGACTCTTTGGAAAAGAGACGTTCTGTTCAGTGCTTGTTGTTTGTTCATGATGTATTTTCGTATCGAGTAAAAAGTTCAGCAATTGTTCAAATTTTTGAAATATGTGTTCCAGAAAGAAAGATACGTCAGCGTCATTTTTTAAAGAACTCTAGTCATAGGTATAATTATGGTTTCAATGAACCTTTCGAATAAAATATAAATCTAAAATATTATACTAAATAAATTAATTTAAGCTTTAAAAAGTAATCTGTAAGATACGAAATCTGTAGATGAATAAAGAAATAAATAAGTATCCGCCTGAATCATCGTACTCGCACCGAAACCCTTGCAAATACCTAAAAACCTATACCTACAAATTTAGCAGCCCAAAAGGAATTCGTTGACCGAAACCGAAACCCATAACCTAATTACAGAAAATAACACAATTTCCTCAATCCGACACAAAAACAGAAACTTTCAAAATTTCTAAAAATTCAATTCAATTGAATGTCTTGAAATGTTTTTTTTTTCATTTTTATTTTCTCACAAAAATTTCCTTCCCATTAGAGCAGAGGAGAGATCCGTATATTTTTTCTTACAACTCTACTAGACACTTAATAACTAACTGTAAACAATAAAAAAAAACATAAATAATTATTATTCTTTAAAATACCATTCCGCTGTGTATATCTATAAATAGTATATTTGCACTACAGCACCGCTACCAACCATCAAGCCGTTGCTTTTTGACAAAAGTATTTACGCTTTTGCGTTATTTGCATTCTTTTTAATCCGTCAAGGTAGACGATTATTTAATTATTTGTTTTTTTTTTTTCATGAAACTCTTAACAAAAAAATATTTTTTTTTTGAATTTTTCCATCCACACCAGCTGTTGTTTGTTTGCACTCAACAAAAAAAAATATAAATAATAAAAAAAATAACACTAACAAACATCACGTAAATATAATTGACCAAGCGAACATGACAACTCAGCAGAGCGTATCCAAATTAAGCCCTCTCGCAGATTGATGGTTTAAAAAAAAAAAAAACACTCAAAACGCAGTAGGTTTACATATCTACAAAAATAACAAACACTTCTCTTCTTTGAGCCAACACGTTTTTTTCTGAAACGAGTCGAAGCTCGAAGCTGCTTGTCTTGCTTGGCTGCGCATGTGCTATCATAGATGTCACATTTGGTATTTCGCTTGGCAGGTGAATTACCTTCAAAAGTTACACCTGATGTTGCACCAGTTTTGTATCTGTTTTTATTTTTTCGTTTGTCATTTATTTTATTTCAATTTCAATTAAATTCCGCCATCTGACGTTGTGTTTCAATATTCTGGGTTTTTTGCTGGATTTTTGTATGTCTCGCATGACTGGTGCTTGTCCCACCTTCAATAACAAAACCAAAAACCGTATTGTTATGGCACCTATTGTGTGTGTTACTTTGTATTTCATCTGAACTATCTACCTATTTGACTTCTCTCTCTCTCTCTTTTTGGTTCTTCGTCGTCATCGTTGATCTTCAATGAATTTTCATATGTCACCCTAGGGGCCAAGCCATACGAATGATGAACGAAGCCACAGAGCAGTGGTGGCTATAGAGAAGAAAAAAGTATCTAACTGTTCGTTATTCTTCCAACACATAAATTAACCAACGTATCTTACTATCCGTAGCTGTATATACGATGTATTTCAGTGGCAGTGTGGAGTGTTCACCTGGTTCCCAGGCCCCCATTGTCTTTATAACTTATGGATGGCCCAGTATGTGAAGTAAGCAGAGCTTCCACACAGCATAAAGTTAACAGCAAGAGAAAAAAAAACAAAAACTGTTTCGTGTGGCAGGTGAAACAAATGCGATTTCTTGGCAAAGATACGACTCGTCGTATGGAAGGAGATGTGTTATGCAAGCAACATACAAGATTTGTGGATACCGAACCACCAAAAAGAATCAAGCTTAGAAGAGCAATAATTTTGTTTTTTTTTTTTTTCATTTTTACTCAACTGATGCAAGATGTGATATTTCAATGGAAACCATCACAGTTGGGGTTAGAAGTATTGAAGCGATTTTTTTTTTGTTTGATTATATTTTTGTATTTTAGCTGGACAGTGTGGTTCGTGTGAAAGGTGTGGCAAAAGATTACCAACGATGTACAACGTTGGAGCGAAATCATATATTCATACTGCCGTCCTAAGGATAAAGGTCGTAAGCGCCAAAAATCAAAAATTGAGTTTGAGGCATTTTTGGAAATGTTTTGTGTGAAAAAAATTATAAATTCTAACTGTAAAAGGCTCAAAATCACTAGTCCTAAGCAAAAAAAGGCACATCAGTTGCTAAGTAAAGAGGGCCCATATGCAAACATATAAATTGCCTATGTGCCTTTTTTGCTTAGTATCTTAGAACTTCTTTGGTTCATGCGACCTTTTACCCATAACACACTACGATTCGAAAAAAAATGTATGTTTGTTAAGTTTTAGTTTTATACCCAGAATAAATTTATTTAATTCCGTTTAATAAATTGAAGCAATTTTTTTAGGTATCTTTACTAAGCAAAAAAATCGCATATCCATTTATTGGGTCTTTACTAAGCAAAAAGGGCGTAAATCCATTTTAACTTACAAATAACCAAAATAACTTATATTCATTATAACCAAAAATTAACAAAGTTTTTGTTACTAACAATTTTTTAAATTAAAAGAAAAAAATTATTTAAAGGTGCGAAACCAAAAATTGTAAAATGCATTTATCTCAAAACTACAAAAATGGAGATACGGCCTTTTGGCTTAGGACGGCAGCATACCTACATATGTAGATCATTCAGTCTTTATGTGAAATCAAAATTCAATAATTATGAGAAAAAAATTGCGGTACACTTAGGCGTATACGCACTTTTTATATGTTTACTTTATGGGAACAATAAATCATAAACTTAAAACTTGTGCGGGGTCACATTGCCAGAGCTATGACCTCGACAAATAATTTGATCTTTGGAGGCTTCTATCCTAACGAAGAATATTTTGAAAGTGCGCGCTTGAGTGGGTTTAATCCTCCAGAGGCATTCCTCTATTTAGATAGATGCGGTCTGATACAAGATAGGTTGGCAATTCCGTTAATCTACCACGTCAGACGGAAGTACCGTGGACCGGCGGCTCCTTTACAGTCGAGACGCCCTCGCACAAGACGGAGCCGAGCTCCTTCGGTTCAGTAGGGCTGTGTCCGAACGGGACCGAAGAGATAGGGTGAAGCAGGAGAACCAGTTTTGGTGGCTTCAAGCTGCATTTGATAATGGGTAGTCGGGTTGGTTTGTTTTTGAGCCTTGGCCGGCTTACATACTTGTTTTAGGTTAAAGGGTTTAGGGTTTAGGTGGTGGCACAAAAAAAAAATTAAAAAAAAAATACAAAAAAAAAAGATATAGGTTAAGATCAAAAATGGTCACATAAATTTTCTAATTTGTAAGTAGTTTTTTAGGTAGATTAGGTTAGTTTTAAGTAGTATTAAGTTTTATTTTAAGGACTTCATTTTAAGTTGCATGTAAGATAAAAAAATAAAGTTAGTTTTTTTTAAGATTTTTCTAACAGTTAAAAAATAAATGACTAATTCAAATAAAATTAAATACATAAATAGTTCATAGGCCAAAAGGCATTAGTTTTAAGTTTATCATGAATTACTTAGAGCGCCCCAATGGGGCCAGTAAGTTATATTTAAGTCTTAGTTAAGTACAGTTTTAGTTTTAGTTAGGTTAAGAAGATTAAATAAAAATGAATTTCTAAAAAAAAAAAAAATCATAACCTCTACAAAAAAACTAAAAATAAAAATGTCTAAAAATAGTTTAAACCGCTGTCATAACGGGTCTTAAAAGGTTTTTTCGACTTTTTTCAAACATTTTTTTGGGGAAGGGGGACTTTTTATTTTCGAAAGTTTTTTTTGTTTTTTATGAACGAAAATTTTTATTTAATTTTTGGTTGTAATTTTCTTTGAACCGGACATTATTTTAATCAACAAAAAACAATTTTTCGAACACTATTTGAGCATTATGCTTTATTTTTTGATTGGCCGTATATGATAATTATTTTTTACAGAATTTGGGAGATTTGATGGAGAAAAAGATCAAATTGCTAGGTTCAGCGTATTCGAATTCAGCAGATCTAACGTTTGCCATATAATCTTTTCGTGAGATGTTTCTATTAATTGTAGCAATTGTCTGAAGTTAAATTCTCTTTTTTTTTTGTTATATTGGCCTCTTTTATATCACTCATTTCGCGACTCACATTTTTATGTTCACCTCAAAAGGAAAATGTTTGGCGAAAAAAAGATGTTGCTTTATTCAAACGTTGAATTTCCAGTTTCCTGATATAAAGAAATTTTGGGTTTCACAAACATTTGCTTTGAGGCGAAAGTTCAAAAAGTTCGGAAAATCTTGATGCAACATCCTATACTAATACAATTTCAATAAAAATTCATATCTTTGATAAAAACCTAAATTTTCTATCCAACACAAAAACGAACCAACTTTCTGATAAAAAAAAAAAACAATTAACATTCAAACCCAAGCCCCGCGGGTGTAATATTTTAAAACAATTCCATACAATAAAAAAAAAATAATTTACAACCGGAATTTCCAAATGTAAACATACAGAAAAAAAAAACAAAGTGAGGAACTCATAAAACAAATTAAAAAAAAAAATACCTCACCCGCCATAATAATAATATAATCAAATAGCTTGATAGGCAATTTCATTAATGGCATAACAAAAGGCCAATTAAATTCAATATATGTACGTACCTATAGTTAAATGAAAAGAACGTACAATATAACGTACACCAAAGTCGATAATAGAGAAGAGAACCGAATCGACCAATAACGATATTGCTTGATGGAATGGCGTATATGTATATTGCAAGAGTCGAAGACGTGTCGCATATTAAATCATGTTTGATATAACTTTTGATAGATTATTTTTTTGTGTTCGAACCCTAGAAGCCTACTTATTATTAGAACGCGCATGGTCTTGAAGTATCGATGATTTATTACCCTAAACAAAAAAAGTTTCTCTTTCAATTAGTTTTTTTTTTTTTTTTTTTGAAGTCAGAGTCTATAGAATTTAAGTGTTTTTACTTTTTTTTTGAGGAAAACTCCCATATATCCAATTACGAAAAACTTTTATAGTTTAATAATTCGTATAGCGACTATTTGGCCTTCGAATTACCAATCATTTATCGAACCCACGCATCATTGACCTCTCTCGTCTGTTTTGGCCCATTTTTTTTTTTTTGCAAAATTTAATTACAAAGAGAGTGAGAGAGAAAAAGTCTGTGCTCTACCAAAAATATTGGATTTCAATTGATTAAAAGGAATTAAAACTCCGACAAAAAAACACGTAAATCGATTAGTCCTGGCGATTATCCGATTTAATGGAAAAATATCGAGCCTTGGCTGTTGTGCGTCTGACATGGCTTTACATCGACGTTCGTCGTCATCGCCACCGCCTGCGCTTAATGTTCGTGTGGAATACAAATTGAAAAAAAAAGCATCCAATGAAATACAAAAACAGTAACATTAAAATTAAAACAAATTTCCAAAACGTGTTCTCAATGGCTATGGAAGCCATAAAAATGCTATTTAGGTCCTCATTCTCGTTTTGTATATTTTTTTTGTTGTTGTTGTTGTTGTTGCTATTAACATTCAACAAGTGCTGGAGGTTGTGAGCAGCGTAGAGGTATTAATCCTACTCCTACTTAACGCGTGTAGGTTTAGTGTACCTGTTGAAATTACGTCCAAGGATATCCAAGGATTGTTAATTCGAATGGAAAGGATGAGATGAAGAATAGGTAGGTAGGTATAATTGCTTTCAATAAAATATAACTCTATGTAGGTGGTTAGGTTAGGGTGGAGGATTCATATAAATATAAATAAAATCTAAAACATTATAATATTTAAGTTTTGAAACAATAAAATAAAATGTGTTTTTTAAGCTTTTTTTATGTTCTAACTCTTTATTTATTAGCCTATAACTTTTATGGGTTTTTGCAAGAGCTCAAATGACCAAGCACTGTAAAATAGGAGAACACACATTTGCATAAACTTCAAACGTCAGGAAAATGAAAACAGTATAGCAGAAAGACTGCAAATTTATTTTTCTATTTTCTGTGTAATGTGGAGCCTGGGAAAAATTTAGTGCTTTTTGTTTTTATTTGCGCCAAGTTTAAAGAAAATATAACAGGAAGTGCAGCAACGATAAGTTACACTTTCTCTTTTTTTTTATGTTTTCTTTTTCGAGAGTGGAAGAATTTGTAGATTCAGAATAATTCCATTGCATCTATAAAAAAAAATGTATGGCGATCTAGGTATTTGTTACGACAGATTGTATTCACTCCTAGGCTAGTGAAATATAGGCAGTTTTCAGAAAATTCCTATTTCAATTCATAATTTAAAGTTTTCAAAAAAAAATGGTAAGCTGTATGAAATAAAATATTTTAACAGTTTTCGGAACTTTGTAAGAAATGGTTTTAAACTTCATAAAAAGCATTTGTCCACTTTTTGGGTTGTTACAAAAAAAAACTTTCAAGTTTCGTACGCAGTAAATTATTCATCATGTTTTCCGAGCATAGTTTTTATTTAATTTCTCGCATAATAAACAATCCGTACAGTTTTCGGAGTGTTATAAAAAAATAAATTTGATAAAAGAAAATTATTATCAATGCTATTATTTTACCAAACTCCGAAATATATTTACATATGTATATGTATTGTTTTTCGGTATTTAATAGAAATATTATGATTAATGTATGTACCTACATGGATTATTCGGAGTCTTCAAAAATTCAAAACTTCCATTCTATAAAACTCCGAAAATTTTATGAATGGAATGGAAAACTTATTGAACTACGAGTATATGAAATAAAACACTCATTTAGCATTCGGGTTGTTAAAAAAATATATTTATCTGAGTGTTTAAAATTTTTGTTTTAAGTTGTTTTCGGTGTGTTTGAAAAATTTGGCCTTTTCTTAAATTTAAATTTATACATAACTTTTATTCTAAAACACTCCAAAAAATGTACCTATAATTAAAAAACAGTAAGATGAGGTAACATATTGAGCTATTTTACAATAAAAAAAAATTTTAAACAATTAAAAAAAAAAAGAAACATCTTATTTTGAGAAGAATATCACTTTAAAAGTTTAACTCATTAAAATTCAACTCCTATAAATGCGAATTCAAAGTTCAGGTATTAACAAAAACATGTTGCTTTTGCCTGTGCTTTATTATTAGTCTATTTACTCTTAACATTTGAATTTCTATTGTGAAGTGGTACAGTGACAATTGTTGTTATCCATGTTTATACAATGACCAATCAGATTTTTTTACCTTCTTTTTCAACGAAAGCCATTGGAAAATCTTATTTTTTGTTTTCTATTTTAGGTGGCTCGTTTTTCTTTGTGTACCACCCTTAATGTCTGTTTGTCTATCCAATAGAGAACATATCGAAGATCAATCAAGATTGACCTGATTTCTTGTTCCGTTGCCGCCATTTTGGATTTTAGTTTTTATTAAATATCTAGTTTCGTGTTGGTTTCAGAAGAAATTTTACTTCTAATTGATTTGAATAAATAAATAAAAATAATAAATAATAATAAAAAAAAATATATCTTTTTTCAGACAAAGTTTTGCATGTACATACATACATATTGTTTAAGTATTTAATAATATACACCCAATGAACCGTCCGTAGTAACAAATTCACGAATACGCACTGTATCCCCCAGTAGAGAAGAAATCTTAACCGCAATCAAAGCACTGAAAAACAACAAAGCGATTGGACTTGACGGCATTCCGGCAGAGCTCTTACGAGCAGCGCCAACAACATCGTCTGAGCTCCTGCACCCACTCATAGAAAGAGCCTGGGAAACAGAAAACTTTCCTGAGGAGTGGAAAAAGGGGATGATCGTCAAGCTCCCAAGAAAAGGAGACCTAACTCAGTGCGAAAACTGGAGAGGAATTTGCGTGCTGCCTGCTGTAGCGAAGGTTAAAGCAAAAATCGTCTTAGAACGAATATAAGTCCACCTAGAAGACACCCTTGACGCCGAACAAGCGGGTTTCCGCACTGGATCTTCCTGTGTGGATCACATCAACACCTTGCGGATCATCATCGAACAATGCGTCGAATATCGTTCACCACTTCACCTGCTGTTCATCGATTTCGAAAAGGCGTTTGACAGTGTCAATAGAGAATTTATTTGGCTTACTCTGCGCAGGAGGGGCATCCCGGATAAATTGATTGCTATAATCAAGGCTACAAATGAAGGATCCAAATGTCACGTTCTGCATAAAGGGAGGTTGTCAGAGGAATTTGAAATTCAAAGTGGAGTTAGACAGGGTTGTATTGGTGACAGTACAATACTGTTCCTGTTGGTAATAAGTGATGTACTGCATGCAGCTTTGTCGAATGTAAATGTAAAAAATAAATTCAGTGGAATCTGCTATCACACCTTAAACACCTAGACTACGCAGATGACGTATGCGATCTCCATCAAATGACAACAAGAGTGGAGAGAGAAGCTGAAAGCGTCGGGCTTAAGATAAATACGGCAAAAACAAAGAAGATCAGCCTTGGAACTTCCTCATCTACTCAAATAGATATTTCTGGACAACCAGTAAAGATGGTAGAGAGTTTTCAATACCTTGGGAGTATTGTCTCTACTGATGGCGGGACCGAAATAACCGTCGAATCGGGAAAGCAAAGGCTGCGTTCGGAATGCTGTTCAAAATATGGAGGAACAACTCTATAAGCTCAAAGACCAGGCTACGATTGTTCCGCTCCAATGTAGAATCCGTGCATCTTTATGGATGCAGCACTTGGAAAGTAACACCCACTGTCACAAGAAATCTGCAAACGTTCGTAAATAGATGTCTGCGAAACATCTTGCGGATTTTCTGGCCTTACCGTATCTCCAATGATGAACTTCATGCGAGGACAGGTCAGGAACCCATTGACTCTGTAATACGAAAACGTAAGTGGCAGTGGATTGGACATACGCTTCGAAAAGGCCACGAGTGCATTGCGGGTCAAGCGATGCAATGGAACCCTCTCGCTCTCACGCAGAAAGGCAGAGGAGTGGGCCGACCTAGAAGTACTTGGCGAAGAACGGTCGAAGAGGAATCAGCACAACTGGAGAAGACTTTGAGAGAGCTGAGGTACATCTCCAGAAACCGAACACGCGCGTAGGAGAAGTGGAGGCCCTAGGCCCCGCAAGAGGAACACCACGGACGTAAAAGGTCTGAGGACTTAATCAAATCAATCATCAATTTAATAATATACATTTAAAATTGATCTCAAAGAATATTTATTTAAACGTTTTGAAATTTTATAAGCAAAAAATTACCGAAAAGCGCGACTACTTAAAAAAACCCACTGAAAAAATGTTATCAACGTTGTAAGACCCACTTCTTGTATGTGTACATACGGTTTGTCTTATCGGTTGAATCACAAACGCCATTACTTTTGGAGCTCAAAAAATTCAAACTGCCCTATAATTAGTACACGTATACAATTGGGTTGGTACAAGCTGCTGGATAGTCTTTTTTAATTTATTTAATGAACACAAAAACAAAACTAACAAAATCAAATAGGTACAATTACAAAGTTTATCAAAAAATTTTATGGAAAATGAAAAAAATAAATAAAATAAATTAAAAATGAACATAATTGACTCCATTATCTCTCAAATCATTTTCCATGAAAACTTAATTATTTTCCAATACCCATAACATAGCTTAAGTTTTAATATTCTCAAAAACAAAAATGTTCTACTTCAGTAGCTACCTACCGACCTACTCAAAAAAAAAAAAAAACGAAAAGTCTTCATCGCAAGAAGAACAGATAACTTTTCTTTATAAGTTGCAACTTGTCTTTTATATTGCAACCGTTTCCTCTTTATTATTGTTCAAGCGTATAACTTTTATAAATTCAAATAACGACATAATCCGATTAAAAATTGTGTGAATGACAGCATACTTAATTGACTTTTCCATTTAGAAATTTTATTTTTGTAAGTTCTCAGCATTTTCGTTTGTTTTTGAATGGAATAAAATTCAAAGAAAAAAAAAAATGTAGTGCAACACAGGGTACTTATATACGTATATGTACTTACATAAACTTCATTCAAAGAAAAGATGTCCTCCATTGAGTTTTGAAATAATTATTTTTATATTAGAAAGGTTAGGAGCAAGCGATGCGAATATTTCAATGATTTTCATGTTTTTCAAGGCAAACAATTTAATTAATTATATATTTTTAAAATTATATTTCTAAATTTTTCTCTTTTCTGAAAAGTTCTTTAATAGACTTTCGAGAATCTTGGTAAATACGACTTTGTCTCGTTGTCTAGATACCAAATGCTTTGGCGGTCTATTATTCTTTCGGCACCCTGAGACATAATCAAAAATGTTTTGTCTTGCATCTAGCACAAACTGCCTTATGGCGTTTTTTCCTCTTCGCCTGTTAACAGGTAAACCAATAAGATAACATTGTTAAATTAATAACAAGAACTTTGTGATGCTTTCTAAGAACGAACGATTTTAAAAAACTTTGAATCAGTTGGTTTTCAATCTTTATTAAATTTTTTAAAGATATAGATCTTTAAAATGGAATAAAAAAACGATGAATTTTTGAAATTGACATAAATTATCTGTACTCGAAAGATAATTTTTTGAAATTTAAATATGATTTCTGGCATAAGAGATAATTTAATTAGTTCTTAAATAAGCAATATGGCGGCAAATATTTATACAAAATGAGAGAGGAAAGCTAAGTGGGAGTGCTTTGGTGGTGCTCCCTACTGACAGTTGAAATTTCATTGTACTCCGATTTAATGCAAATCTAACAATTTTTTACCGCAATTTGACGGATTATCACACGAACAAACAATCTAACCAAAAATTTTGAAAATATTAATTTTTTTCACATAAGAACTGATAGAGCTTGCCTTAATGGGTAAAAACTAGAGCCTAGCACTTCAAATTCTATGCACCTTTCTAAAAAAAACTATAAAACGTATCAATCAAATATTCTAACAACAAAAACGTGAAACCCTGTCGTGCATTTTAAATGTTCTTTAATGTAACTATACAACAACCTTAAGTAGGTATCTCTCTCTCTCATTTAAAATATTGGCCTCACCTCACTATAAACTCATTTGTACCTCTTCTCTGATGCTCCAACAACCTTACCAACATCAGAAGAGAGCGGGAAATAGAAGTTTATATGGGTCAAAGTGAAAATTACCCAAGTTAAATAGTTGAAACGACACGATTGGAAGAGGAGTAATGGCTATTAAATGTATGTGCAATGACTATACGAAGCGACGACGACGATGAGTACGTGTTGTAATGCAGTAGCAATCGAATCAAGGTATGCCGATAGATGCAAAGTTTCAACACGTTTCCGAGACTCATTCGAACCTCTGGAATAGCTTTAAAAAATGTTTGAGTTTTTTTTTATTTTGTTTATTTGTGGTGTTGTCAGAAAGGTGCAAGCCTGACCCCTTTATAATTAATGTCGAATCGCTTGTCATGTCATGGGGCCATGGCAGTAATGTAAATTATACACTTGACCAGACTTAATGCAATGAAGCAGGAATGCTTGTAGGTAAGGTAGTGTGTTGCTTTTTTTTTAATGCTATCTTAATGACGCTCATCTAATGGCCATAATAATATAATCAATGCTCTACGCTGAGATAGAAACAACAAAAAAAAAACCAGCGCTATCAAGATAGAAGAGAGGAAATTAAAATATCGAACCAGAAATACGGGAAATGAATTGATTTACCGGAAATGTAAGTCGGGTTTTGTTTAATGATATCGCCTGGCTTTTCGTAAAGCAATAGAGCTATGCATCTTATACAGTTTTTGTTGTGATATGGTGTTCATTAAAAATGCCACACACTTCAGGTAGTTGTTGTTTTTGTTGTTTGGTTTTAATGATGATTATGATGTGATAGGAGATATGGAGATGATGTGAAGCACTAGTAATGAATTATTGTTATACCTTCTTTCCCCGTGATGGTTTGGGGGCCGGTCTTGAGTGATGAAGAAATTATATTGATATACATAGTTGTTGTTGCAAGAAAATGTGAGATATTATGTATGCAAATCTGTGAAGAGGAAGAGACTTTAGTTTTTGTTTTCAATATTACGTTTCAATGCGAAATTTGATCTTTCAGAAATTCGCTAAGTGTTTCCCACTACTTACTTCAAAGAAAATTCAATCGACTTTGGTATAGATGAATCACTACCAAGAATATGCCAACCACATAGCTTAAAGAACACAAACGAAGATATCTATAAAAGATGCCACCGACAGGATAGTAGACAAATTTGACATAAAAAAAAATAGTTTGTGCAACAATTCGATTTGAATAATTCTGCATTTAATGGAACAAATTTTAGGTTTTCAATTTTTATAATTGGTGAACATTTTTGTTAATTTTTTCATGGGTAATTTTAGAAGGCAAAAGGTCTTAACAAAGTTAGAAGAGCATACCGGAACAAATCATCGGTGGAAGAGAAAAGTGACAAAAAACATGACGTTATTTCGTTTTTGTGATAAAATAATCGCAAGAATAATCGCGAGATAGATATTTTAATGTCAGTTTTTTTTTTCTGAAAATTTGATTTTTGAAAAACTACTTTGAAAATAATACACGAAACCAAAGCACGGTAAGTTATATAGAAAATAAGTACAGTTTTTTTTCATTGCACATACCAAAATATTTTTGAATAAATATAAAATGAGCTTAAGTTGAAGCCTTGAGAACTAGTATTGTTGTAAATCTTGTTTTGGAGTTAGTCAATTGGTCTCCAAAAATAACATAAATATTGAAAAGTCGTTGTCGAAATTTTTTTTCAGAACTTCTTAAAAACACTAAAATTAAATTTTTTTTTGTTTATAATTTTCAAATAGTTTTTGATATTTCAACATATTGTTCCGAACAATCTATAAAAAATTTTCTAAATTTCGATTTTCGGAGGTGAAACCTACATTTTTATTTGCGACTATAGGTACTATAGGTTTTGGAATGGAATTGAATTGGAGAATAAGGTAAGTATGTTAAAAAATATAATAAAATGTATTGTCCCTATACAACCAATTTTCACAATAATACAGCTATTCAAAAATCACTTCCAAAAATACTAAAACAAGCACTCTCTAAATTTTTGCGGTCATTGTCCAAGCTTAATTCTTTTTAATACTTATTTTATATCTATTGTTTCTGTCCAAGTGACATTTCAATTAGTTTGAGCCAATTAATTTCTCAATTACAATTGATTCCGACAACTTCAAACATCTTCATTCGTTAACTATTACACCTGTCGGCATTAAAGCCTACCACAAATCACTGTTATTTGCCAAACTAGGTCTCACAGTACAGCACACAGCACAGTCCTATGTAAACATTAAACAACCTCTTATTAAACACGCATGACTACCTCCTTGAAATGCAATGTTGTCTTGTCAAGTTTATTATGTTTCTTAGAATGCCATCTGATTTTATATTATTTAAAGGCAACAACCATGAAAATTTCTACTACCTACCTTATAACTTATGAGTATAAACAAAAAGGTACAAAGTACATTTCTATATAATGAATTATTTGCATATACCTTACCCAAGTTATGTAGGAACCTAAATAAGTTATAACATAGGTTAGGTACACCTAAACAAGTTACAACAATACTTAGTAGTATTATAGTTGTCCCTTTTATTCGCAAAACAAAAACAATAATAAAGAATTATACCATGCCTAATGGTCAGTCAGAGTCAGTAGGTTCTGAATAAATTTAGTGTTGGGTTCTATACACGCTTTTAACTTTTCCCTGCTGATGTTAGCAAAAAGGTTTCGCATTATGGTGATCACTCTACCGGAACATAATTATGCAGCTTCATAAGTTTACCTTTTGTCTTGTTGATAATACTATTCTATGTTTTATACCTTTGGATTTCTCTTCTAACCAAAAATTCTGTATAGTTGCCAAATAGGTTCAATGTTAAGAAGTATCAGAAACTAAAATTAACTTTGTTTGGAAATAATTTCAGACTTGTAATGAAGGCACTTTATAGGAAGTCCCATGGAACCATCTGCCGACGACTTTGTAAAAATTTCTATGGATGTTGATATAAAACCAGAAGATCACAACTCTTAGAGATGATGTATTAGTAGTTGTACGTCAGAACACAAAATAGCAGAAATATTTCGTTTTCCACAACCTATTTAAATATATCACTAAATATTCAATGGTTGACAGAGCTCCAGAATAAAAGTTAACTAGAATATTTATCGACAGCAGGAAGAGAAACAACTTCTCAGGGGAAGTAAAAGACTGCCTACCGAACCGTTACAGAAATCTTAAGGAGAAAAGAAGTTTATCGAAGAAATCACCTATCTATCTATTTGTAAAAATCCAGACTCGAATGTCGTCCTTGATGGGGAACTGAATGACACGTTCTTTTAACATTTATAAATTCTACTCCAATGAATTTCTGGACAAGGGGTTTTAATTGGCAGAGTTTCGTTACTCTTCTCCGTTTCGTCTCCGTTTCTTCACGAAGGTGAGACGAGATTAAGATGAGACTAACTCTTAGAGACCAAGACGAGAGCGTTATTTTTAGACCGCGACTTACTTAGAGTCTCGGTGGCCTCTTTCCAGTGAGATTCAATAATACAATGCAATTTTTGTTCCTCATTTTTCAAAGAAAAATATACGAGACCAAAAAGATAGTCGGTAGTTGGTACTGAGGCGCGGCCAAGATGAGACTAAGTTCAATGATTTGATACCGAGATGATACTGAAATTTTTATTTTGACGCGACTTCAATATTCTCGTTTGTTCTCATCGCGTTGCCAACCTTACTCCTTATCTACTTATTTCTTTCCTATATCGCAGGTGCGCTCGAACTCATTTAAGAACGTATTAATAACTAATCTGTCTTAAAACTATCTCAAGTGAAGAAGCAATAGTTTACGAAAAAATTTTTGAGTCTGCAAATAAATTTTTAGCAGAATTAGTGTTTTCATATGTCTATAAAGTCAGCAAATAAATTTTCACGAAAACTAAGGAGGCTATTTTCTTTTTTTTGCAGTTCATCAAAAAGTGAGTGTAATCCACCTGTACTGCCAACTTCCTTACGCTTAAAACTTGAAATAAGGCTCAAAAATTTGAAGTTAATTTGCAATTCAAGAAAATATGTATTAATTTTAAGTTTTAAAGTCCTCTTAAGAAAAATTATTCTTTACCCCCAACTTTATTATAAGCTACATATAGAATACATACATATCTCTTTCCCGGGAACTTATTTAGCTTGAAACTTGGAAAACAGCTCACAGTTTTTTTTTCATTTCCAGAAAACATCAATGCTAAATTTTGAAATCGTTAGTTAAAAATTCAAGCGATTACACCCACTTTTTTATGAACTGAAAAATCATGAGTTATTGAGATGAGTCACTTTTCATTTGATAAAATGGATTTAGTGAGTAAATGATTTTCTGTTTTACTGTATTGTTAACGTTTTGGTTACATGTCAATTGTCTCAACATAAATACGGACTGACCCATTTCCCTTAATAGCTAAATTACATTTGCTCGTGAAAGGAGACTTGTGAGATGAGTCATCTCATTCACTGGCCAAAATAGCTAAATCTCGGTACAGGAACAGAAATTCAAAAAAAAAACAAGTTCTTCAATTATCATCGATTTTTCGAAGAGTTCTATCGGTTCGATAGTTGTTAGAGAATATGACCCCTGTAATAGACTATAGACGTACTCGGATGAAAGTATATTATTTAAAATCTAAGTTGGCAATAATGATTTGGATTTCTAAGAAACAATAACGACCAACTTGGTGTGGACTTCGCCAACAACGACAAAAATGTATTCCTTTTCATATTTATATTTTTCGGCCCAAACACGCAAAGCTGAAAACATAATTTTACGTTTTTTTTTTTTTTTGTTCTCCTGCTGCTGCTGTCGTTTTACTTCCTCTCTTTTATTATTTATGATAGTGTTTCCATTTTACTTTTTTGCATATTACTTTTTTTTCGTTTGTTATTGTTTTCCTTCGCCCATTCATCGTATCGATATACGAATTTTGTTTCCTCTGTTTTGTTGCTTTTTTTCAGTGCTGCGTATATGGATGAAATGAGCTGAGCAGTTGGCCACCAGCTAAGGTGAGTCCATAATAATACTCTAACCCGTACTCGTACACCACCAACTTTATTACCCTCATTCAAAATTTGAGGGTATTAGGGGGGTTATTCCGGTAGCGGCTTTGGTTGGACTTGGACTATTGACTGCGCCTTTGATGGACGTGTTCTTTGTTTTTGTTTTTGTTTTATTTAACCTCTTGCAACTTAAAATATGTATACGAGGGAAGACCTCGTAACTGGGAGTTTTATATCTACTACTGCCCGTACCCTACTCTGGTAGTTCGTGTACATGACTTTATTAGGAGTGTTTTGCATATCGACATCGTCGAGACTCCAATTCACCACATCCAGTGAGCACAGGAACGTCGTCGTCGGTCGTCGTCATTGTCATGGGTGCACTTCCATATAAAGTGGGAAAAAAGGTTGAGGATGTGGAAGAGTTTGTCTTCCTTCGTGAGGACAGCAAATATATACATAGGTATAGTAAAAACTTTTACTGGCTGCATCAGTGAAGTTGGGAGGCTTTTATGGTATAAAAACCAAAAACCAGGAGTTAGAGGTTGAGAGGTCTCTCACTTTTGGTTTATGTGTGCGGTGGCTTTAAACTTACTTCCTTGCTCCCTCTGGAAGATACTTAAGCATTTCCATTTACAACTCTTTTTTTTATGTTGCTCTTTTTTTTTTAAATTTTATTGACATGAAATCGTCTGGTGTAGTAGAGTGTGGTTTTTGGGAAGGAAATACTTAACTCTAGGTTTAGTATTGCGACTTGCGGAGGATATTGAAGGGCTTCTTCTATATATGTGGTTTGTTGTTTTGCACATTAATTTATTGAAAAGCAAACATCAATGACGAACCATTTGGGTATCGACGGAAACTCTGTGGGTATTAACAAGATGATGGTTGGTTTGGTTATATAAACTCTGATGAGAGATAATCGTGTGCGATAGTTTGTTAACCCTCTTGGATTACTAAATCCTATATACATACACCAAAACCACACAACACTCAACGAAATCCGACATCGTCTTATGGCTGAATCGCAAACAAGGAGGAACATTATCTCTCTCCTCTCTCGAAATGAAGCCTGGTGTCCGTTTTGTCGTCCTTTGGCTTCTTCGCTCGCGGTATCTACGGTTGCATATGATGTGGCTTACCTATGCGGACTATGGATTGAGTCTTTTTTTTTTTTGTTGCCTCGAATTTGAACTTGTGGCATAAATGAATTCAGTTCTTGCGGTTGTGATGTTTGCAAATTAATTTAACGAGCCAAATTCATGCAATCCAAAACCCACAGTCATACTCAAGCTCAAGCCACCATACCATCACCATATCAGCTACCCACAGAAAGAGGGCTTGAAGTGGCTTTGGCTTTAACTATATATATACATGTATATATACCAAAAACTAACCTACCTACATCGGCTTCTGATGATGAGGGAATGGTGAAGTGAAGTGGGCCAACAGAATGAGACGAATTTTGTATTTCAGTATCTGTATAGAAGTTTTTGAAGAGAAGTGGATATTCGTTTGATGAGAATCCATTGAAGATACTTTTTATAGCCTCATTTGCATTTGATGATGAATACATGAATATCTATAGATACAGATAGGTATACAACCCGCTGAGTTCTTTGAGCGTGATATCGCTTGATGATGACGCAAAAGAGAGGAGGTTCAATATACTTATGTCTATATATTTCTATGAAAATGAATACAGAACATCCACAGAAATTTGCTTTGCAATTAATTATATTGAATGGAAGTTCTAATGAAGAGTAGTGTTTAGTTTTTTTTGAACCAAAAAAAAATTAATATACAATTCGGAATGTTTATTGCTGCTGGTGGTATCAATAGAAGAACTATTTGGAAAGGACAATGGAGGAGGAGAGATGAAGAAGTGAGGATAGAGTTATTAGTATGATATGCAATAATTTTTTTTTTAATAAACTTTTAGATACGAGGCTTCCTTAATTTTGCCGCCATCAGAAATTTTTGTGGAAAATTTAATTTAAATTTGCGCTACAAAAACTTCAAAAGAAGATTTTCAAACTAACCCCTCTCACCCCATCATTAGAGAAATCTATGATTCAGTGATAAGTCTGAGTTTTGAAAAACTGGGTCTGTGTAAATTTAGAAATTTAAATTTTTTTTTGTCAAAATTTTTAGAATTTCTGATAAATAAAAAAAATTGTCTCATTTGTTTTTCATAAAACATTTAACTAGCTTGTAAATACTAGATAAATTAATTTTTTCTTTGCGCTTATAAAAGAAAATCGACACAAAAATTGTTGGAAAAAAATTTATAAATTTTTATTTTTGATAATAATTTTTTTTTTTTGAAAATAAAGTTTTAATTTTTTTTTCGATTCATAAACAATTTAGATAGCTCATAAATACTAGATAAATCAATATATGGATTTTCACTATCCCTATTCCCTTTTGCTATCTTAAACTCAAGTTAGCAGACCATTCATTTTTACCAAACTATAGGAGCATACATTTTTTTAGAATCACTTCAAAGTACTAGGGCACTATTTAATGCCATTTAAAAATTACTCTGCTGACTTTCGTCTCCTATATTGATATACGTATGTACATACTTAAATTATTTTAACTATCAGTGAAAAAATTATGAACTGCAAAAACGGTTTACAGATTTTTTTTTCAAAAACAAAAATGATTTAAAATTTAATAATAACTGTAATCTGATAATATAATTTCATGGTAAAACTTTGTCTCTCAACGCTTGTATCTTATCTTTAATTCCAAATTTTAAAAAATTTAAATACAAAAATTAAAACTTATATTAATTATTTAAAATCTTAATTACGTCTATTTTAAAATTCGTTGTAATATTAAGACTTATATTGGCCTTCTTAAAAAGGACAACTTTAAAGACAAATAAAATATTTTTTCCTAGATTGAGGGCTGGCTGCGAGAAACGAGACTCGAACGAGACTCATTTCAGACGAGAACTTATTTTAGGATAGAGACTTACCGAAAGTCCAGGAGGTTTTTGAAATTGAAAATTTAAATTTTTTCATCCTCTCTCGACCATGTTCTGAATTCAAACCATCGAAGTTTAATCTAACAAAATTAACCGAAGCAATGCAACTACGTGGCCACTAGTTTATAAAATTTATCATTTTTAATACTATTAACTGACGCAAGCTGTTAACTTAATTAAAACAGATATACAGAAGAATTAACTTTTTATAATTATTAAAATCTTCATATTTATTCAAACAAAAAAGTTTTCTCTGCTCTTCGTTTTCTTGACATTATTTTCATAATTTTTAATATACATCCAAAATTTTTATTCAAATAAAAGATCACGTAAAACATTATCTACATTCTACAGGATTTAACTCCACACAATAATAAATAAATATTTGCTCAACGAATTCTTAATAAAATATTCAACATCTTGTTCTAATGTACATGAGTAGGTATTCATGTTTATAGAGGAAGGAAGAGCATATGTTATGGGTTTTTTTTGTTTGTATAGTATATTTTTATTTCTTCTCCAGAAATGCCTTAAGGAAAAGACTTCTCCTAACCGTATACTGACATTAGATTATAATACCAACTTGGGAAGAGAGTTGTACGAGTTTGTATAATATATTTAAGGGCTATTCCTTTTGCCTTAATTTATTTCCTTGCAGAGGTATTGTGTTATTGGAATTTTTTTTTTTTTCTTGTTGTGCTGTGATAAAATGTGCTTAGTTTTCAATGATGAAATTTATGTTGATTTTATTTACTTTTTTAAACTAAATATTTTATTTCGAGAGAAAATTTAAAAGTTTATTGATTCCTTGGCACTTATTCCGGTTCTATGATAAAATTATATGATAAGTTGTATTTATCATCTGATTTTTTAAACTATCTTATTTCATTTCATGCTGCTTTTCATCAGTTTATCATAGAACCGGAGTAGGGTTCCTGAAGTTGTTTTCATGTTTTATTGAAATGGTTTTTATATTTATTGATTTAATTTATATTATCTGTAAACGACCTTACATTCTACACTAAAATAGAATAATTTTCTTCTCTCAACCTGCACATTTCTAATAAATATATCAAATGTCCAAGCCTCATCACTACCATAATTGTTTTGTTCAGTTTAAACATAACATTTAATTTTTTCAATGAAAATTTAAAATACATTAAAATGAAAAAAAAAACTAAGCAATTCAATTATTGTTAAAATTGGATTTCTATAGTTTACACAACAAAAGCTCATCCGATGTTAAGCCCACATTCACCCACATGTGCTGAGTTGTTAACTGTTGGTTTAATGCCAATAAACAATTTTGTATAATTACAAACTAAACCCGATAGGAAAATTGATATAATTGTAGTTTCTATTTTGCTTGAAAATCAATCTACCTTTTTGACAGGTGGTTTTATATTGACTATTTTTGTTATTTATAAAATTGAATGAACTGAAACTGATTGGAAGAGAAAATTCTTAAATAAAAAATTTAACTTCTACACTATGTGTCGGTCGATTGGATATTAATTTATTTTGCATTTTTAAGGATTGATTTTGATAAAATAAACTTTTAAAAACAGTATGCATTTCATTTTATTTTATTTTAGAAAATTTCAATAAGATTTTCTTCATTAAATCAATCCGATTTGGGAAAACTATTAGTTTGTTGCTTAATTAATTTAATAAGATTTCATAGTATATTAGCTCAATATGTGATATTTTTTTAAGATAGTTTTTTTTTTTAATTTAAAGTTTATACATTAACTTCTTACTTAGTCTACATTAATCCTGGAGTAACTTCAAGTAGAAAAACTTAATAGATAATCTTCTCATTTTTACATAATTTTTGAGATCAGAGCAATTAATTTGTATTCAAATACTTAATTTTTTCGAATTTATTGTTGTAATTTTTTTGTTGAATATTTTGAGTTTTTATAAAAAAAATTGAACTTTCAACAATCTAAAAATATTTTTAAAATGTACTTCCTAATAAATTGCGGGAAGACCGTTTTCCGCACAGAGGAACGTTATAAATTATTCGATATAAAAATTCGAATTGTAAATAAAACATAAAGTAAGAATCTGTTTATCAAAGTAAGGGGCAGTCAAAATATTCAAAAAAAAATAAAAATCATAAAATTCGTTATTATCTCAAAAATTAAGAGAAAACGAACAAATCGCCTCTCAAATAATCTGAAAAGCTCATGGATTGTTGAACACCCAGCATATTCATTTATCCTTTTTTTTACTATAAATCTAAAATTCTACATTTAAAAATTCTGTAAACCTGAAAATCTGTATTATAAAATTCTGAGTAAAAAAATCTGTATCCCAAAGTTCTTTATTTCAAAATTCTGTATTCCAAAATTCTGTAAATGATAAAAGAAAAATTATTTGGGTTGTTAAACAAAAATGCGCACTCTATGGATTTACAAATGCAGAATATTGTATGTACAGAATTTAGGTCTTACAGAATTTTGTAAAAATAGTAAAAATTATCACCAATGTGACTTTTGTATTTTCTCTAGCTGAAAACGAAAATTTTCTAAAAATTTTATCTATCAAACATAGAGTATCTATATACCTATAGGTCTAATTTTTTTTATGTTTAAGAATCTTCTTCCAAATGAACTCTTTTATCAAATACTCTGCTCCTATAACTTCTAAAGCAAACAGAAAAAAATATTGAAAATAAAAAAAAAATAAGATAAACTAAATCTATAAGCAGCATAACCTAACGTACTGCTATAGATAGGACATAGTAAATCCAAAGATACAGATTGTAAAAGTTTTTATATGTACCCTCTCTTTATCATTCTGGTATCTATATAGTAATAATACACATCCCAAGGGCAAACTAAAAATGAAAATCATATAAAAAGGATTTATAACTTTTCCTCTGATTTAAACGTTGTTGTATGCAAGTTGAGTGGATGCATACGATTTTTTTTTTTACGTGTCGTACATATAAGTAGATATGCATATGAATGTATCTTCACCTGCATAATATATGTAGAATAGGTGCATGTATATTCCCGCAAATGGAACTTATTTAATGAAAATGGAAGACCTAGAAAGTTATGTGCATTTATGTATATTTATTCAAACATCAGCATGTGGATGAATTTTTTATTATACATTTTATTTTTCTTGCAAATTAAATTAAAAAACCACAACAAAATTTTCGGAAAAATATTCTGTGGATTTTTTTCTTTTTCTTGTACATTAATGCTTGGTTTTTAAAATTACTTGCATATTGTTTTATGGTTGTTATAATGAGGTTTGGTTATTCACATTAAAGGAAGATTTTAAATGGCAGGAAGGATTATTGTGTTTTTTTTTCATTTTAAAAGGATATCTAGAAAGAGAGCAAGAGGGAGAGGGGGAATATGAATAGTTTTACGAAGTTATGCGTTGCAACATCCTGTTGGAAGAGAAATATTTTTTTTTTAATGGAAACTATTTTACGAATTTTCTACGGATGGAAGCAGTTTGGATCATTTAGAAAAAAGTTGTTGAAGATTTTAATTTTTCATTGGGTCTAGTGTATTAGCAAATGCTTACGGACTTAAACAAAGAAAAAATCTATTAAAAAACAATAAGATACTCATATTGATTTTTTTTACTTTGAAGTCCTTTTAAAAGCAACAAAACAACATTTTTTGGAATATTTCTATAAAGAAATCAGTTTCATTTAATAAAGAAAAACTTATTGAAATTTAAAAAGATTTTCGTATTATTTTTAGAAGAATACCATTTAAAATATACAGCAATGAAACGAAAAAAGTAACCTTATAAAAATTTAATTCTTACAAATGCAGATGAAAAGTGTAGACACAGTTAGAGAAATGTTTCATTAGATTGTGCAATATTAGATATTCTATTCAGAAAGAGTTTTTCATTGTTTTAGCAAGATTTAAAAAATCTAAAATGTACGAAAATCGTGAATTCTTTGTAACAATTATTTTATCGGATTTTTCAGAATTTTAAAAATTCTATATTTTCAATATCTGACACATTTTGCAAAAACTTTGACAAGATCTTAAAACTCGCTCAGTTTTAATTGAAGAAAAAAAGTTCATATATGTATTTTCCCCGTTTAGTGTAAAACTCAAAATAAAGTATCAAAACTTCACATCAAAGCAAACATAAATTATATAATTATATAAAATGAAAATGAAAAATTAATTATTTACGTTGTTTTATTAATAAAATTATACTGACAAAAAATTGCAAGCACAAAAGAAAATTTCATGACATTAATGTGGTTTCATGTTTTCAACTGAAACTCAAAAAAAAAAATATTTTAAAATATTATGCACATGATTTTTTTATTTCAATTGATTCACTTATTTTATTTAAGTCTTTGTTAACAAAAAGAGAACCACAAAGCTATATATAGTTACATAAAAATATTCAGCATTCAATAAAATGTCAGGTAAAGGTAATTTAATATTTATTTGTGCCCTTGAAAAATCAAATACATAAATTGTATGTATGACAAATTTCATTCACTCTTCGAAAGAATTTTTATAAAAAAAAAAAACAAGAAACATAACCAATGTATTCAAAGTCATTCTTAAAACAAACCGAGGGAATGGCAAACATCCGATGAAATTGAGCAGACTCGTTCGGAATTAATTTATTATATAAGTACGTGCCTTACGTTGCATGTAATATTTTCTTCTTTTTTTATGTATGAACATAATAAAAAAAATTCATTCATTTCAGTTTTCCATGTTAATTTTACAATACTGATCACTGGGTTAAGGTTATATTTTGTAAAAAAAAATTGATTTTAATTTGTTTTAGTTAGATTTCCCCCTTTCGATAGTTACTTTTGTTGAAAAATAATTCATTTGTAATTATAAACAAATAAATAAAAAAAAAATAAACACGTTCATAACTCACTAACTTACTATACAATACTGTAGTAAATAGAATTAAAACAATTTTTTTTGCGACAATTTTTTTAATAAATTTTTTTTTTCGGAGATTAAAAAAAATATTATTATTACGATAAAATTTTTGATCAAAATTAGTCAAACCGCTTATGAGGCGGGTACTGTTAATAAAGCTTTTATTAATTATTTTCAGCCAAAATGTACACTTAATGGCATTATTTTTTTGTTATGTATTTTTTTCTCCTAGATTCAAAAATCATATTAAAAAAAATAATTGTGGATAAGTTTTCGAGATATGAATTTTTTAATGTTTTTTTCGCAGCAGACCGTATATTGCGTCCAGTACAACAAATCCGGTCGGAAATGGATTTGGTTGAACATCTTTGAACCTCCAAATAAAATAATATTTGATTTTATACGATAGGTTGAGCAGTTTGAAAGATATGGGCCAAAATGTTTTTCTGACCGAATCGAGAAGATAAAAACAGTTTTTTTGCCGAAAAAGGAACGATATTGCAAAAGAATATTTTTCTCTTTTCCCAAAAAAAATAAAGTGTTTACAGAAATGATCCGCGGATAAATACCAAAGTTATGACGGATTAACATATTTGTATCAAAACTCTTTTATTTTTTCTCTTTTTTTTACATTTACCTTAATTTGGCCAAATATTGGACTCAATTTTATTTTGAAAGCGTGATGTGCCTGCTTTTTGGCATTTTTATCAAGATTTTAGTGTTCTTAGGTTGTCAAGCCCGTTATCGAACGTGCAGGGTTTCCTAAAAACTGAATAAAAATTTAATATTTTTAAATGTAATACTTTTTTTTTACAAAATGAGTAAGAGAAGACGGAATTTTTGTTAGGAAATATAATAAATAAAAATTGGATATATTCCTTCGATTTTGATTATTCTTGAAGAAAACATTAAAAATGTTATTACCATTTTTCTAAACAAAAAACAAATTGTTTTCCAGCTCACTGCTTTCAAACTAGAGCACTAATTTTAATATATTAAGTCACCATCAACTTAATGAATGAAAATTTTATTAATTATTTTATTTATGTAAATTATTTTAAACAAATATCTTTCTTTTCTTCTTATTTTTTGCAAAATTTTAAAAAATTATATCTCGAAAACCTATCCAAAGAAAAAAATCGTTGCAACCGTTTTCGAGATAAATATGTTTCGTTACTGTTATAGGTATACATATGTAGAAAATCGCTTCGGCAGTTTAGGCTGTGGATTTAAGTACCTATTGACAGACAGACAATTTTTTTTACGAATCCAAAATTTATCCTATTTTCTATAGTCCCAATTAAAAATGTTCGACTTTTAGTAAATATGATTTTATTTTCCAAAAATCAAGATTTATATCATTTTTTTAATACAAAATATCATATTAATTAAAAAAATAGAAAATTTTATTTAAAACTAAATTTGCTTTTCAATTTTATTTAGCAATTTTTTTAAACGCACACGTGAGTAGTTACTCACATATATTCTCAGAAGTTGTCGTAGGTTTACGGTGGCGAAAGTGGATTTTTTTTAGTAGTTCATGAATTTTGTATTAGAAAACGTCAGTCGTTAAAATTCATAAATTATAAATATAGTGGTCAGCAAAACTATTATTTTTTTTTTTTTGTCACAAGACCCAAAATAATTTTTTTCTACAATTTTTTGATGTGCTGAAATCCAATCCGAACTCAGAAAAATCCTTACAGGTAAAATTTTCCAAACAGCAGTTTGAGTATAAAAATTGAAAACTGTTAAAGACAATTTTTTGTGTGAATTATTATTAGGTATTTGTTGATAATGTATTTTCAAAATTTGATAATACGGCAACGATTTAGAAATATCTATGTAGCTATACCTACAAAAATCAAATTACAATCAAACGATAATTCCTTGAAGAAAGATAAATGCACTTGTTATGCAACTGTGTGTCACCCCATTATCTTCCAGATCATAGTTATAACATTTTATAAAAAAAAAACTCACCTAAATTGACATTCCGTAAAAAAGTATCCAACGTTCAGGAAATTAGAAATTACTCCTTAGGTCCCCTTCAACAAATTCATTGAAAAAAAAAACCGAAAGGGAATCTTTACCGTGACAAAAAAAAAACAAACAATTTCGTTTTCTTTTGTATTTAGGTATTTTACGTGTTTCACTTGTCATTAAAGTTGAAGAACTTTTATTTATTTATCCAAGGATACACAATTTTTTCAAACAAACAAACAACAAAAAAAATCTCGCAAACACACACTGCACTCGTCGTTCTTTAAGCACTTTTTAAAAGATAAACACAGTTAAGTAAATGTGACTTTGAAAGAAGTTTTACCTTCAACAACAATAATGGATGTTATAATGGAGCTAACAATAACAGCCCCCATAATAATAAACTAGGTAATCTCTCAAGACCAGAAAAAAGAAATGAACACAAAAAAAAAACTAAAAAAAAATAAGTTATACAAAACGTTCAACTTTTATTTTTTATTCATGGGAGAGATCTTTATTTTAATTTTTTTTTACTTTGCTTTTCTCCTCGATTAGGTAGGTTATTTATTTTTTTAATGTCAATTGTTTGTGGAGTATTTTTTTTTTTTTTTTTTTTTGCTAAATACCAATTTGGGTAGCCTTAAAACACAGCTTAAGTATTAAATTCAATTCCGAACCACCAAATTCACCGCCACAAGATACCTGGTAGTTTTAGCTTTTTCTCGCGTTTTTAACAGCAACAACAATAAAATAAAAACTGAAATACACACAACAATTGGATCATCAAATTTTATTGTTATCGTGGGTAAAATTTTTATTTTTATATTTTTGTTTTCCTTCCGTGAAATTTAACTATCTCTTGTCACCAGAGCACCACAAAACTAACACGAGACAAATTCACTTTTGGGAATGGAATTTAATTGAATGAGGGTTTATTATTTCATTTTTTTTTCTTATTTTCATTTTTTATTTTTTTTTTTATTGAAATTCTTTATCTCACACAAAAAAAAAACACCACAGGTGGATGAGGGTACTTTTAATCAAATTATACTCAAACTCACATTAAACACAAAAAAACTGTAAAAGAGACAAGAATTATACAAGAAAAAATTATAGAAACAAAAAAAATAGAAATAGAAATACAAAACACGTTTCGATGAATAAATTTATTTAATTAACCAGAGATATATTTTGGAATCAGATTTCATAAAAAGATACAAAAGAATCAAGAACAACAACAAAAAAAAAACTGACACATGACACGACACTCACGGTAGGTTTTATTGTCACCGATATTTTTTTGTATCCAAACTAAAAATAGGGATCAATAAAGGGTGAACAACAAAAGGGATAACCAACCGACCCACACGCCACGAATGTGCAACAAATATGTATCTACACAAAGGACTCACATCCGTTTTTTTTTTTCCTAACCCACACATTACATTGACAGTGCAATAAAAAACCAGAATTAAAAACCAACGAAAAACAAAAGAACCAATGACAAACAACATCACAGAGCAACAGGATAAATAGCAAAAACGGTAGCCCAAACATTTATATCTCAAAAAAACCATCACACATCAGCATCCTCATCACAGAGTATGTCGCAACGTCATCTTCGTCCTCGTATCCTCTTCGTCCTCGTCAGTCAGTCAGTCATTCTCCTCGTCGCGTCATCATCATCATCATCATCATCACTATTATCATCATCAACATGACTTGACTCAGTAGGAGAGATGCACTATCCCAGTCCAAACATCCCATCATCACAAATCCTCAGAGCATCGCAGTATATCTCAGTACAAACATCTCCTTCTTGTCATCTCCATCTAACACATAAAACTCCAGTCAGATGTAGAGCCAGCTAGCCAGGAAAACAAGAACTGCTCGAAGCCCTGACTCTTCTGGAAGTTGCATTTTCAAAACGAAAAAAAAATTACAAAAACCCAAATCCAAACCAATGGATGGATGCCCAAATATGGCACGACTTTGTTTTTTTTTTTTTTTTGCTATTTTACCAGTTGCTTGTTGTTTGGATAGGTAGGTACATTTTGTATCTTTATTGCGTATCTTTGTATCTTTTGGGTGAGAAAATAACACTCTGGGGCTTTTAGACTTTACCTAGGCGTTAATTCGGACAACCATCGAAATGAAAAGAAGTCCCAAGGACCATAATCTATTTCCCGGGATCTCTCGTAGAGATACTTTTTTTTCTTCTTTTTTTCACCACGGAAAACGTATCTCACGGATTTTTCTTTGGTGTTTTTTTTTTTATTTTATTTTCGTTTTATAAAACTGAACAACAGAAAAAAGTTTTGACGATAGAGGGAGCTATACACAATATATTCAACGACAACCGAACATGACGAGCCGTAAAAATCAACTGTTGTCCATGCCTGGGCTCAATTGGTGCGGCACCCCGTCTACTGTATCTTTTTTTTTTTTGTTATACTGCACACCGTTGTGTCGTTTTGTTTGTTTTGTGTTTCGTTTACATCGCGTCGTCCGTCTGTATTCTCTGCTGGTTCGTTTCGGTTTGGGGCCGAGCGTACTACTTCTTCACCTCTCCGGACGACAAGTAATCTCACCTGAGTATCTCATGTATGCTTGTTTGTATCTATAGAAGAATCAGCTAGCGCTCCAGCAGCTGGCTCTGGTTTTGGTAATTCCAAAACACAACCGAAGAAGTAAAAAGCAGCACGAACCAGGCCATGCAATCTATGTGTTCTCCCAGGTTGGGTTCCATTCCAAGTTCCATTTGAACAACAAGTCTTTTTTGTTAACTATTTCCATCAAACAGGTATTCCAGGAAAAACATTCCAGTGAGGTTTTTTGTGAACTTTTTCAGACAGAAACAGAACTTACACATTGGAATTTGTAGAGAAAAGCTCTCTTACTTTCCAATGAGACACACTTGTTACATCATTTTGTACTGTTTAATATTATTAACTAGCTTTTTTTTCTGTTGGACAACAACGAAATCCATGGGACAGATGTATTCCAGTTGGAATATTTAGAGCTTAATAGAGAGAAAATAACTGTGTTTGCAGATTTAGACCAGGCGACTCTCGTTGTTTTTAGCAGCATCCAATTTCCAATGAGAGTAAATACACTTTGTTTGTACTACTACGTTTCATTATTTGTAGTCGTTTTAGATAGTATTGGAAAAGTATTAAGTTTTATGGAAATTTTAAATACCGTTCGAAAATAGAAATAGATTTTCGTTCTAGATACTTTTCTTATTCTGGTTGTGAATGTTGCTAGGATTGTTTGGCTGGTTGGTTGGTTTGGTTCAAGAGAAAATTTTGTTGCACAATTTTTTTTAATAGTTAGGTACCTAGTCATCGGTTGTTGCCTGTTGAATGTATGTAGGTACTTATTTGGTTTGATAGGGTTGTTCGGAAGGTTGATAAGAGTTGGTAAATGAAGTTGAAAGTTTGAACTAAATACCCAAATGATTTAATTTTTTTTTTAAACTTATGTAGGTACGTCAAGTCAAATCACAAACATTATTAAAACTTTTTCTCTATGCAAGTTACTCTTTCACATGCATCACTGAAGTTTTGTAAATGAAGTTGAAAGTTTAAACTAAATACCCAAATGATTTAACTTTTGTTTAACTTACGTCAAGTCAAATCACAAACATTATTAAAACTTTTTCGTCTTTAAGGAAACATTATGTACAAACGTCACAGGTAGGTACATAAAAATATTATGGCCAGTACTTATACCTACCTATATTTTATGCTCTACAATTTGAATTTTAAATAAATTTTCCATTTCCTATTTCTAGTTCTTACAAATTTCTTTAACGTTCACTCGTTCTCGTTTCAAAATAGAGGATTGACCCGTCTGTCAAGTGAATTCATAAAATTTGGGATGGGTAACTTTGCATTAAGGATTTAGTTGGCCTATTGTATTAGGATTAACTACAGAGAATATGTTTTTTTAAATTTTGAGTAAGAATACGGGAGGATAAATGAGGCCGTCAGTGCAATAGTGGCGTAGGTAACCCACTTTTTTTCAAAAATGAATTTTTCATGAAAATGGGTCCCTTAATACCTATATCTATTTTAATACAAAAATAGTTTTATGCAGCTATCTACACTCAAAACCAGATGGCACTCAAAAAGGTGTTATTGCATTTTATAATTTGATCATAGTTTGAGTGCAATAGTGGCGTAACCTTCATACTTCTCTTAGAAACTGTTTGCTTTGGTATAGATTGAGATTTGCTTTGGTATACATAATATCGGCAGTGAAAAAGTTCACATGTACGTTTGGGATGAGTTTACAGCGTCAAGGGGATCTCAGGGATCTCAAGAAATTGGGTCTTGTTTTATGCATTATTTAAAAAACGTACATAGGATGTTCTAAAAAATTATGTATTCTGTCCAACGTGGGGCCAAAATAGAAATATAATACTTTCAAGGTTGTGCCAATTTTTGGTATCCCAAACCGATTTTGTGGTTAAAGAAATGCACCATAAATCTTTAGTTAGTTTTTTAGTTTATTTTGCCATCTGACCAAGATTTTGATTTAATAGAGAAGAATACAACAAAAAAATTTATAAGGATATCTTCGTCCCAAATGATTGGGTAAAAGTCATTTCATCGGCTAGAAAGAGAAACCCATTTGAAATTTTGTAAATGACTTCATCTGATTTTTTTTCCCTCAAAATCTCTGGAAGAAAATAGCATAAACAGGAAAATGTCAATTTCCAATTCCAAGGTTGAATGGCTTGAAATTCAGAAATTACATTTCGAAAAAATAAAACATTTTCGATTTTTTATAAGTATTCCAATGAAATTGATGTGTTACTCGAAGAGGTAAATGTAAAAAAGAGACAATCCGTGGGGCGTGGATATTACAAAACTCAACCAGCTTGAGGAACCTAAAATAAATGATAAAAAAAGAGAGACTTAATAGAACTACTTCAATTTATACCACCAATCCATCACTTATAATAATTTAAAAACGTCAACAGGTGTTCCAATTGAAAAATTTGACGTTTTATCAGACTAGGAATAAAATGATTAAAAAATAAATAAAAATGTACACATAATTTTAAATAAATAAATAAAAACATAATATAAAAAATTTGGCGTAACCTTTCTTTTTTCTTTATTTTTAATGAAAACCATGAATGCAATAGTGGCGTAACCCACTTTTTTTTCCAAAATAATGTTGAATTAAAAAAAAAGGAGCTTGCCCTACAAAGTATGTCCTTTTTCAAACTCTTCTACGTTTTTAGATTAATCAAAAATGTCAAAGGGAAAATAGAAAAAATATTTTAAATCTCTCGTAACTCTAAAGTGAATTTTATGGGTTACGCCACTATTGCTCTCACGGCCTCAAATAGTATTCCTACTCGTAAAGTAGGTAGGTAGGTACTTTTTTTCAGAATTTTACTGGCAGTTTTTTCACACTTTCTTAACCTTTTTTTAAAGACGAATATTTTGTTCAACATTTATTTTCACAATTTATTTTTGACAAATTTTCAAAATTTCCAACATTGGACGAAATTTTATATTTTGAGAATTTACGATTCTTTTTTTGACCAATTTTTTTTTTTTTGAAGAAAAAATTTTCCGCCAACACATTTTTTTACAATTTATTTTTTCACAAATTATCAAAAATTAAATGTGTATAATGGCGTCTATCTGGCTACTGAATATACAAGTATCCTAAGCGGTGGGTAGTTCTCCAAAAAAGTGAGTTAAAAATTAAAAAAAAAAGACACGGTCAAATTAAGTGCCTAGCAATAATAAATATTGGTTTTGGAGGTTATATTTAACGCTCTATTTGTTGTATAAATTAAATTCAAACACCATTTTATTGCTTATACCTACATAAAAAATTTTTTTAATACTTTTTTGATATTGAGAAAGCATACAATAAGAAAATAATCCAAACCAAGATCATTAATGTTAATACTAACTTTTCTTTCTTTGCCTTCTGTCAGAAACTTTTTCGAACAGCTGTGCAACTGCAAATCCGATTTTGGTGAAATTCCCTAAAAGTATTCGTCAGGTATTTTGAAACGGCAACAGCAGTTATCCTTGAAGAGGGATTGCCCTATCGTTGTAACTTTTCCCAAGCCAAAGTTATAACTTAATGTTAATGTTGAAGATTCACATATAAATATTTCCCTAAGAAACCGATATTTCACTGACTCTTCTGTTTTCGAACCTTCTTTTTCATCCTTATTTTTGATCAGCTTTAATTTCATATTTACCGAAATTTAAATTTAAAAACGGAATCTATACCACAGTTTTATTTCATAAAAAAAAAACTGAAAGTGTCAGGTCACTTGCAATAAATAAAAATGAAGGAAAACCCATCCTTGAACTAAATTAAAAAAAAAAAAAAAGAAATCATAATTTCAATGCTCGTGCTACACACAACTTTGTTGACTTTGTGAGAATAACTATAATAAATCATCAACCCACCCATCGTGTTATTACTACTCCTAGAGTTGCAGCAGTACTCTAAACTTCAATTAATGCCGTGACAACAGTTCAACTTGAACAAAAAAAAATTTCAAACAAAAGGACACTTTGCTATATTAAAGTAAATTTGCTGTGTGCTGCCTTATTTCCTCTGGAGTGGCATTTAGATGGTGAATTGTTCGCTAAAACCATAACATTCTCTGCTAGGACAAACAATAAACCGAAAATGCTCGAAGCCTTTTTCATGCCTTGTCTTGTCATCATGGCCTAGCCTGGCCTTTTGCTTGTAGAGCAATGAGCAATAGAAGGAGAGGAACAGAGGGTCAAAAGCAGACTGAGAAAGTTAATCAAATTACTGCCATCTCTCACGGAAGTAATTTATGTGACCGGGACCGGGACCGCCATCATCATGCTTTTGCTTTATGACCTCTAAACTCTTGAATGATAATAATGTTATATTTTCAGTGCAAAATGGCGCGGTACCAACTTAATGTGATATTTTTGTTGCCGCAGTAGATGATGACGGTTGACGTACAAATTACACGCCAGCGAGGATGCGGAGGTTGGCTCTATTAGCAAACATTACGCCATAATCCTGCTGCGTTATAGTTGATATAGTGGTACGAACTAAATTGTCCTACTATACATTATAGCGACATTGCGATGTGATGTCTTGTTCGAGTAGTCACCGATGTCGTTGTCTAGGCTGCTGAAAAGGCTTAAAATTTATTGTCCACCCACCATTATTTCAACCTTTTTGAATATTTGCATAGTGCACAGTGGGATATGGTTTATCATAAATTAAAAAAAAAAATATAAATAAAAACTAAATACAAATTAAAAACTATAAGTTTATTTTAAATGCTACTAAACTGGAAACTAGAAATTAAAAACCAAAAACTTGATGAACAGAATCTAGAACAGCTTCCAAACATCATACGTTTATATTTATCTTACACGTTACACCACTGTTTAAGGCTTAGCATAAATACGAAACAGCAGCCGTAAATGCAAATAAGCGGGCGTGTTTCCCAAATGCTGCGTGGTGTGAAATTTATAATTCTTCCCAACTGTGAGACAAGACACATTCTTCCAGGAAAATCCATATGCGACCATTAAATAGATCAAAAGATGTAGGAATCGGCTTAAGCGCCTAGCGGAGGCGAGCGGCGACACAGCAGAAGTCTGAATAAGTACAAGCTACAAGATACGCAATAGATGCTATCAGGAAAGACCGACTGTGTGCGTCTGAGGTCTGATACCTCTCATATAAAATGTAAATGCATTTCATATCCCAGGTGTTGCGGGAAAGCGGGCAGAATAATGCATAGCATTATATAGCCTTTCCGATTCCAAATATGACGATGACGATGACTAAAAACCACGGACGAACGAAGGAGCCCAGGTGAAAGATTAACATGATCGTTATGACAAGCGATAATTGAAATTGCCATCTTGCCAGATGATGGAGGCAAAGAATATATACATAGAAGGCCTTATGGGTATAATGTTTTGTATATGTACGAAACCGTAAGGTTCCCCATATATGCTAAGAGATAGAGAATGACATCGTGCGTTTGTTGTCATCGTCTAAGTCTATGTCGTCGTCGTCGTCATCATCGTTGTCGGCCGTTGTTGCATATGCGGAAGTCAGCCATGGAAATGACTTTAATCGCCAATCAAGCGGTAAATTAGAGCCATATTGATTGAATAATGCCGGAATATTGATAAAGGATGCAGCATGCAGGCAGACACTGTCACTTGTGTCTGTTGCAGGGTACCTAATACAGTATTTAATAAAGGACGCAGCTTTAAGCCTTTATAAGAAGAAGTCAATAATCATAATGGACTTTTGAGAAAATGTCCAAGGTGAATGAGGTAATATTTATATAAATGACGTTTAATGGTTTTTGAAAGTGACATATGGTAGGTCGGAATCAGATGGAGATTTAACAACTTTGGATGAGAATTAATGGAATGGATTGACATAGGTTTTAACTTTCAGGAAGAGACTCCATAGAGACAGATAAGGAATGGGGCTAAGAAAAATTGTATAAAAACAAACAAATTACTAGGGAATTCAATATTTTTAAAAATATTAATCTTCAAGTAGACATTCAGCTCTAATTTTTTACAGCCCACCCAGAAGACACATATTGTTTTAAAAGAAAAGAAAGAAAGAACTGTTCAAAAGAATTATTTTTTATTTTTTAACTGTTTTTGCTCAAAATTATGTTTTTTGTATTTAAAAAAAAATAAAAATTAGTATGTGATACTTAAGCATTTAATAAAATACACCTCGAAGCCAAATTCTAAAAAACTCTTCTACTTGTTTTAGTTTTAGTTTTTGAAATCCAAGAAGTATTTTTATGAAAATTTGTATTTTGTATAATCATGACGAAAAACAGCAAACAAAAATTTAAAAATGCTTATGTTTGTGAATGGATCGAAAATTGCTATCAATTTGGGGTTACAATAATGCTAGTCTGTAAACTGTAAAGCGATTAATGGAAAAATTTGCTGAAACTGGGTCTGTCACTGATGTAAAGACAACAACGCGCCTTCGACCAGGTCGATCACCAGAAAATATCGCAGCAGTACGTGATGATGTCGCTCGAACTCCATCCACCTCATAGTCCGGGAGGCGACCGTAAGATTACCTATCTAATCGGGCGACACAAAATAAGTATATAGGATCGATAGATTTTTGGCCACTGATCAAGAATCTGCTGGTCGGACAAAGCTTTTCAGGGAACTTTAGGCGGGAGAGGGCTACTTCCGGTACGGTTTTTTGAGACTTACCTATCCAATTGGGGATCCGAAAATTTTTACTGTTAGTAGCTAGAACTTTCAGTGTAGATTCTAAAACGCTTGGTCGGACAAGCAATATCAGGGATCAAATGTCTGTCCGACCACTTCAAAAAACGGGAATTTTGGGTCCAACCTATCCAATCACGGTCACGGACGATATGGGTATCAAATGAAAGGTACATTTGTCCTCTTTACAAATCCACTGGTCGGACAAAGATTTTCAGGGATCAACCCTTTGTCCGACCACTTTGAAGCGAAAAAATCTTTTTTTTATCGGATTATTTTTACCATGGTGCCAAATCTATATTTTTATCAAGAAAATGGTTGAAGGAATATGGTTGGGGTACCGAACGAAAGGTATTTTTTCCCTCTTTAAAAAAATAGTGGTCAATCAAAAATTTTCAGAAAATAAATACTCGTCCGACCACTTTGAAGGAAAAAACATTGATTTTTGGCTTCTGGTTCCCTTTATTGTGAAAATCCTATGCATGCATTCATAATAAAAATGGTTGAAATGGGTATCAATCGAAAGGTATATTTTCCCTCTTTTAAAAAATACTGGTCAATTAAAGGTATTCAGAAAATAAACCCTCGTCCGACCACTTTGAAGCCAGAAAATATTGTTTTTTACTTCTATTTCCTACATTGTACAAATTGTATGCGTATATTCATAATAAAAATGGTTAAAAATGGTATCAATCGAAAGATATATTTTTTCTCTTTACAAATATACTGGTCAATAAAAGATTTTCGGAAAATAAACCCTCGTCCGACCACTTTGAAGCCAGAAAATATTAATTTGTTTTTTTTTTTCATATTCCTTTACGATGATCAGAAAAAATGTAAAAACAAATTACTATGATACACGAAATCAAATATGTATATATATTTTATATAATTATGTAAATATAGAACAAAATAAACACATAACATTAAAAATAGACTCAACCTCTACTGTTTCAAGAATCAAACATCACCGTTAAGTTCAATGCCATAATTTAAAAAGACACATTTATTAATCTCTTTATCTTTGCTTGGTTCCAAATATATGTACATATGTATGTATGTACATACATATGTCAATCATTATTGGTAAATTTAATTTGCACAAACCTTCACTAGCTAAATTTCTGGCTTATGTTTTCAACTATACATAAACTGTGTGTAATAAATCAACTGGATATAGTGTAATTTATAGAAAATTTTGCAAAAACAGTGTGACAAATAGTTTCGTGGAATATTATAAATTTTAAAAGATTTTTCATACTTCCTACATTTTGAAAAATGAAAAGGTGTTTTTTGTGTGAAGTTCATGACGAATCAATCAAAGTGATTGCATTCACCGATGCCACCTTTAATAATGTTCTTAACATGATAGCCGTTCGAAAAAGTAAAAAATTTAAGTATGGAAACATTGAATTGTCTTCCGAATCCAAAGAAATTCTTGGCTATCATAAAACGTGTTACAGAAAAATTCATGTAAAAAAAATTACATCAGTAAACCAAGTGCATCACCGAAGCGCCAACAATTAGACATTTTATCAACAGTAAGTGATCATAAAATTGATAATAACCTTGACTTGATTGCGATTTTTCTGATTCAATGTCCCATGTGCAATTGTGCATAACTAACAAATAAAAAAGAGCACCGGTTCAATCAAATTATCAAAACAAATAAGAATAACTAAAACAAATAGAGCTTTAGCATGACCACGACCAGTGTTCCCATAACCACTTTATGAAATTTTAAAATTGGAAAGGGATATCTTTGGGCGACTTTTAGCAATATCATTAGAAAAAAAAATTGATATGGAAGTTTGCCTGTCATATCCGCTGGCCCCTGCACCCCCCTCTCTTTGCCATTACAGTGGAGAAATGCATAAAACAGATAAATCTGTTTTGGCCAAAAAGCTCAAAGCAAAAGTTCCGTTTTCCGAACCAATTTGTGTGGACATTGATATAATTGATGGTTTTTACTTCTTGCATCGTTTGGGTCCATCAGTACCACAAACTTTTGGAAAGATTTCTGAGATGATCTTAAGAAGAGCATGCTTAACGGAAGCTTCCGAAGTTCATTTGGTTTTTGATAGATATTTACATCCATCTATTAAAGATCCTGAGCATTACTTTCATAATGAACAAGAAATTGTTAATTATAAAATTAATGGTCCACTGCAAAAACGCAGTAATGACTTTGTAAAGTCCTTAAGAAACCCAAAATTTAAAGAGGCTCTGGTTAGTTTCTTAGCAACTGATTGGGAAAATAACTCATTATGTCAGGTTCTTGGAAATAAGAAGGTTTTTTTGACCTTAGATGAAAAATGTTTTTCTTACGTGGTAGAAAATCAAGAAGTAATAAAAACTGAAGAATCTATTTTAAACTGCAGTCACGAAGAAGCTGACACAAGAATGATATTCCACATCAGTAAGTCAAAACCACATTCAAAAGTTTTGGTTAAAGCATCTGATACCGACGTTTTAATTATCTTGTTAGGGAACATGCACAAATTGAATGATATTGAAATTTGGTTAGCATCTGGAACCATAAAGTCAAGAGATATAAACTGCATAAATTGCACACAACTGGCCTCGGTATTAGGAAAAAGTATGTGTCTTTCTCTACCCGCTTTTCATGCTTTTACAGGTTGTGATTATACGGCCTGTTTTTTCAGAAAAGGTAAAGCAAAACCATTAACGATTTTAGAAAAAAATAATCATTTTCAGCAAGCATTTGAAGCATTGAGTAGTTCTAATAATGGGATAGTAGACGATGGGAGTCATTGAAATAATTCAATACTTCACTCTGCACATGTACGGCCTTAAAAATTGTTGTGATGTAAATTTAGCTAGAGTAAAAATGTTTCAAAACCTTTATGCGGAGAAAAATAAAACTACGGCAAACTTTTTTAAAAACATGAAAAACTTTGATTCTAGCTTAATTCCACCTTGTTTTAAAGCACTCATGCAAAAAATCAAAAGAACAATTTTTGTTAGTTCGATGTGGGCAAATGCAACACAATCAGATTGTATTAAAATAAGACCAGAAGATTTTGGCTGGATTTTAAAAAATGAAAAGTTTTTACCCCTTTGGTATGAAGGCGAACCAACGCCGCTTAATGTTGAAGACATTCTTTTTGATGAAACAAACGACGAATCAGATTCGCTTTGTGAACAGGACTCCGAGGATGATTTTTTTTAAATTTATTCTAGTTATATAAGAACAAGAAATATTTTTATGTTTTTTTCACTATTTTATAACGTTATTGAAAAAATGTATAATTAAAGATTGATTTGATACTGTTTTTTTTGTTATTATTTCGATTGAGCGTTTAGGGTAAACCTTGGGTGAGTATTTTTGACCTTTTATGAAATTTTTAAAACTATTGATTTTATTTTTTCATTACCAACTTTACCGAACACAAATATCTACTCTATGAACATCGTAAAGGAATATGAAAAAAAAAAACAAATTAATATTTTCTGGCTTCAAAGTGGTCGGACGAGGGTTTATTTTCCGAAAATCTTTTATTGACCAGTATATTTGTAAAGAGAAAAAATATATCTTTCGATTGATACCATTTTTAACCATTTTTATTATGAATATACGCATACAATTTGTACAATGTAGGAAATAGAAGTAAAAAACAATATTTTCTGGCTTCAAAGTGGTCGGACGAGGGTTTATTTTCTGAATACCTTTAATTGACCAGTATTTTTTAAAAGAGGGAAAATATACCTTTCGATTGATACCCATTTCAACCATTTTTATTATGAATGCATGCATAGGATTTTCACAATAAAGGGAACCAGAAGCCAAAAATCAATGTTTTTTCCTTCAAAGTGGTCGGACGAGTATTTATTTTCTGAAAATTTTTGATTGACCACTATTTTTTTAAAGAGGGAAAAAATACCTTTCGTTCGGTACCCCAACCATATTCCTTCAACCATTTTCTTGATAAAAATATAGATTTGGCACCATGGTAAAAATAATCCGATAAAAAAAAGATTTTTTCGCTTCAAAGTGGTCGGACAAAGGGTTGATCCCTGAAAATCTTTGTCCGACCAGTGGATTTGTAAAGAGGACAAATGTACCTTTCATTTGATACCCATATCGTCCGTGACCGTGATTGGATAGGTTGGACCCAAAATTCCCGTTTTTTGAAGTGGTCGGACAGACATTTGATCCCTGATATTGCTTGTCCGACCAAGCGTTTTAGAATCTACACTGAAAGTTCTAGCTACTAACAGTAAAAATTTTCGGATCCCCAATTGGATAGGTAAGTCTCAAAAAACCGTACCGGAAGTAGCCCTCTCCCGCCTAAAGTTCCCTGAAAAGCTTTGTCCGACCAGCAGATTCTTGATCAGTGGCCAAAAATCTATCGATCCTATATACTTATTTTGTGTCGCCCGATTAGATAGGTAATCTTACGGTCGCCTCCCTTACTATCAATTCGAGCTCAGCAAATTGGTGCTTCCAAATCCACTATGCAGTGAATTTTGACGAAAAATTTGCATCTTCATGCATACAAAGTTCAATTGACTCAGGAACTGAAGCCAGCTGACCATGCACATCTCATACAGCCAGAGAAACAATTTAATTGCTGCATCAGTCATTTCCCGGTCGTGTTATTTCGCGTTTTGGAGACCAGAATTGGCCGCCTAGATCATGCGATTTAACACCATTGGACTTTTTTCTTTGGGGTTTTTTTGAAGTCGATGGTTTATGCGAATAAGCCGACGACGACTCAAGCCTTAAAAGGGGAAATTGGACGCTGCATTAATGAAATACCGCAGCATTTATGCAAAATTTCATTAAAAGATCGCGTATGTGCCAGCAAAACCGCGGTGGCGGTGGCCATCTGCCCGATGTGTTGTTCCATACATAACCTCACGTCTACTTTACGATATAATGAAGAATTCGCGATTTTTTTTAATATCTGCGTTTTATTAAAAATTTAAATCTTGCGTTCTTGTTGGGACACCCTTTAGTAGATTTTTTGGTTATAAGCGTTCTTAGGTCCCACACAAATCAAACTCTTAATCAAGGTGTGTTTTTTTTTAAACAAAAATGAAGTTTTAAAATTAAATTGACTTTATTTGAAGATAATCTTTGGCATTAAAATAATTTAAATATGATTTTTGGTATATGACCACGCACCGGCTGTAATTTGATCTGCAGGTACAATTTTTGATTACTTTTTCTAACATTTGTGGAAGGCAATAACCAGGAGAGGCAAATGTTGTCATCCCAGTGGTCACATAATCCCACAGAAAACAGTCTGGCGGCGTTCTTGGTTCTTGGCCAACTGAATCTTTGCTTTGTTTCGTTCTATGATTAATCAATTTTTTCACGAACTGTGTGACATGTTACGCCGCCGTTTTGTTGAAACCACAGCTCCTGCACATCATGGTTGTTCAATCGAGGAACGAAAAAGTCAGTAATCATGGCTAGCCAGCATCGTGATTCCACCAGCCCACAAAGCACACCAAACTGTCAGTTTTTCTGGACGATATCTCAAAATACACTTGGGGACTATCTTCACTCTAAATACAGCAGTTTTGTTTATTAACGTAGCCATTCAACCAAAAGTTAGTTTCATCGCTAAATAAAATTCTCTTATGAAAATCTAGAGCAATGGCAATCTTGTTTGTGGGTCCAGTCACCTAATCTACGCTTTGTTGTCCAGGCGTCAATCTATTCAAATCACTTAACAGCTGTTAAAATGACAGCTAGTTAAAAAAGTGTTGCCAACTTAAAGTCCTATAGGTACCTCAAAAGAAAACACCCTTTATAAAAACCCGAACGAATTTCTTCCTTTCTAGGAGTTTTGTTCAATATCCCAATGAACGTATTATTTAGAAGTTCTCCTGAGCCATCTCTCATTTTTAATAATTTAATTATCAATTCCATGAATCATAAGCGAATAAGATTTTATGAACTATAACGATGAAACAACATCAATAAGTGACCTCTCAAAAATTGTCTATACATAAGGATTACAAAGCAAATATATATGCACACCGACGGACAACCGCAACCGGTTGAACGTTCTCCACGCTCGCTCGTTCAAACGAACACTAATAAAATTAAAAAAAAAAAAAAAACAGAAGGCTGTTGAACTGCTTTCAATTTTCAAATCGACTGGCGGAAAATCTATTCATCGTGACACTCTAAAGCGAGCGAGAGCAGCGCAGCTTACCACCAACCACACCCCGGCCTGCTTCGATTATATAACTCCGTGGACACCAAAAAAGTGTTGTGCACTTATTTTTACAAAAAAAAAACAACAAAAAAAAGTTTATCCTATAATCCTCAGCCAACAGTGATGTTTGTTAACACCTATAAAACTACCTCTATACCAAAACTTAACCCATTTGAATTTCATGTTGTGTTTTTTTGTGAGATGCACATTCACTTCTTTTATGAAGTTTTTGTTATTATATTTGGCTGCGAGCTCTGAAAAGGCATGATACTTTTTTGTTTGGTTCCTTTTTTCAAAAGGCCTGAAATAGATTGTATATGGCCAATTTAGGATATGATTTTGACTTTTGAGCATGGCTCTTTGTTTGTGTGTTGAGGCCAGGCCACATTTGCAAGCCACTTTTTACACGATATAATTTTTTTTTTATTATTTTTCCTTAAGCGGCTTGCAAAAGATCAAATCAGGGACCTATTTTAAAAATTTTTTTATATACGTATATTAACAACCGACAAGACGTGAAAATGTTTATAGATTGTTTTCTGTCGGTTATTTGTTTGGCAGCAAGTAGAAATAAACTGATTATGATTAGGTACATTGTATACCTCATATACAAAAAAAAACGCAGACATATTATGTACTCCAAAAAGTGAAGTGCAGCTAAATAATTTATATAGTAAACGTGTTTTTAGTCAAATATATTTTTGATTGGCATAGTGTTTAACTTAGATAAAACTAAACACCTGCATTTTCTTTTATTATGTAACTTTAAAATCATAATAGAATTTTGAACTAAATAAATTTTGACATTTGTTTGTTTTAATGTGAAATAACACCATAAAAGTTTTGTATAAAAAAAAACAAATCGTACACTCAGGCGTATACGTACTCGCGTGAGACATCTCAGGTAGGGAACGTCCAACTGTTATAAAAATATATGCGACCGATACTGATTGGGTGATTTTATGATGGACTGATGACTTGGTGAGATGATTTAATATGTAGTCGTTTCAGAAAAAATTTCCACATTTTTTGGTAGAACTTTTGTGTTCAAATATTTATTTTTTGACAGTCATTTCTTTAAAACATTTTTTTAAACATTTTTTGCCACTTCCTTTTTGGCAAAATGATGAGATGAATTAATTTGAAGGCGGTTTTTCCGCTTAGACAAATTTTGTTTTGACAGAATTTTTCGTAATTTTTTTTCTGACGAATGACAAAGTGATCTGCAGGCGGCTAAAAAAATTAAAGAGAAATTTTTTAGTAAATCTTCTTTTACGAATTTTTAGTTTTTTCAAGTTTCTTATAAAAAATATTTTCACTTTTTTGGGATAAACTTTTTTGACTGATTTTTTTGTAAATTTTTATTCAAAAACAATTTTTGTAACCATTGTGCTAAATGCCGATAATTCAAAGAACAATACCAAAAAAAAATGTTTTATAAAAATTGTTTAAAAAAATGTTCATTGAAAAATCAACTGAAAATGTTTTTAAACCGCGAGAATAATCATTCACCAAAAAAAACTTGTGGGAAAAAGTATTGTCGAAAAAAATATCCGTCCTCAAGGAAAAAATGGTTGAAATTGAAAGTATGCAGAAGAAAAATTATCAAAAAAATGTCTAAGAAATTATTAAAATAAAGTTCTTTCAAAAATAAAAATTTTCAGGGAAGTAGGTACCTATAGACGTAATTTATTTGAACCGTCAGAATAAAAGTTGTTCAAAAGCTAAATTGTAAACAAAATTGTTAATAAGTGAGTAAGTAAGTAATCCATTTATTGATTTTATAAAGTAATTACATAATTATTATAAGAATAAATTATAAGCTATGGCATTGCAGTCAGCTCAGTTGGCAATAAATATTTTAACAATTTAATGTGTGTGTTTGGTTTAAGAAGTTAACATAAAAATTTTGTTTTAATCAAATTCAGTTATCAATAACATTCGATATTTATATGCACTTTTTATGAATAAATAAAAATTTTTCCAGTTTAGGCCGTTTAGCAAATAAACTGTTTCTTGCGCCGTTAAATATTTTGCTCTTAAATATTGTTGTCTTTGTACTGCATAAATTGGACACACTCCAATAAAGTGAAAGCAGTCCTCTTTTGATTTGAGGTTACACAACGTACAGAACCGATCAAAACTTCCATTGTAGGGTGCACCGTTCAGCCCAGCGACCTCGCATCTGGTTTTAAATATAAGTGGGATTTTTTGTAACTACGCAAGTCGCAAAAATAGTTGTCAACTTCTAGATTACAATTAAGTTTTAAGTACAAGAATCTGCTATCCGATTGCTGTGCTTCCGCTAAAAGTAACGCTCTCTGATTATCTTCAAACTTTTGTATTGTGCGATACAACCGATCTTTTAGTGTAACTCTATCGCCTGGAATTATGTTTGTATCTTCTCCATAGACTTCGCCAAGATTTCGCCATTTCTCCATCCACCAATCATTATTTCGGATTTCATACTGCAGCATTTTTCGTACGAGTCGTGATTCCGGGAAGTGGAGCACTTTTAGAATATAGTCGGCTTGTATTTTAAGAGTAGTAGTAAAAATTTTAGGTAAACCTGTTTCTAAGTAAATAATAATAAATTTGGAGTTTTTATTGGCAGGTTGAACAATTTTTTGAAAAAACTTGTCTGCAGTTTTTCCATTTCTTCAAATTCATCAGTTCCCCATACTTCTGCAGCGTATCACAATGTCGATTTAACGACTGATTCAAAGATTTTGTACTTTGTTGACAGACAGACATGTTCATTGAACAAAACATTTTTCCACGTAGAGTTTATAAGTTTCTGACAAGTTTTAGTTTTTTCTTCAAAATGAGTTTTAAAATCAAGTGTTGTATTAAGTTTTACTCCCAAATAAGTATATTCTCTCACGACATCAAGACGGTTAAGTCGCAAGAACCAACTGTAGTTTTGTGTTGAGTTACCCCGATTATTTCTTGATAAAACCATTACCTTCGATTTATGTATCTGTGTTAATGATAAGTTCCTACTTTTCACAGAACGAAACCAGGCGGTTTATCATCAATATTGTAGATTTTTTTAGACTTTCAAATCATCGGCGGCGTACAAAAGAACATTAACGATGGTGCCTGCAATTCTCATTCCACCAGGTAGTTCGGTCACAACATCGTTTATAAAAAGTGCATACAAAAAAAAATAAAATTTTCATAATATTTGACAAAAAATTATCAGGGAACAACATCAAGACATATTAAGAGACCTAAAATCCTACCTACCATATGTGAACGAGAACATTAGGCTGTCAGCCAAATCGTGTTTAGCGTAACTGTATTTTATTAATTTTATTTTAGATGTTTGTTCATGGTTTTAATCAGACAAAACCCAAAAGTGGATACGTAATTTTTTTATTTTTATGAAATTTTTACCGATTTGTCTCCACTTTTGTTTGTGACATTTACGTTGACTTACGTTAATTCAAATATTTTTAATTCTTCAAAACAGACATTAATTTTTTTTATTATTTAAAGTGTCATTTTGCCGCCATCTTATTTTTAGAGTATTCTAGGTATAGTAAAAAAAATGTGCTCTCAAAATCTGAAATAAACAAACATCTTAATAAAATTTGAGAATCCTGTATTTCTTCTGGATGGTGCTTAAAATCCAGAGTGGATAGTGGAATGGCGGATACTGCCTCCAAGTCAAAACAAATAATACTTAATTCGCTATAATCGACATCTTCCTATAATATAATAGTCCATCAAAAAAAAAAAATTCACTCACGCAATTCGCATGCATACCATAACTTTATGACATATTTCTCACGCCTTTTTTTCAAATAATGATGATTTATCTTTTACTTCCCTCTGCTATAAGATACACGCATGTTAACATAACACATAACATCTTAAATATAAAAAAAAGACCGACCACCGCTCCGTCTATATCTTCAGGGTAAATAAAAAAAAAAAACATATGATAATTTTTTTACATTGTAGGCTCTGTGAGAGAGAGATTATCAAAAGTGTGAACAAATTTGCGAGAAAACATCACTTAAAACCGCATTATGGTAATTTAATAAGGACGCGCTCAACGCCGCCATCGCCTGTCGCCGCCGCCCGCTCGTCACATCGAACAACACAGATGCTGAGTTTTTTTTTAAATGATAAACGCAAACAGAAATAAAACGAAGGTGAGGAACAAAAAAGACCTTAACCATCATCATCGTCATCATCGTCGCGTCGGTCGGCGTCATTTCTAAAGAGAGAAGGTGTGTCTGATTTCTTGTCATTATCATCGTATTTTCGTCATCTCCGTCACCAGCCACAAGAACACATCTTTACCTAACTACACTTTTGCTGGTCGTGTCCATATCCGCATCATCATCATCATATCATCATAATTATCATCATCACCCTTTTAGCCTCCTCCAGAAGCGTCAGATCTTTTTTTTTTTTATTTCATTGCACCTCCTTCCATTTATCATTTTTAAGTTGTTTATATGTTTTTATGGTATAGCGCTAGGTATAAGGATGTTTTCCTATCCTTCAGGCCTTAGAGGATCTTTTTGTTTTTTTTTTCCGTTACTGCTATGTTAATCAGTTTTAAAATTTAACCACCTGCGTCCTTTATAATTTGCTCTTGGTGATGTTTTTGTGGTTTAAAGTTACAACTTGAAGTTTGGGGTTAAGCTTTTCGTTGAGGGTAGGTATCTATATAGCAGGTGTTTTTTAGGCCCCACACCAAATTAAACTAACACTCACTATGATTTGGGATCATTAAAACTGATGATGGACCTTAAATTACGTTTTCATAAAGCTGTTGGGTTTACAACTGCGCTTAAAGGAGAAATTGGGATTTAAATTTGACTTCAAAATTATAAAGAGAAACTTAATAAATGTGACTCATAACTCATTCCAACTAAATCGCAGAATATCTTCCCTGTGTTTTGTATCATAGACCCGCCTTATCAAGGATCTAAAATTAAATTTAAATGTCCAAAGTTCTAAAGTAGCTTTGCCTTAAACTCTTAATTTTTCATAAAATGTTATGTGTCTTAGAAATTATTTTTTTCTTCTTTGTTTAGTTTGTGATTCTTTATTTTTATTTGGTCTTAAACTTTACCTAACTTCTGACAAATTAATACTGCACGAAGTTTCTTTTTTTATTTTTGTTTCTTTTTCTAAAAATAGCTTGTCATACATCTCCATTGTCTTAGAAATAATTTAGTCCAGTAAAATTAGAAATCCAAATAGAATAGAAAATACGGGAGAGCTAGAATTTGTCAGGTATAGTTTTTGGGGTATGTATGGAACTTAAATATAATCCTACTTTATTTTAATTTTTTAATTTAAGTTTTTTAGGAAACATCGTCACGAACGATATGGATGAAATTTAAAGAATTTCTTTCCCTTATTTCTTTATTCCGCTCAAAAGGTTCTAAATATTTAGGTATGGTTTTTTAGAATCTAATTCTATGAACAGCAAAAAAGAGAGAAAATAATATTTAGTAAAATCCACCACGTCCAATTTTTAGAAAAACTAAAAAATGAGTGCTATTTAACTCCAGGTTGGAAACGAGTAGTGTATATGAGCGTGATTGTGGATGAATTTCACTAAAACCAATCTAAGAAAATTTTTCTGAGGAATCATTTTAGTCATTTCCGAGAAATAGAACCCAGACTCAAACAAATTTATCCAAGAGTTTTTAACAATTTTTAAAAAATAAAATAAAGAAGAGAGGGTGTGGCATTGGGCGGATTTTACTAAAACATATTTTTCCTTTTTCCCTGATCATTAACCAATTTAAAAACAAAATTCATACAAATCGTTGCAGCCGTTTTCCAATAAACGAAGATTTAAGAAAAGTAGGCGTGACACCGCCCCTTCAAGGGCTAAGAAATCACAAACTTGAATTTCAAAGTCTATACCTTTCAAATTTCAGTTTGCTCGTATTTTTTCCACCTATTTCCTGGACTAATTCATTCACAAAGAATTCATTTTCTCATCACAATGTTTTTGTACGTGCACACGTGACTGAAATATTTTTAATTATTCAAAGCAAAGTCTTAAACGAACAAAATAAAAACAAGCAAAAGAGAAGGGAAGGGTAGGTATCTAGAATGCAATCAAAATCCTTTTAGCGCGATTGTAATCGCCATACACATCAGAGTTGCGTAGCGTTGTACGTTTTTGAGCTTTGTTGTGCGGTGTCGTTTAAATTATTTTATTTGCATATAATTTTTCTTCTTTTTTTTTTTTTGTTGAAAACGTGTGTTAAGAAAGGATGTTAGCGTGTGTCATAAGCTTTCTATTATAACGCACTTGCCGTGGCGAGCGCACATTTTGTCATAGTTTTCTGTTCCTGCTTTATTTATTGTATTTATAGCTTGGTTTAAGACCTAACAGAAAATGGGGAGAGTACCGAGGCGCCGAGAAATGATAACGGATTTTTGTAGAACGCGGCAATAAAAGCATTTTTTACTATGGGAGGGGGGGGGGGGTCTATCTACCCCCGTTTAGGTGGTAGGGGCAATTTAAAAAATATGTACGTTAAATGGAAATAAATAATTAAAAAATAACGGTAATACTTACAACTAAGTTTTATACATTTTTCAAAGCCAACACTTCTGTCTATTAACTTGTTTTTGAATCAAGTCAAAACTATGCACGTTTTTGAAAAAAATTGTTTTAAACTTAAAATTTGGCAAAAAAAAGTTAAATTAAAAAAAGTTAATATTGGATAAAAAAAAATATCAAAATTTTCAAAAAGCGTTTTTTTTTTAGTTTTGAAAAAATTATTGTAAGGTCTTAAGGTCTTGGAGTTTTACTGCAGATGTTTCAGAAAAAACTCAAATACGTCCAAGTATACATTACTTTACTTAAGGTTGGTGTCACATTTCTGCAGCTGCAAAAATTCAGATTAAGACATTCTGTTGTACCAACTTTCGCATTTCAAAATTCTGTAAGTGCCAAAATTGTGTTTTAAAAAATCAGTATTTAAAAGTTCTGGAAAAAATGTAACATAATTTATCTGTAAATTATAAAATGAAAAATTGTTTTGTACCTACATTTTTTAATTATTCATAAAATTTTTTCTCTAGATCACAACATTTATTTTTTTCCAAAACTTAATTTTTTACTTAAAAATGTGTGAAACATGCCGTTGCAAATTAATTAATTAAAACATTACAAAATTAAACAATCCGAATATTGAGAATCTTTCTGTTGGTAGAGGAGTGATTGTTCCTTGTTTGGCAAGTTCGTCCGCCCTACAATTGCCCGGAATGTCACTGTGTTCCGGCACCCATATGAGTTGAATATCAAACTGTTCACATAATTATCTCTCTCAGAGATGTTTGGCAGTCTAGGACCGTGATAGATTTCGTAGTGACAAAGGCAAGAGATTTAATAGCCGCTTGGCTATCTGAGAAGATCCGAATAACCGTGTTGGATATTACGTTTTCTCTGAACCAAGAGAGAACTTTCTTAATCGCCAGAATTTCCGCTTGTAACACGCTACAATGGTCTGGTAGGCGGAAGAAAAGACTGATATTCAGTTTTTTTGAGAATATGCCACTTCCTACACCATCGTGGGTTTTCGAACCATCAGTGTAGAAGTGTAAAAATTCATTGTTCAGAATGCTCCGGTCCTCCCATACAGTTCTGTATGGAACGGAGGTCTGGAAATTATTTTCAAACACCAATTTAGGTGTGATGTAGTCTAAGCGACCCGGAATGAATCCAAAATTGTTTAGAATGATGGTGTGACCAATATGATTACTGGTCCACTGCAGGGTTGCTTTTAAACGCGTAGCTGAGTTTGCCCCTACTTGTTTGCTTAAGATGTCTAGGGGTGTACAGCCAGTGTACAATGTTAGAAGAAACCCCATTTGCCACCAATGACCTTTTTGCATGAAAAAAGTGCCACATTGGCTTTTTTGACTCTTTCGTCGTTATTGAGCTTCCAGGTCAGTTTTTTTATCAAAAATGAGTCCGATATATTTAGCTTGATTGGATAGAGTAAATGTTACATCTTTAATTGTCTTGGGTTTGAATTCTGGCACCCTGTGCATAGTACATACATACATACATACATATATATGCTCATATAAATCTTAAACACAAGCGAACACATATATCTTTCCAAAAAGTTTTGTTTCTCTTAATAAAAACAAATCCGTGCTAACTTTTCAACAAAGATTTATTGAATCATTAATTAATCAATCGCTAAAACCAAAAGTTTAACAAATTTAACTTCTGTACTATCCTCACAAAATCTTCTCATTTCGTATCATATGTGTTGCTGGGGGTTCTATCCATATCTCACAACAAAGAAGATTACACAAGTTCTATTATAACAACCACAAAGAGGACATCTTTTATGCACGTTTTAATTTCACGCAAGTTTGGAAAAGATGATAGATGATGGAAGCACGCTAAGGATACAATTTTCTTTCTCGCCTTCATAGCTATGCTTCCAACGACATGTCATCAGTGCAATAACGTTGCTGGTTGCCATTAGAAGTTTTTTAACATATCTCTTGAACTCTTGGTGCTGAAGATTATGATGACGATGATGATGCATGCAGTTGTGCGTATGATAAGAAGTAATGACACGAAATAAATGTTACCGACGAAACTTTTAACGATCCAAAGCAGTCATGCTGAACTTTAATTTTTTTTTTTTTTGTAATTCAATTTTTTTTTTTTTTGAATCTTCAGACAGTTTTATCGAATCGAGAACATCACCAGGAAAAAGAATTTTCTGATTGAAGACAGACACTTTGACAGACAAGCGGTTGGAATGTAAAAATGTTGTCTTTATTTTTTGGTGAGAATAATTTTCGGTTGATTAACCACAAGCAAATGGTCGCAACGAAATAAATTATTCAATGATTGCCGGAGAGGATATCTAATGGGGTTTCTGAGACAAGACAAGAGATAAAAATTCGTGTCGGGGAAAAATAATTTCGTTTTAAGTGGAGTTCGTATTTTGAAGTTCTAATGCAACAATGTTGCAGTTTTTTCCAATTAAAAGGTAAGATACTTATTTTCGATTGAAAAAAAAACTGACAATAAAAAATTGGAAATTTACAACAAAAATGTTTCACATGTGAGTAAACAAAACTTTTTTTTTCAAAATATTTATGTTGATAAAGAATAGAGTACTTCTCATATTAGCCATTCTGATTCGGCATACATTATGCATTGAAGATTAAAAGTTTTTATCCGGACTTATTTATTGAATTTATTTGCTATGCAAATTGGTCTACTTAGTCAAATGGTAGTGAAAGTTTGCGTTAAATCGAACCTAATGAAATTTTAACTGCAACACTCTAATTTCCCCCTGTGTTATTACTGAATAAAGTTAATATTGGTTTTAGAAAAAAGTGTCACAGAGTTTTTTTTCAATTTTTCTCAATTTTTCTCAATAAGTTAAAAAATTGGTATTTCAAAATTGCTCATAACAATTTTTCTGGTCTATTTTCCAAAATGCAGTTTGGAAACTAAAAGTTTCGAAAAATTCCATATTTCTGGCTTATTTTAAAAAAATGAGATTTTTTCTAATTGAAAAAAAGTTCAGTCGGAAAAAACATTGCGTCCATAAAACAGTTTCGGGTCAAAATCTTGAAAACCGAGATCCCGGAAACCATTAACCAGAAATTTATAGATTATGAGCTGACGTTGTCAGGGGTTCTCAGGAATATATGTATATGTTAAGTTATCAAAAAAAAATTGTTTTTAAAATATTGTACGGAAAAGAATTTTTATAGATTTTTGAAAAAAAAAAAATCAATATTTTCAAAACAGGTAAATATTTTATTAAAATACATTATTGAATGATACAAAATTTTTTGTTATTCTTATTTTTTCGATACATCCATCAAATGACATATTCAGTTTCGAGCTCAAACTTCATTTTTGGATTACCTATTTCAAATTATTTAATTATTCTAAGGTACTTACCTAACTCTAATTTTATTTTTAGAACACTTCTATTTTTGAGTATGTATTTTTGTAAAATGTGCAAAAAGTGATTTAACTGTTTTTCGCTCAAAACCGATGATTTATTCTTCAAAATTTATTGCATATCAAAAAAAAACTTCACCAAAATTACAAAATGCAAGTTCTTTCCGCCTTTAATTTTGTACGAACCTTATAGTCATCTACCATAATTAATGTTGAAAATATTTAAATAAATCTTTGCACCTATATCTACTAACTTAATCCTATCCATTCATTATTATTATTTATTCAATGCGAAATGAGGTCATAACACCACACAGCAAACATCTCATTAAATTTTCACGTTTGGTTTTACCTCCTTCATAAATCGATTGAGCTTGGGATTTGTACTCTGGTACTGAGAATATTATAAATTCCACACTTGTTTCAAAATAAAATAAAAAAAAACAATTCGAAGCGAAAAGATTTAGCCAAGTGCATCACTTGTGAAACCATAAAGTTTAAAACGCTCGTGTTCGTGTATCCTTCACAAAAATCAAAACTTTTTCAACCTCACAACAATGACAGAGGGAAAACAACGCTTCCACGTGGTTTTATTTCTGGAGAAGACTCAAAGGTATAATAACTTCTTTATAAACAGAACTTTTATTGGTAAACGTACCTTAATGTTTGGCTCGTTGAGTAGTTTATGAACTAAAGTTTTGATCGTTTAAAAATTATAAGTACATAATTCGTAATAAAGATGGTGGGTGGTGTTGCAAGTGAAATATTGATGAAGCTTGAAGATAAACTCTTTTGCTTTTTCTATTTTTAGATAGACAACTTTAATCAGGAGTCTTAAGGCATTTAGAAGTTTTTTTTGAATGGGAGAGGAAGCAGGAAGTTTAAGCCATCTTTATCTCTGTTCCTCAAACTTAAATAGACATACTTTATTCCTTATGATTTACACTCTCGTTTACCTTGTTGAAACTCAATGTTCAGAATGCATTATCATCAGGGACTTTATATTTTTTATTAAATGTCAAGCCCCCGCACATTGTCAACACACACAGGTTTGGCTTTCATTGGACCAGCATAAATTTCGATATAAATTTGTCTCATATCCGACATTTGTCGGATGTCAGTCGCGACGATAGCAGTATATAGTGCTACCAATTTATATTCAAGAAAAATATAGCCAATAAATGCGGTTTTATTTATTTAAAAATTTATTACCTTTATTTTTACTGCTGCTGCTGCAGTAAATAAAAAAAAGAAAACAATCTTCGCAATGTCTGGCGAGATTATTCTTCAAAAAGGTCAAGACAAATTGACGACGGAGAGGACGAGGACGACTACAGATGACCAAATTAGGTAGTGGGTGCCACTGTGTATGGTAGTAAAATTCTGCAAAGGAAGACACGATGGGGCAGTACTGCGAACTTTTATTTGGCGATGTCAAGTCGTTTAGAAGACATTAAAAATGTTACATAAATGAAATATTAAAAAAAAACAAATACACGCCTTAGAAGTACATAATTTTTTCCAAAAGAAAAACAATTTAGTTTGTTTTCCAAATAGGGTGGTCACCAACGATAACTGGAGTTTGAGGAAAAAAAAACGTGTAGGAGTACCAGAGACAAATGAGAGTGAAACCAACGACCGCTGCCCTGCTATGCGGACGCCTATGTGTCATTTTGAAATTAGTAATTTCTATAATTTTTTTAAAAACATTTTATTCTTTTATTCTATTCTTAATGTGAGCATTTTTATCTCATATTTTTGTTTTATTACGACAATCTGTATAAAAACAATTAAAGAACGATTGGATATTTTGGTCATTTATCTCTAGAAACATAGTTTTGAGCCATTTTTTTTAGTTAGTTTTTCTTACTTAAAAAATTAATGGAATTGTTTATAATAATTATTAATAATTTTTTTAAATTTTATTTTAGGATAAGCGTTCGTACTTACTCCGAGTCAAGATGATTCAAGACAACAAAAGCTTAAGATTAAAAATTGAGATGCCATCTGAATTTAAAGTTGTAATTTTTTTCAAAATTTATTATTTCTTAATTCTTTTTAAAAAATTTTACTTTTTAAACATTATGTGTATTGTACTAGTTTTTTTTTGTTTGGTAGGTATACAATATTAATAAGATTATGTAGCACTTCTTTAAAAAAAAGTGTTGATCGTAGTTATCGTTTATTTGAAAATCGGAAACCGAATACTCGGTGCTTTTTTGATTATTTTTTTTGGAGAATCCATAAATAAATTTCTTAATTTATTAGATTTAAGAAAATGAAAAATCATATAGCAAATATTTAAACAAGTTTCATATCAAATGAGTGGTCATATACTAATTCTAGGAATTGTTACCTCTCATTTTTGAGATATACGAATATATTTCAAGATTGACTTTTTTCATCTTATACCTAACATAGTAATGTCAAGTTTGATCAAAATCTGTAGATTAAATTAATACCGTTTAATTTTTAATAGTATTTCATACCAAGACAGTTCATACCACCCAGTTCATACCGAGGACGTTTCATACCTATGTACCCTACACACACTTAACCTCGCACCTACATACTCGTACCTCAAATCATATAGTATGCACAAGACAGGGGGTTGCAGGGGATAGTTATTCGTTGCACTTAATGCTTAGTACTTTTTTTTTCTCTCTTCAAAAAAATAAACTAACTTCCAAACTACAGTGGTGGTCCAGTATAACGAACCAGAGTCCAGAGACAATTAGTTATATCAAAAATTCGTTATATTTTTTTTTTTATACAAATCTTTAGGTAAATAGAAAGTACAATTGTATTTTTCATTATTTTATTTCATACTTCATAAAAAAAATAAATACATGACTACTTCACTTAATTGAATAAAAAAAAAAACATATTTAACTTCATTTACATATAAGAACACATTTAAGGAATAGGCTTATTACTTTTGTTCAAATTATGTACATAAATAGTAGATACAAATATTTGTACTCATATTTAAGAAATAAAATCGTTAACATGCATTTGTTTTTTTGGGCGTTGATTGTATGAAACATGAAACAGACGCCAAACAACGTAAAGCAACAAAAAATGGGTCAAAAATTCCGTAACAGTTTTCTGCATAGCGAACGGAGCAACTGTTTACATACATTAAGACGAATACGTAGGACATAACTAAGTAAGCGAAAGAAAACTGTCTACGTATCTCCCAAAATTATCAAGAACATACATACATGTTAGTTAAAACATTTACAGTAATTTTTTTTTCATTTTCGGAAATTCGTTATTTGTTCGTAATATAGAATACCTTATGCGGACTTGGAAAAAGTGTTCGTAATATCGGCATTCGTTATACTGGACCACCACTGTATTTTTTTTTTCATAGACAATGGCAAACAAAATTAATTCAGGTTGTTTTACAGTTCGATAAAAAAAAATATTTTTGAAAATCATTAAAAGTTCAACTTTGATGTTATTTTTTTTTTAACTTTTAATTTATGTATTATTAAGTTTTTTTATTTTTATACCTTGAAATGTCACTTAATATTTAACCAAACCACAAAATAAAGCTTTTAATAGTATATCTTTATTGCATAAATAAAATAACCACCATAGCTAGAAAAAAAAACATTGAGAAAATAAATTCACCTCGGCCTTTGATTTTTTTTTGCATTTCTTAATTTAATGATATTTAGTTAAATATTTTTTGCAAATAATAGGCCCATTATTTTATTTAATATGCCAAAACCACAACATAATAAACTATACCTACTTAATTATACTTGAGCCTTCAATAAGTTTATTAACCGTAATCGTTAAATACACAATATTCAATTAATTTACACTTTTCGAGAAAAATAACTCAAATAATTTAATTGCAATCATATTTATCATTTTAAGTAGATGAAAGGTATTTTCTCATTAAGTCTCATTCCATTTGAAGAATCCAACTGAAGAAAAAGAAGAAGTAAAATAATAGATTACTCTGCAAATTAAACAGATTTCCTTGAGATCCGCAAAACTCATAAATTAGAAAACAACAAAAAAAAAAGAACTAGTTACAGAGCAATGTATCTCTTCTATAGTTGCCTTATAATAGTTTGCTTGGTTCGTAATTTAAGACTGCCCCAAAACGTGACCTAACTGACAGTTAATATAAAGTGGCAGTAGCTGCCACCCCTTTTTATCTTGCTTCATCAACTGAATGCCAAAACAAAGCAACAACAAAAACGAAAAAAAAACAGAACCCAAAGAGCCAAAGGAGCCAAAAGAGACTTACTTTACTTACTAACTTGTTAGCATTCGAAGTCGTGAAGATTCATTTTAGCTGATTTGTTATAATTAAGAGTTTTCACGAATTTTAGTAAAAAGATACAAATATTATACACCCAACGTCATCAAGGATGACGACGATGGACAGACGTGCTGTGGGCTTATATATTTGTTTCATAGGTTAGGTATATACAGGAAAAAAAAGAGTCATAGATACTTTTTTGGTTTTCGTTTTTTCTTATGTTTTCTTATTTTTTTTTTTTTGGAAAAATGGTATTTAATTAATTAACTTTTTTAATTAAATGTTACGTGTGTCTATCTCTTCCTGTCCTGCTGCGTATCCCCACACTATACAGCGACCACTATCAATGGCCACTTTTTCGTTTTCTTTGCTTTTAGTGGAAGACGACTGAAGAGACTCTAATTGTGGGCGCTTTGAACTGAAAGTTAATTGAGCCCCAAACGAGGGAAAAAGTATAAATGTATCAAGATACAGAAACACGATTTTTTCTTGTCTCTGTGGGTCGTCCAGTTTTGTCGTGCTGGAATACAACCCCTTGGAGAAAAATGAAAATGAAGAAAATGAGTGAAATTAAGAGCTTTTTTTTACATGGTTACAAAGTATGAAATTAGATGTTCCTTCTCCTTTTTGATTATGTCTGATGTATTTGCTCTTTACAAAATAAAAACGAAATCCTGATGGAATTGTCGAAATCACAGTTTGAAACTGCCAGAGGGCTCTACCAACGTCACAAAGAAACAGGGTGGCGGAATCATTAAGCTAAAGCAGTGATGCCTAGGAAAAAATAAGGCTTTTAAAACTTAGACGTCAAGACGCCAAGTCTTAGACGTCATTGACCTCCTGAGCGTCTTAAGCGTTTTAGGCTACTTAAGCTGTTGGGGCACTTTGAGCGTCTTGGGCTACTTAAGGTCCTTATCGATCCCACCTAAAAACTAGTTGTAGTTTTTTTTATAAACAAATAAACAACCATTAAACTATTATTACCGAAGATTCGGAAGTAAACAGCAAGTTTTTATTTTTTCAAGAAATGAAAATTTCAAAAAAAGAGGCAGTATGAAAACTAAGAGAAAGGCTACAACCAGTAGGTATATGATAAAATTAATTTATACATAATGACCTTTTGCTGCGGGCTGTAGAGTTGAAAGTTGATATTTTTTTATTTCTAAGATTACAACCTTTACAGGAAAACCTACATTAAATTTTGTTGATGGTTTTAAAAATGTGTAAGTAATATGTTTTAATTATTATGAGTTTATTATTTTTGGTTGTTGAAATATAAGCTTCCAAAAGAAGAACTTAGTAAATGCTGCAAATTTTATTTTAATTATGCAAAATGAAGGGCCAGTAGAAAACTGATAAATTACAATAATTGTTGACCTGTTTAAATTTGTTTCCTAAGTGATGAGAAGCAAGATATGAGAGTCTGAGTAGTAATCTACCAAGAATTAAGAACTAGGAAATAAGAACTTAGACTAATGAACCTAAAACTAAGAAGAAAGAACTAAGAACTAAGAACTAAGAACTAAGAACTAAGAACTAAGAACTAAGAACTAAGAACTAAGAACTAAGAACTAAGAACTAAGAACTAAGAACTAAGAACTAAGAACTAAGAACTAAGAACTAAGAACTAAGAACTAAGAACTAAGAACTAAGAACTAAGAACTAAGAACTAAGAACTAAGAACTAAGAACTAAGAACTAAGAACTAAGAACTAAGAACTAAGAACTAAGAACTAAGAACTAAGAACTAAGAACTAAGAACTAAGAACTAAGAACTAAGAACTAAGAACTAAGAACTAAGAACTAAGAACTAAGAACTAAGAACTAAGAACTAAGAACTAAGAACTAAGAACTAAGAACTAAGAACTAAGAACTAAGAACTAAGAACTAAGAACTAAGAACTAAGAACTAAGAACTAAGAACTAAGAACTAAGAACTAAGAACTAAGAACTAAGAACTAAGAACTAAGAACTAAGAACTAAGAACTAAGAACTAAGAACTAAGAACTAAGAACTAAGAACTAATAACTAAGAACTAAGAACTAAGAACTAAGAACTAAGAACTAAGAACTAAGAACTATGAACTAAGAACTAAGAACTAAGAACTAAGAACTAAGAACTAAGAACTAAGAACTAAGAACTAAGAACTATGAACTAAGAACTAAGAACTAAGAACTAAGAACTAAGAACTAAGAACTAAGAACTAAGAACTAAGAACTAAGAACTAAGAACTAAGAACTAAGAACTAAGAACTAAGAACTAAGAACTAAGAACTAAGAACTAAGAACTAAGAACTAAGAACTAAGAACTAAGAACTAAGAACTAAGAACTAAGAACTAAGAACTAAGAACTAAGAACTAAGAACTAAGAACTATGAACTAAGAACTAAGAACTAAGAACTAAGAACTAAGAACTAAGAACTAAGAACTAAGAACTAAGAACTAAGAACTAAGAACTAAGAACTAAGAACTAAGAACTAAGAACTAAGAACTAAGAACTAAGAACTATGAACTAAGAACTAAGAACTAAGAACTAAGAACTAAGAACTAAGAACTAAGAACTAAGAACTAAGAACTAAGAACTAAGAACTAAGAACTAAGAACTAAGAACTAAGAACTAAGAACTAAGAACTAAGAACTAAGAACTAAGAACTAAGAACTAAGAACTAAGAACTAAGAACTAAGAACTAAGAACTAAGAACTATGAACTAAGAACTAAGAACTAAGAACTAAGAACTAAGAACTAAGAACTAAGAACTAAGAACTAAGAACTAAGAACTAAGAACTAAGAACTAAGAACTAAGAACTAAGAACTAAGAACTAAGAACTAAGAACTAAGAACTAAGAACTAAGAACTAAGAACTAAGAACTATGAACTAAGAACTAAGAACTAAGAACTAAGAACTAAGAACTATGAACTAAGAACTAAGAACTAAGAACTAAGAACTAAGAACTAAGAACTAAGAACTAAGAACTAAGAACTAAGAACTAAGAACTAAGAACTAAGAACTAAGAACTAAGAACTAAGAACTAAGAACTAAGAACTATGAACTAAGAACTAAGAACTAAGAACTAAGAACTAAGAACTAAGAACTAAGAACTAAGAACTAAGAACTAAGAACTAAGAACTAAGAACTAAGAACTAAGAACTAAGAACTAAGAACTAAGAACTAAGAACTAAGAACTAAGAACTAAGAACTAAGAACTAAGAACTATGAACTAAGAACTAAGAACTAAGAACTAAGAACTAAGAACTAAGAACTAAGAACTAAGAACTAAGAACTAAGAACTATAAACTAAGAACTAAGAACTGATTTGAAATTAACACTATTTCGATTGAAATTCGTAACTTAAATGAATCCTTCCTGGGGATCGAAGAAATACATTTTCAATTTCCCAAAATTAGAACCTTGTAATGCTATACAATTCAAAAATACTCTCAATTATGCAATTTTTCAAAATAAGAGAATTTCCTAGAATTTAACTCTTCTCCTTGAATACAATATTGATTTCGGAAATTTTACAGCGCCCAAGGATTTTCCTCTCTATCCAATTTTAACTCAATCTCTTCCACTTTGCACACCACCTCCTCAATTAATATCGCATATTCGGACGTAAAATTTGATTTCCTTTTTCCGCAAAATCCAAAATGACAATCATCTACTTCATTTCTTTTTCGCCAAGGCTCCTCTAGCTATGTCTCTACCTCTCTTCGCACAGGTACTGTGGCAGTTGAGTTATTGTCATCTGACTGGCTTTTGGATGCCTCAAACAGGAGTTTGGGAAAATTATTTTTAGCAATGTCCTCCGAAAAGACTATAAACGATACGATGTGGCTGGGAGGACAAGAAAAAACCAAAACTCAGTTTTCGGTGAACAGAAATCATGACTGTCACACGATAAAGGCTTTTTTATAGAGTACATAAGCTTCTGGCATCAGGATGAAGATTGGAGAAATAAGGTACATATTGGTTGTGAGGTTGGTTCTCTACCATACACAATTTCGCTTTGGATATTTTAGTATTTCTTACTTTTCGGTCGACTTACTTTGGTTTATGGGGTTTTCTTGGGTTTTAATGTTTCCATCATCCGAAGAAAAAAAAAACGCACGAAAGAAAAGTGAGTGTAACTCAATTTACCTCTTGACAGGCAGCAAAAATATTGTTTCTGATATATTTTTTGGTGTGTACTTTTTTTTGTCTGCTTCTTGATAATCTTACGTTGTACTTTCGGTTTTGTTCAATGGCGTGTGCACAGGAAGAAAAAAAAAATATTTTACTACAACAAACTACAGCATAATGATACACTGAAATTTTCATGAAGCCCGCTCTGACTTATTGTTTGTGGGGTAAAAGTAAATTTGTTTTTGGTATTTTATGACTTCCATTTCATATAGCAATCGAGGAAACACTGAATTTAGGACACTTAACGACAGACTTGACAATGAAAAAGGTTCAGGGTTAAGATAAGGATTTGTTCTTTTTTTTTGTGGCTGCGACAAAATAAATTAAGAAATTCCTTATTCTGTTGTGTCAATGGGAAACCACATTATTGGAAAACATTATATTTGTATTTGTTTTGGAACAGGTGAAAATTTAAAAAAAATTTACACCACGGAAATCCAAAGCTTTTGATCTTATTGTGTTGAATATTTGAGGCTTATTAACAGCTGGGTTTAATTGTGAGTTACATAATTTGATTGTGGGATATATAGACAACGTTTAATTTTGTCCTTTTTTGAGTGATTTTACTGTCACAAAATCCGGATCAAATCTCAGAATCTCAGAGTCTCTCAGAACTCTTATGGAAAAAAAAAATGGCGCGGCTGTAAGTGATGTGCGTTGGCCGCCATCAAGGAACCACTATTTCGATTGAAAATTTAACTATCTTCCTTTTTTGGATACAAATTTTTTTGATAGAATTTAATTGTTATTCTTCCTAGGCCCAGTTTCTAATAAGTTAGCAGAGTGAGCTAGTCCTCCACAATTTTTAAGAGAGGGTTGAAAGTAGAAACTGCTGAAAGACTCGCTATAAGGGTAAAGTCGTTCTCAGTTAATAATATTTTTGACTGTTTTAATTTCTCCGGCGACTGATAAGATAGCCTTGGGACTTGCTTATTTTATGCTAAAAAAAACTGAATTTCCATAGATCAATCACCCTAACCTAAAAATGTTGGATTGGTTTTATTTTCTTAATTATTCAAGGTGTTTAAGAAATATAACTATAATTGTTTTTTTTTTCTTTTTTCTGCTATTACTCGCACAAATTGTATCAATTCATTCTTTTTGGATTTTTGAAAAAAAAAATCATGATTCATTCTTGATATCAATATCAATTTTTCTTCTCAAAATTCTTTAAAAAAATAATTAAAAATATTATTTTCTTTAAATATCTCTTGAAACAATTTTTTATTTGCTTCACATACTATTCATAAAAGAGACGGGACCGCAAAATAAGTGGATCCCGCAATTATGTATGTCGGGTTGTCTATATAGCTCCACCTGCAACCTAAACTACTGGAGGAAATTTCTTTAATCTGTAGATTAAAGGCTTTAAGACATTTCGCTAGAAACTAATTTTTTTAGATTTAAAAATAACTTGTCCATATACTGTAAAGATCGTTTAGAAAAATAACGTTTTGTGGGTTTTTGTTAGTAATTAAAATTACATTAATTTAAAATATTTAAAAAATATATATATATAAACCATTTGGTTTTCGATTTTTTCATAAACGATGACTGATAGAAATTTTCAAAAATGGGTTTTTGAATAAAAAATCATTTTTTTTTTTAAAATTCAATATTTCTTAAATTTTTGGAGATTATTTTTGAAATTTTGTTTTTTAAATATGTGTTATCCAATACTAAAAAGTTGCAAACCAATTTTTTTCCTATAAATATTTAAGAAACTTAATGCATATATATATAAAAAAATTCAAAAAATTATAATTATTTGTCTGTTTAGTTAGTAGGAGCAATTTCGTGCGACCCTCTGTGCATTTTTTTTTGTCACTCATTTAAAAATAAACAATCGGGGACCACCATAATGTACACTGTACACATTACGGAAATACAATTTTAAATCGAATTTGTCGTGTGGAATTCTGTCCACTTTCGAATCCGTTCTTATATTGTTTCTATTTCAATGAAAGATGCCATTCAGATCCTTTGACTAAAATCACACATACCCACCCCATGTGTACATTGCTATTTTTCAATCAATTCTATACGTAGATGTATTTGGTGATGTTTGCATTCGATTTCAAAGAATTATTAGAAGATTACACAATCGATGGACAATGTCTTAAATCCATTTAAAGCACACACTAAAAAAAAAATCAACAACAAAAAAAAACTCATAAATCGATGATAACTTTTTGAAAAGTAAAATCAATATTGTATTATCTCTTTGAACAACAAAGCAACTTTACATTCCGCCCAAACACTTCTTCTTCGAACTTCCGAAATAAATTGAAGGGATGTCTTTTATTAGTTTGTCGTCCTCCTTTGCACACTTCTATGGAATTAGGTTTACATACACAATACATACTGTACCATACACAAAAAAAATTTAAATGGAATTTTTCAAAGTGAATTTTGAAATTCAGGAATCAGAAGAATTCAATTAAATTATCATTGACAAAACACGAAAATATTTGCTTTCATTTGAAAAGTTATGTTTTGGTCGTTTTTTTTTTTTTGGAAAGGAAAATGTGGTGCTGGTAATGCGGTGATGTCCTTTGAACAAAAGGTTATTGTCTCATATACCTGTTGTGTGCAAAATGATTTTCATTTCGTTTGTTTGTTTATTTTTCTTGTTCTTGGTAAGGTATTCAATAGAATTTGAAATATTTTTATTTGAAGAAGATTTTGCTTCGTGCAGGACATACATACGTTTCTTAAATAAGAGGACAATTATTTTGTTGTGGCTTCATATTCAGAAACAATATTTTTTCAATGATTGGATTTTAGTTGGTTCTGTAAGGAAAATGAAATTTTGAAATTCGATTAAAAGGACAATTAAATTGGATATTGGGGAAGCCATGCATTTGTGACATTACAATACATAAGTACATTAAAAGTATAAATTTGGAATTTTGATTTCAATTTTGGACTGTGCATAGGAAAGACTGACAATACAAGTAATATGTGTTGGTGTTTTGCTAAAGTTTGTTTTCGAAAACTTTTCTCTTTTTACATTTTTTTGCATGACGAAATTTTTTTTAACACATTTTGGACAATTTTTTTCAAAAATCTTTGGACACTTTCTCAAAAAATTATTTCTTATTTATAAAACTTAAGAAAAAATGTCGTTACGCAAGTTTTAAGTATTTATTGTTGACACCTAAAAACAAAATTTAAAAAAAATATCGAACGTTTTTTAAAATACATACCTACATATTGAGTTTTCAAAAACTCCAAAAAATATTGTTTTTTTTTTCTAAAATTTGAAAAATAAGTATTGTAAGATTATGTATTACCTCTTTTATAAAATTTGATCATAATAATGTGTCTATTTAATTTCAATTGTGCTTAATCCGGCTAGACCATATGCGTCTCCAAAAACAGGTTTTTTTTTAGAATTTCACAGGCGCCCCGGCAACACTACTTGAAAGCTACTTTAGGGCATGAACTATAAATATGTAAAATTTTAACCCGTCCGTCAGATTAAAATGGAAGGTTTTACTTAAAACCCCATTTTAGTACGGTGCGGCGGCGGCGGTAATACCCTTGCCCAACCCTTCTATAGTGTTGCCATGACAACACTTCTGAAAATCAATCTAAAAATATGTTCTATAAGTGGACTGAAGCTCAACCTGTCAGGTTAAAATGTAAGGCTTAGGTCCTTAACAGAACCCTACTAGAATATAGTTTTTTGAACCTTTCACAATCCCTTCAAAAATTAGTGCAGACAAAAACATTAGGTACGTCGACATGAATAACTAAAACGTCATGCAAAAAACGTAGCCACCCCTTTTGAATTAAAATTAAGTTATTATTTTTGTGACGTGTTCCTTTCTTAACAAAAAAAACTAAAGCTATAAAAAAAATTGAAGTCCAACCATTGTTATTGATTTATTTATCTCCTTTCTTGCTATCTCCAAATCAAAGAAAAACTCAATTAAAAATGCTAATGGCAATTAAAGAAATATGAATAAATAGTTGGTAAATGCATTTTAACTAACTCAAAGAAAAACACGACCGCATAATCATTAAAAACCTCCAAAACACCACCATCACCGACATTGCAACGCATGCAACTACCGTTCCACGTTCCTTTGATCTGATTTATGAGTTCAAATTAAAATAAGCATCAAAAAGCCTGTGCCAACTTACTAATTAAGATGAAAATCTCAGAATAACTATGCTGTAGAGAGTATAATCTTCTACTTGATGCATAATGCATCAGGATTTCAACTACATATATATATACAGCTTCACATAGGTTAGGAGTGAGCTACCTACCTTCCTTTCCTTAAAGTAGTTTCACCACAAAGCCAACCCAACAGCCGAGGAACAAAAACAAATGAATCATTTTGTAAAGTAGGTGTAGTCCGGGCGTGGGTTATTAGGTGGCTGTAACTGGGTAAAGGTACAACCAACCGCATGTAGTCAGTTAGGGAATATGTTTTTTATGATATAATTTATGGTAACATTAAGAGGCAGGCTCTGCTGTTATTAGGTAGAAGAAGGAAAAAGGATGAATTTTGTAGGAGTACAAAGATGATCGACATGTATATTAATTCGAAAGCCATGTCTGATAAGTACCTACGTTTTCAGTTAATTTTTTTTTTTAACAAAAAAGTGAACATCAGGGACTGATGACTGCGGGAATGATTTTTTATAATTAAGTATTTATGAATCAGGTGATGAGATGAGACCTAGAGCAGGAGCACCTGTGATGAAAATTCATTTAACGCATGTGTCTAAAGCATTTCAGTTGATTGGAGAGCACGCGATATTTTTTTTAATGATGATATTAAATAATTACATGTATCAAAAATGATTAAATTAGTATTTAACTGTTTTTTTTTTTAAATAATAGAAAATTCTCAAATTAATATGTTTATGAAACGGGTGTTTTTTAGAGGCAAAGAACTTTGAAATGGAATAAAACAAGATATATTTGTAAAATTGACTTTATTGAGAAGATAATATTTTGGCATTATAATTCACGGGGGTTGGCCGTGGCGCGATGGTATGCGTGGTCGCCTGTCAACCTCACAGGTCACAGGTTCGATCCCTGCCGTAGTTCTATGTCATGTTTTTATTCCATTATCATTGATCATTGTTGGGCCGCTGGTTTACTCGTTACATGTTGTTCAGGCATAACACTAACAACATGTGATTGAGTAAATACTAGTATGCCCAACAAATATGACAATGAACAAAATAATGCGAATTATATCTAAAGGGACATTGATATAAGACACGGCATTTCTCCGCTTTAGCCCAGCCGCCAACCCTGGAGATAAAATCTGAGACAACCACCACCTTCAGTCTCAGTACCTCGCGTCACATACCTTTCCATACACCTTTCCCTTCCCATCCCTATCCTTCACGCCCGCGCTGTGTTGAACAACATATAAAGGGTAAATTATATAAAAAAAAAAATGGTTTTTGGCATATGACCGCCATGGCTGGCTCAGATGTAATTTAATCTGAAGGTCCAATTTCCGATCACGTTTTCCAACATTTGTGCCCGTATATCGGCAATAACGCGGCGAATGTTGTCCTCTAAATCGATCGTTTCGGACCTATCGGCGAAGACTAGTGACTTCTAGCGGCGTTAAATCGTACGATTTTGGAGAGCAATCCACCGGTCGGAAAGGTAAGAAACTATATGTATGTGCATGTGGTAACCAAACATTTCTTTCAATAAATCAATTATGACACGAGATGTATAAAATGTTGAGCCGCCGCGCCGCCGTCTTGTTGAAGCCACAGTGGTTGGTTGCTTCGATTGAGGAACGAAAAAGTCAGTAATCATGGCTCTATAGCGGTCACCTTTTACCGTAACTTTCTAGCTAGTATCGTTTTCTCCGCCCCTGTCAAAACGTAAGGTTTTGGGAAAAAAATCTTTAGACTCTGTTAAAAATATTTATTTCGATTATCTAATTAGGTATATTTTTATATTGCTAAAATGATATCTACCCTATCTTATGCAATTTTTAAAAATTTGACATTGTATTTGGATTTTATGCGATATTTCCGAATGTTTGTTAACGTGTCAACTGCAACCATCCTTACCCTATGTCAATTAAAAAGTAAATGAACTCGTGATTTAATGGTTAGTTCCTAGGACTGTCGACAATCATGATGGAAGTCTGGGTTCATTTCCCAGCCTTGTCCATCTAAAAACAAAAATGTTTTTTTACGGGCTGCTGTCTTTTGTGACACCCCTCTATCCCACGCACACAGTAATGGTTGAGAGTTGTAAGTTACTTAGACCCTGCTTCTTCATTGACTGTAGCGCCAACAAAAATTACTTCACTATACATTTAAGAATAAATTTGTTTGAACATATAGAAATTTTGGTGCAATTTCGACCTGCCATAAAATTATAAATAAAAGCAAAATTATCCAATTTCTTGAAAAACATTCGATTCGATTTTTGTTGTTACTTATTGTATGTAGGATTTATTAAACGAGCAATAAAATTAAGCTGAATTAAACTAATTGTCTTTACTTTATAAATATAAGAAGTTTTCGAATACAATTTTGTAGATCAATTAAGAGGGGAAAATGATTTAAAAGAATTTCAATTAAGCGACAAATCCTGTATTTGCAAACCAAAAATATCTTATGAGCCTTTGTTTGGGCCGTTACAACTATTTCATAGTTATTCGTTTTCAATTTAATATTTGTTTTAGTAAACTATCGATGAACCATACGAACAAGTTCATGTAATTAAGGCCCATTTGCTGATACAGAACATAAATATTTTAGTTTCGTTTCAGCAAATGGCCCTGAATCCGGTTGTAAGTATATCATTTTTCAACACAACCGTTACAAAGAAAATGACATAACAATTACTTTTAAAAACATTTAAAGTTTATTGATTATGTTGAAAATTTGTAAAACCTGCCATCAATAAAAAAAACCGTTCAGCATTAATTTTTATCAATCCAAACAACATAATAGGTAATACTGTGGTCTTCTTCTCCCCCATCAGAAAAAAAAAGCAAAAAACATTTTTATTAGAGGTCCCCAGATGGCCATTAGCTTGCAAACGAAGATAAAGTCAATTAAAATCTGAGTGTTATTAGCTTTTTCTTGGATTTATTGATCATTTGATATACGAGTATCATTTGCTGCTCTATAGAGGCTATTAACCAGAAATATTATACAGTTCTTAATTTGCGGAACCATTAAAAATCATCATTTGAGCTGAGTTGAGTTGAGTTGAATGACCTCTTCGTTCAGTAGCTTGTTAGCGTTCCATCCTAAGTTCTTCTGATGAAATAACAAGGAATCACTTAGGGTATTTGACCTATGCCTTTGAAAGGTTCTCCTATATCATTTCATTCACCTAAATCCTCTAATGCCATTTTAAGTGTCATCGAATTTACCATTAAAGTATTAGATATAATATAATGATGGTGTGTTTATTTATTTAGATACTTAATTTTTTCTTGAGAAGGGGCAAACATAACACAAGTCTCGTCGTCGTCAGTCGTCTTCTTGATGATGGCCAACACATAAGACATCATCAACATCAACGTATGGTGTAATTTTAAATGATGATGAGTACTGCATCCCAGAATACCTAATGCAATGCAACAAACTCACTTGATGTTGTGGAACGCGTATATTATATTATTTTGATTTCCCTCTTTTGAAAAGAAGATTTCCGGAGTTGAACAACAACCATTCCAAAGACAAGCGACTATTACAAAACTTTATAGCTGATGTGTCCCATCGGTTTGTCTTTTCGCACTCTCTTTGAACAAGGAAGCAAATGACATTTTGTACAATGTTTCACATCATCAAATGCAATAAATTATTATATTGGATGGTGATGATGATGATGATGATGAGGCCTACGAGTTATCTGTAATATGGCCTTTAAAAATGTTAAACTGGCTTTGAGAAAATATAATTTTACTAGTTCTACCTCTATCTGTCTAGTAATCAGTTGGTGAATTATGGACAAGCATAGCATTATCATTTTTCTATGCGTTTTATGCGCGGATGAAATAAACCCACATCTTGGTTGTATAAGTTGGCTCACAAACGATTTGTTTGATTTAGTTGTTTGGTATTATAAAGGTCCTCAAAAGGTTATAACATGATAAAAAAAATAATGATTTTTAAAATATTGATTTTATTCTCAAGCTTTTTAAGGCCCGTCAAGTTCTTTAAATATTTAAGTTTCGGCCATTATGGAGTAGATAATTGTTCCACCTTTAGAAGGAGCTGCATCAACTTAATTGGAAACATACGTAAATCATCAAATCTTTTTTTTGAAAACTACAGACTTATTATATTGGGGCATATTCATAGTCAAACTTTAGACCCGAGTCCAACTGATCTCGAGTGTAAAGTTAACACACTGGTTAGAAAGAGCTGCTATTCATAAATAAATTCGCAGCTCTGTTTAGTAAAAAACGAAATTCTACTACAATTTAAGTTCTATTGCCTGTCAATCCATTGAAATCCAATCCATTTTTTGACAGATAGAAAAAAAAACAACTTAGTCAAAGCGTCAGCCATTTTTAAAGTTTGAGCTCCAGTTTATCTTTTGGAACCGGGACTAAATTTTCTATGAATAACATTAGCTGCAGGTTAGCTTAGAAGAGACAAAAAAACAACTTGTCAGACGACATTCTTTTTGTGTTTTCAGTTCATGTTTTTTCTTCGATTGAAGTTAAAAAAAAAAGGTTTACGAAAATCTTTAATGGGCACTATTAAAATTAAATAATGAACGGTAATTAATAAAACAAATTAGTATACGAGAAAAAAATACGAATTTGCGGAAAAAAATAATTAAACAAATTATTATTAAAACACTCAAAAATGTTATTTAGAAAGGTTTTTGAAATAATTTTTATCTACAAAATTTCTTTAGAATTTCTAGAAAAAAACTTTATGTATATCCCACATTCAACAAAAGAAAAACTTTTTTGTATTTTTTGTTGTTTTGCGTTCTATGAAAGGCACTCCAAATAACGGTTAAGTTTAAATTTCTCAAGAGTTAAAGTATAGACCGTTATAATTCTGAAATAAACAAAAAAATTTTGTCAAAATTCTTGAAAGCGTTTTCGAGAAATTTTAGATTTGTTAGGGATTTTTAACATTTCTATAATAAGCATTGGTTTTTTTTTTTGTAATCCAAAATTAATGTATGTCCAACATATTTAAGATTTAAAATGTTAAAATAACCGTTAAATACCCAATATCTTAAATATTGATAGAGCCGTTTTTAGAAATATTAAATTTTCAAAAACAAAATTACGTTTTTTTAAGAAGAAAAAATATTAGGTACTATTCAAAGTTTTTGGTATTGATTGCTATTGAAATTATTTATATACTTTTGCATGAACAATATTATCAAATAAAACACTTCTTAGAAAATCGAAAATCAAAAAAATGGTTAATTTTTTGGTAATAAACGCTTAATAAAATGGTATTTTCAGAGAAATTTGTGAAGTTGTTTCTGAGAAAATTAATATATTCCTTTTTTTATAAAAAAAATATTTGTAACAATTTAAAAAAAAAATCCCCCAACCCGTTTTTGTTAAGGAATGCGCAAAGGTAGCAATCTTTTACAACCCTGTCCAAACAAAAAAATTACTAGGTACTATAATATATATATCTCATTTTTGGGCAATATGTGGACCAGAATGCCTTTTCTCCTTTATTAAATTAACGAAAATATTTTATTTGTTTCGTTGAAATTCGTTAAATCTTTTATTTTTGTATTAAAAAAAAACAATAAAAAAACGTTGCTAGAATTGACAAGAACCCCTTATTGTTATTGCCTTTTTGCCGTCAAAACTGTTTGGCACCGGTTTCGTATTGCTTTGGGAAGCCCTTACTCACAATTTGCAGCAATTCTTTGAACAAAGTTTCTCTCATATTAATGCTAAACAAATTGACTCAATTGAGTTCAAAATTATTATTTCATTAAATTCTTTGCCTCTAGGCACCAGGAAGATTTATTCTTTTCCGATTACACTATTGATTCTTTATTTTCCATAGAGAAAAATATAAATACCCGGACTTTTTTTTTTTAAAACAAAATATCTGCAGCAGCACTCCCAGAAGAACTTTTTATTGATTTGAAACGAGGATGCGATGCTTAACTGCACTTTTGAATAAACAGAAAGAGAGAGAAAAAAAATAGCAAAGATATAGAATTTCATTGTAAATTCAAATCTAGATGAAGTACCTCACCTTTTGGGATTTGGACTTGCTTATGCACTCGCTCTGATGCCTGAGTGAATTTTTGTCTCTATATTCGATGCTATTTTCTCGATTAAAGTGTTGCCCATTTCTGGATGAGTCTAAACATACAAGAAGATGAAGAAGAAGACTTCTTATTTTATAACTTAATACGGGTTAAAATCTCCTCAAGGCCTTGTGGGCAGAATTCTGCAATCAACACAATCTTTACTATGGCATCGAAAATGTTATTTAAGAAAAATATTTGCTGCATCCATAGATCACTGAATGCGACTATATCGCCTCAACGCCTCCACCACGGCTGCGTTGCGTTGGCTTAGCCGCCAATGGACAATTGATTAACATCTTAATTGTCCTACCATCAGAGGATGAGAGGAGTGCAGTATGCCTTGTGCTTTGTGCCTATCAATAGACTCAATATATTTTTGGGTTGGTCCCTGATGCCCAATTACTTAGTTGGTTTGTTTATTTATTTGGTCGGTGTTTAAAAGCCATAAATCTGATGGGAAGAGGAGTCCTCCTGCGGATGGCTATAGTTCCTACATAATATTTGCTTTTGCACTGCTTTGCCCTGCGGCTGGAATGATAAATATAAATTTTCTGTTTGTTGAGTGGTTTTTGCATGGTGCCATACGTAAGATTCTTAACGCAGCTGTTGTTGTGTAGGAGCCGGCTGGTCCAGTCTCAGTCCGGCTGGCTGGCTGCAGTGGCAGGCGTAGGAGTCTGGAAATATGAGGAAGTTCTTTATGGAATTTTAAAGACCCTACAGGCTTTGTTGCATGACAAAGTGGATTTATGCTTACAATGTGATAAGATGCATTAATTCTGATCAAATGCTGGTTGTATGGTTTATGTTTATTTTGTTGACCCTTGGAGTAATAGGTTCATAGTTGGAGATTTCTTCGCCAAAAGGGGCCCCTACGTCTCAAGCTTTATTTATTTCTATTTTCACTATAGGTAAGATTATTGCAAAATAATTATGATTAGAGATTGGGATAAACCCGAGGATAAATTGATTTTAGGTGTCCCAATTAACAATTTATACATTGTCTGTGGCATAATAATATGAGCGTCCTGAAACGACTTTTCTGTAAGCACACTATATTAATACCTACTATAAAACAAACGGAGTATTTGGAGTAAACGCTACATTTCTCCGATATTTGGTGAAGTATTTGCTCCAGTATCAAAGAAGCAGGGGGTATTTTCTGTTTGCTTCAGTAAGAAAATTGTTATTGGAGTATTTGCTCCAGTAAGAAAATCTTTTTGAAGTAAATGCTGAAAGAATTCTCAGATATTTATTGCACTACTTTCTTTAAGGTTCAATAAGAAAATTGTAAATGATGTAAATGGTGTACATTTTAAGGGCAAATCTACGGAGACTGCCCTCCATGAGGTAGTGCGTACTTTAGAAAAAACAATCCATTATAAAGAATTTACTCTTGCCACCTTCTTAGGTGCTTTTAACAACGTCCTTACCGAATCCATAGAAGAATCTCTCATTAAGTTCGGTGTAGAAGACTTCATTCGAGAATGGATTATTTCCATGCTCAGTGGTAGGAAGATTCGAGCCACTCTAGGCAATACAATCGCAACAAAACACGTGAGCAGGGGAACACCCAGGGTGGTGTCCTTTCGCCTCTTCTATGGCTTCTGGTCATGGATACAATTCTCGTTAAATTAGAGAGATGTGGAGTGAAGGCGGTAGCCTATGCGGATGATTTGGTGCTATTGGTGTCAGGAAAGTACACCTCTGTGATTAGTGAAATCACGGAGTCAGCTTTGAAGAAAGTTAGCAGCTGGGCCACGAGTTGTGGACTAGGAGTTAACCAAAGTAAAACTGAACTGATGCTCTTTACCATCAAAACTAAAGTACCGCCCTTCACGCTACCTCGACTCAACGGTCAAATCCTATCATTGTCTTCCAGTGCAAAATATTTGGGAGTTATACTCGACCCTAAATTAAACTGGAAACTAAATATTGAAGTACGGGTTAAGAAGGCCTGTGTTACCTTCTACGCCTGCAGCAAAACTTTCGGCAAAAAGTGGGGACTTCAGTCGAAGATGATTTTATGGACGTACACAGCCGTAGTACATCCAATCTTAACATATGGTTCGATTGTGTGGTGGCCTGCTCTTAGCAAAGCCTATAATATTGATAAGCTAAAGAAGGTTCAAAGAACAGCTTGCGTGGGCACAACAGGGGCCATGCGTACATGCCCAACGGACGCCTTAAACGTTATTTTGGATCTTCTACCAATCGACCTTTTTATTAAATACTTAGTTTCCTGCAGCGCTATTAGGCTGAAGGAATCAAACAGCTGGTTGTCAAAACCTTATGGTCACAGCAATACAACGAAATTGATTCCCTCAGATATTATCTCGGTAGACACTGACTACTGCACTCCTACTTTGAGCCTTAGTAAGGGTTTTAAGGTTATTTTCCCATCCAGAGAAGATTGGGAGGATGACATCGTGTCGATAGGTTTCGACACAACTATCTTTACTGACGGCTCAAAGATGGAGTGTGGTGTTGGTTTTGGGATCTTTTCTGAGTCCCTAAATGTAGCTAAATCCTTTAGGCTTCCTGACTTTGCTAGCGTTTTTCAGGCTGAACTGCTGGCAATAAGGGAGGCATGTAAGATACTTAAACAAAGCCCAAACCAAAACCGAAATGCGGCTATCTTCACAGACAGTCAGGCAGCTGTCAAAGCCATTAACTCGGCCACATCCTCATCTAAATTGGTCCAGCAATGTCGCGATGAGCTTGCGAGCCTGAATATTAACCTCGGTGTCACCCTGATCTGGGTTCCGGGCCATAGTGGTATCGTGGGAAATGAACGGGCTGACGAGCTAGACAGGCAAGGATCGGCCCTTCATAGCTCACTTGCGGAAATGGTTAACATTCCTCTTGGTGCTATGAAGGGTAAAATCTTTTCTATCTACCAAACTGAATCAAACCGAAGGTGGAGCAATTTACCCAACTGCATTATATCTAGGAAGATATGGCCCACCTATAATAAAACCCGTACAAACGATCTTCTATGCAGGCCAAGGCAAGACATAGCCAGGATTGTCGCTGTTTGTACCGGACATTGGCCTATAGGAGTTCATGCAGAGAAGTTGGGTATCTCCTACAACACCTTTTGCCGTAGTTGTAGTGACCAGAGAGAAAGTGAAACGATAATCCATTTCCTCTGCAAATGTCCTGCTTTGGCAAACACTAGAATGAAATGCTTTGGAAAAGCATTCTTTCACGAACTTGATGAGCTATCTGAGACAAAGATTAGAGACCTAATCTTTTTTCTCAATGCGACAAAATGGCTCTGACATAATCGCTATGAAGCTTCTCTATAAATCTTTCCCTTTCTATCACAGGTCAAACGAGTTTTGGTATCAAAACGGCGCACTACAGCGCTAATTGGATCTCAGGCTAGGTTGCCTTGAGATCGCCATTTCTAGCTACCTACCTAAATGGTGTAGTAACACCTTCCTTAGAAATTTATTTGCTCCAATATCAAAGCAACAGGTATTATATGCAGCATATACTCGTATTTGATGATATACAGTAAGGCTTATTACTTCGATCCCATTTAAAGACTTTATGACGTTGTATGACGTATAAACTGTAACTGAAATTGACTGTATATATACCGATTTTTCTAAGGCATTTGATCAATTGAGCCACAATATTATTTCGTTCAAACTAAGAGCTTTTGGTTTCCCACCCTTTTTTGTAAATTGGATTAAATCTTACCTTGAAAATAGGTCCTATCAGGTGAAATTCCGCAATAGTCTTTCTAGTCCATTCATTGCCCATTCAGGCGTACCTCAGGGAAGCCACCTTGGCCCTTTTCTGTTCATTCTTGATATAAATGATGTCGTGTCATGTCTACAGTCGAGTGAGATTCTTATATTTGCAGATGGTATTAAAATTTTCAAGACAAATAAAGACAAACATGACAACCATCTTCTTCAGGCAGATATTGATAGTTTTACTGTTTGGTGTAGTAAAAATGGTCTTACTTTAAACCCTGCTAAATGCCAAACAATTACTTTCTCAAGAAAACGTTTTCCAAATTCTTTTGATTATTCTATTTCGCAGCATAAACTAGGTCGTATCTCAAGCTTTAAGGACTTAGGTGTTCATTTTAGCTCTAATTTAGAGTTCACGGAACATATAAATTTCATTGTTAAGAAAGCCAGCTTTTATTAAACGTTGGGCAAAGGAATTTAACGATCCATACGTTACTCTCTCTTTGTACAATTGTTATGTACGTCCTCATCTTGAATATGCCTCACAAGTATGGTCCCCTTTCTACGAAACACATAAAAGTCGGATTGAATCAATTCAGCATAAATTCATTCGCTTTGCTCTGAAGGTCCTTCCTTGGACTGACCCGTTCAATCTACCACCATATGAACATAGAATCCAACTTCTGCAAATCCAAACTTTATATCAAAGACGTGTCAATAATGACCTTATATTTATTCATCAACTCATTAATGGTCAAATCGATGCTTCCGATTTGTTAGCTTGCATCGGCATTAACTACCGCAGAGGATCTCACCACCTGCGAAGATTTGAACTTTTATACGTTGATTTACATAGAACCAACTATGGCTTGCATGAACCTTTGAACCGTATGTGCAGGCTTTTTAATTTAAACAATTTGTCTATCGACTTCAACATGAGTAAATTAAGACTAAAAATTTCGTTTCGAACCAGTGCTCCTCGGTCGTGATATTGTTTTATTTTTAACAATAGATATCGTGAATGTCTAGTGTATATTTTTGTTTAATTTTGTTTTATTTTTATACTTTTTAATTTTTGTAATTAGATATTTTTATGTGTTGCATGTGTTAGTTTTCATTATATTTACTAACCACTAACACATGCACTTATGATGAGCCTCTTACTGTAGTTGAAGCTTGATCTAAGCTCACTACAGCAAAGAATCTGAAGTGTAAAAAAAAAACTTCATCTTCAAGCCGTAAGCTTCTTGAATCTTTTCAATTTTCCATAAACTATAATCAATATATTCACACACAACACTGACTGGATAATGGAATGATTGACGAAAGGAATGATTACCGACATGAATTTGTCGACTGTTCAAAAAAAAAAAGTCTAATTTGTTTCACCTATAATTTAATAGAGATATAATCGAAATCTTCTTCCATTATTATTATAGTCTTTGAGAGAAAAAACCAAAGCAAAGACTTATTGTTATTTTTTAACTTGATTTTTTGTTATTCAAACAAGGGTGCAATCCATCAACTGAAGATTGTCTCACGGAGATTTTATACTAAATTAATTAACAAAAATCCTTCATTACTTATTTGGACTACAAACAAAATAACCTTTTTCGCTTTAAGTGCCTCAGACATAATACAAATAAATATTTAACAAAATGTCAACGGTCGCCCAGTCTCATGCAGACGTCCTTGAAACAATTTGACATCAGCATTGAAATTATTTAACCTAACCTAAATGTTTGAGTAGTACGACTATGTCATTGTTTTTTTGTACACAAAATGTCATAAAATCTTAAAACGGATCCAAAAGTCTTGGGGCATAATCGATGTCTGAGTTAATGTATGTTGTTGTATGTTTTCTTTTTTACTTTTTTTTTAAGTATGTATAAATATTGTCCTGAATCATGTCCATCAATAAGATGACAACAAAAAAAAAAACATTTTACTAAATTTCTTTTTAAAATAAAACAAAACAAATCAAAACAAGAAAACGTTTTTATCCTCAGGGAATAATATAAAATACAAATAATATTTGAATTCAGGGACAAATTGATGTTGAGCTTTTTGTATACAAAATGTCACATTTTTATATATTATGTACATGCATTGCATATATCACCGAACTGAAATATTTTATAGAAGAGGATTGGAAATTTTAGCTTGTGCAGTGTTTTGTGTGTTATGTTGTTGTTGTTTTTTAAGTGGAAAAAGGATATCACCCAGGACAAGGACACTTGAACTAATGAAAAAAGGACATCACTCTCGCCGGTGCGTGTTGTGATATGCACTTCATTTTACTATCAAAACGAAAAGTCTTTGAGTTTTAGTTTTTCAATTGATCTGCAAATATTTGTAAAAGGAAAAAAAATGTAAGCGTATCCTCAAAGAATCTGGAAATAACTATTCATGGTCTTTTGGATATCAGTTTGGAATTTTTTGCTTGTTGCAATCTAGTATTTTAATATAAACGATATTGTAGAGTAATACATATTGGACATACATTATTAACTGTATTCGTTTTATATTTTCGAGGTATAAAAATTTTATAATTTTGAAAAAAATTGCGGAAAACTTTTTTCCAAAATGCGTCGAAATAAACTTTTTAATAAAGCCAGGTTCATACCAAAAACGTTTTATGTTATCTCATTAGCTAATAAAGGGTAGTTTTAAAGGTAACTTTGAAATGAAATAAAACAAAGATGAATTTTTATAATAGAAATGAAATGGACTTTATTCGAAAGATAATCTTTTGGCATTATAATTTAAATATGATTTCAAGAATATCACCGCCATGGCTGGATCAGACGTAATTCAATCTGGAGGTCCAATTTTTAATCAATTTGTCCAACATTTGGGGCCGTATATCGGTAATAACGCGACGAATTTTGTCTTCCAAGTGGTCGATCGTTTAGGGCTTATCAGCTTAGACTAGCGACTTCACATATTCCCACAAAAAAAAAGTATAGCACAATCTTGGAGGCCAATTTACGGATCCCAAGCGTTTCCTTCAATAAATCAATTGTGGAAAGAGATGTGTCCTGTGTGACTTATTGCTTCATCTTATTCTTGAACCAAAGCTCCTGCACATCGTGATGGTTGTGTAATGTAACGTTCGAGCCAGCATCGTGGTTCCACCAGCCCATAAAGCACACCAATCAGTCAGTTTTTCTGGACGTAACAGTGTCTCAACATACACTTGAGGATTATCTTCACTCCATAAAAGCAGTTTTGTTTATTGACGTAACCATTCAACCAAAAATGTCTTGAATTTAACATTCCAACATACCATCTGCTTATATACTTTAAGGCCGCCTATGTTAGCATAGCCAGGGTAGAACTTTTCAAAGCCATGAGAGAATTCGGCATGCCAAATAAACTGACACGACTTTGTAGGTTGACCATGACCAACATAACGAGCCAAGTAAAAATAGCCGGATTGCTATCCAGACCAATAAACATTAATGGAGGGACCATCGTCAACAGGTCCAGCCAAATCAGGCTTACGCAGACGACATTGTGATCATCGGAAGGACCGAACAAGCAGGCGGCACAAAATCTGGGGCTGCACATTAGTGAAGGTAAAACAAAGTACATGGTGGCGTCGAATGCGAGAAGAACAGTTGGTCAAACCAACAAAGTAGCGGAACACGAATTTGAAGTGGTGCAATCCTTTAAATACCTTGGGTTAATAGTAGCAGCTGATAATAATATAGAAGTACGCGGGCGGCTGCTCAATTCCAACAGAGCCTACTACAGTCTGTCAAAGCTCTTCAAATCCAGAAATCTCACCATAACTTCAAAACCGCTACTGTACAGGACCATGGTCCTGCCATCAGTACTCACGTATCCGAGACTTGGGTGCTTAGCAAAAGACACTCCGACCTCTTAACCGCGTTCGAGAGAAAAGTCTTAAGGAGAATTGTTGGCCCCATATGTGAGGAAGGACGATTCCGGAGACGGTACAATCATGAATTGTACGCAATCTACCTTGAAGCAGACATAGTGACAAAAATTAAGCTCGGTAGACTCCGATGGACAGGGCACCTAGCTCGCATGAACGAAGAGGAACCGGCTCGGAAAGTCATTTGTGGTACATTCAATGGCAACCGTGTTTTGGGGCCATTCACTAAAATTACGAAACGTTTTTTTTATTCAAATGTTTTTCCGAAACACCTCGAAATAAACGTTTTTGTAAACCCATATCTCAGCTCTATTTACACATTCTCAAAATATTTGATTCCAAATAGATTTTACCCAATTTCCACACCGTTGAAGGCGGTATCTTCGTTTTCAACAAATCTTTGTTTAAGGATCAATCTCTATCCAGATGTGAATAGAGATTGAATGAATCTTTCCATTGGATGGTATAATCTTAAATATCGTTGTTATCTAATAAATATATTTGACTAAAACACGTCCGTTTAAGAAACCTCTTATCTTGGCGTATTTATATCTTCACAACTACATCTTTTACGCTGCCTAATTAACAAAATATTAACTTTCTTAATGATGTTGAGAGCAAATAAAAAAAATTTTAAAAATTCATTTAAAAAAAAAATCTTCAATTGACCAATTACTGAAAAAAATTACCTTTATCACGAAATTAAATAAATTCTTCATTCCATCATGTAAAAGTGATGCAAACAAAATCAAAACCATCAAATCAATTTCACACAACAGAAAATTAACATTTTAAAAAGACCATCAGTAAATGCAGTTAAACAAAATCCAATTCAATTAAAAAGCCCCCGAAAAGATATAAAAAAAGATCTCTTAAAATCATACACACTCGTAAAACCCTCAACAAATTTATTTAATTTTTTTTTGTTGTATTTTGACATAAAATTAAAATACAACCATTTTTTCTCTTGTCCATTTCCCAGGCTATTTCTTCTACCTTTTCTCTTCTTTTACCTATACCCCTTGGAACCTTTTTAAATATATTTTGGGATAGCTAATATTTAGATAGCCTATTAACACTTTTCATTCCAACAGACAGACAGACATTATCGGACGGCTTAACATAAATGATGATAGCTAATGGATTCGACACACTGACATGTAACATTCGGTATTTTATGAAAATATACATAACAATAAAAAAAAATAGAAACATTTTTTTTGTTATCTCCGAAAGTAAGGTCGTATAAATTTGTTTAATGTCTTGTGGCTACCACATTTTCATTTTAATTCAACAAGTTGTCAGCATATAATCGATAAGGTTGATGGTGGACATTCAATCCAATAGATTGAGACTTTTACATTAACAACATTGATTTTTTTTTACATTTCAATATCAACAAATGCACAAATAGCATCATAAACAGACTGAACCTTTTCATGTTGTTTTAATGTCCCTAAGGATGTAAAGGACAAGTCTACGAAAAACAAAAAAAAACTTTAGCACCTAATGACAATTTTTATGCTACTTTTATTTCTATTTTATATGTCTTAGGACTCATCTAATAAAATTTAAGAAAAAAAAAAAACAAAAAACTTTGTCACATTGAATGCGAAATGAAAATTGGAAAAGTTTATCCTTGTCAACTCTTTGATGGTAAGAAAATCGGACTGGGATTAGGGTGAAGTTGTATTATTTCAACAAATACAAAATTGAAACCTTTTCGTAGATGGCTCTTAATGGAAAACATACAAAAAATTCTCTGACAGTCTATAAAATTCAACATCAAAAAATTTACTCTGGGTGTCGTCTGTCTAACTGTTAACTTTAAAAACAAACAAACTTAGAAAGATGTATAATCCATTTTTAATTGTCTCGCATCATAAATTTTATTTTTATTATTTCTCTTCATACGTCATTTAGAATACATGAATGATTTTCAAAAAAAAAAAAAAAAACTTGTCTGCAGCATCTGGCACTTTATTCATATTTAAGATGTTTTTTGTTTTTGAAATTTGAGATGAAATCTCTCTGTGCGGTTGGTCGGATCCCTTTTTGTCGTTTAGTTGGGAATTTTCAACTGTATGATGGTGGGCCAACTTTTATAAACACTCATAAAGCCAAATGACTTTCATAATTCGAGGAGATAAACAAACATGGATGCTACTATGTACGTATACGAAGTAAAGAGGTTGGCTAGTAAATATTTAAAAAGAGACGTAAATTAGCTTGCGAATTATTGACTTCTTTGGTTGTATGAAGATGGGGTGTATAATATTTTTGACCACCTGCTGCTGAAGTAGCAAAATTTAATGTAAAGGAAATTGGAGAATTTTTCTTTGGTTTACCGCATGCCGCGTTGGCACTGCCACCAGGTGCGATTGAATATTTTATGTAGTGGAAGTTTATTGGATATAAATTTCTATAGTGACACCCGGTATCATCATTACATATGTAGATGTAAAACCAGAGTACAAATGTTAGTTGTGTATTTTTTTTTATTAAGATTAATTCCACGGTCCAGGTTTATACCTTTGGCGGTTTTAAACATATTGGCACCTAATGGACTTAATCTATAATTTTTTCTATAAATCTATTTATATCGTTGAAGGCATAGTTCGTTAATGATTCTAACAATTTATTATTTTTTTTAACAGCTCCGTTTATTTCTATTTTTTTTCTGTCTCGATTATTTTTGATCATTGAGCCTAATTAAAAAGCCAAGAATTAGAAAGGTCATTTAATCTTTTATCAAACTTCTATATAGTTTTTTTTCAATAAACGTATGAAAATTTATTAATGAATATTTAAAATGCTTAACAATATTTTAAGTCATAATTTTTGCAAATTAATTAGTAAAAGAATCTATTCAAGTTCAAACTTTTTATTGTTTCAAGTTCAAATAAAGTTTCAAATGGTTTCTTTCGAATTAAACTACTCAAACACATATTAGTTCTAATCTTGAACCATTAATCACGGATGGTATAGGTGTACTCAATCATTTCATTGAAACTTCTTTTTACTTTTCTATTGTATTAATGAGTAAGAACTATAAAATCCAACAACTAACTTATGTCCACAACACGTTTTACCATAAAAAGTTTCCCATGGAAATTGAGAAGCAAGCTTCCGCCACCCAGAGTTGGTTCTACACTCTTGTCTGAGCCTCTTACTACAATCAAAATATTGCAGCCGCCGCGCCGGCTTTTACCTCCATCTTGATTCTTGATCGTTGTGCGATCGTTAAATCAATCTCGTTCATGCGTTCATACGATATCGTGCTGTGTGAAGTTGTCGAAAAGATCAATCGCATCAGATGAACTAAAATGTTTTACATGCTGCGACTGGAACTCCAATCCAACTTTGGTCGTTGTGTTGTGGTGCGACCATTATAATGTTGTGTGTGCCCTTTTGTAAAATGATCAATAAACATAGACCGGCTAACTGGTGGTCAATAATGACCAATCATAGAAAAAGACCGAGAAGTGTAAAATACAATTTTGTATTTATAGTTGCACGTTTAAGTGCTATTTATTTGATTTCGTGTTGGGTGAGCTGGGAAGCAAATAAATAAAACTGTGTATACAAATGTAATGCTCGTTAGAGTGTTTTCTAGTTTTCCGGGATATGAAGGCACAACTTCTATAATAAAATGATAGCTTCTTCGGATTGTCTAAGAATCTACGGTGCAATTCTGTAACTGCGATTGATCATTTGCATCAGTTAAAACTTGAGACTGCCTTCAAACAAACTTCCAGATATCCCACAATTCAATAGGACTCATTTTTTCCCTTTTTATTACAATGTCTTTTTTTTATTTTTTTTTATAAAATTATTTTATCGAAAATTAAAATATAATGTGGTTTTTGGCTATCAGAACATGAATTATTATAGATCGGCAATATCACATTATTATATGTATGTACATGTCATTGTTTTTTTTAACTTTTTTTCATTGTATCATTGTATCATATTTCATTCTATCTATCTTTTTTTTTGGCTTTCCTAATCATTTAGCGTTTTCAAAGCCTTATCTTGTCCAACTTTCATGTTACTCAGTATTTTAATCATTGATTCAGATTTATTTAATCCAATTCCAGAAATTTCACTACTATTAATTTTTTGAAAAAATTAATTGGTCTTGAGTTGAGCTCTGGGCATTGTGAAGCCCCAATGGAATTTGTTTATATTGTTTTTAACACGAAAATGGTTTTTCTCAGGCTTAGTTTTTTGACAACACTCCTATTAAATGTATTTCCTTTATGTTTCAGTAGGGATGACAAAAAACCTTGGTGTAAACCAATCACATGTTCAATGCAATAACACAATTTAAAGGCAATTCTTGGTTTTTTTACTCGATCTCCTTTTTTATTTGATGAAATACAAGTTTAAATAACAATGGACTGTAGCCCTTTGCTTAAGTCCATCATCGTTTATTTTTGTTGTTTAAACTTCTCTATTTAACAAATATGGAATTGGCATGAGCAATTTCTCACAGAAATCAAATGAAGGTATATCCAGCATCATAAGACCCTACTTTGGCGTTCGAAGATTATTTGGAGCGAGCACTCCTATTATGAACCGAAAATGAGTTGCCTTATGTACATTCTTTGTGAACACACCCTTTAGAAATAAATTTTCACCAACAAGCAGAAACTGCATCAACACCAACCAAAAAAAAAAACAAAAACAAGTCACACAAAAACCACATGTGTCAAAATGACAGCGCCCCATTTGACAGTTCAATAAAAAAAAGATGTCAGGTGAATTTAGGCATTCCTCACCGGTGGACTGCTAACCTCGTTGTTGCGTTTAATTTTTTCACAATTTTTTTGTTTAAACGTGAGTTTTAGAAAAAAAATTCGTTTCACCACCCCCGCGCTATAATTATGTTCCCAAGCTCCTATGGTGTCCTCTATAAAACACCAGATTACTATCATCCGCCCGAAGACACTACAGCACTGGCCTCGAACACTTACTATCCCAATCTGAATTCCCGCGACTACGCTAAGCGTCCACACAATCGCCAGCTACGCATTTATCCAGCATGGGAATGTGTAGCGGTGAATGTGGATGGGACATATGCTTTAGCTACAAACAAACTAACGGGCCGAGAATGGTCCAGCTCATTGTGGGGTTTCGAGCGTCGAGAGCATATTGGCGTTGAAAAGAAATCCATCTATAAGCTGCAATGTCATTCATTGATATCGGCAATGCATTTTGTTGCTAAAAATATTGTAAGTTAAATATAAAATAACTGTAATGGAGTTATTCTATGTTTGATGTTGGTTCTTATTGCAGCTCCTCATATCCTTTCATTCCGGCTGCGTTCAACTTTGGTCCACGAAAACTGAAGTGCGCAGCATTAATCCGTATTGTTTGTTCATGATTGGGGAACGTTATGAGCATACCCATCCAATTTTATGCTTGGAACAGTTCCATGCTGATCCAAATAAAGCAATTACCGGTGGGAAGGATTGTATGTTAAAGGTAAGTCTGAAATGGAATTTTCAGTTGATTGATACTTTCATTAATGATTTTTTGGGCAGATTTGGGACATGGGAAAGGCAGATCTAACTTCCATTCACACTCTGCGACATGCACATAGCGATGTCATTACTGGGATTGCCACTTCTCTAAGTCAGCCGAACATTTTTGCCAGTTGCTCCTTAGATAAATCCACACTCTTGTGGGATGATCGACAAGCACGTCCGGCAAAAGGTTAGGAACGACATTATTTGCGTTGTTTGATTTTTGTTTAAAACGCCATTTGTTGACTTTTTTTTCTATTTTTGTTTTGTTGTTTGTTTGGCATTGGCGAAAACCCACAGCAATATACGACAATCACACAGACTGCTTCAAGGCTTGCGCCTGGGCAACAAAGGCCATATCTCCAGACGAAAAGATCATCCATCTCGGCGACGAAGATGGCAAAATTCTAACATGTGATATACGAAAGCCAAATGAATACATTGAAAAATTTACTTATAACGACAAACCGGTCAGGAAGATACTTCCAAGGGGGTAAGTATTTATTCTTTTTTAGATTTTTCTTGAGCATATGTATGTAATTTGTTTTGTTCATGTTTGTAAGATTTGTAACAAAATTTTATTTTGTTGTTTTTTTCATATCTCAAATTAATGTTTTTTTTTACATACGACTTTTTAATTCTCTCAAGCTACGAAAATATTCTTGTCCACAAACTCTCTCTCGGCAACTAATAAAAATTAGAAGAAAATATTTAAGAAAAATGACGTTTAAGTGGAGGAATTTTCTGTGAATGCTTTATGGTGCTAGTTTGTAGGTTAAGTTTAATCTATGATTTTAGCAAATCGTATTTCCTCACCTGTGCGTGTTTACCAACATTATTTAAATGCAATCCAAGTTGGAAATAGCGCCAATTAGCTCCACCGACTGTCAAATAATATTTTCAATTTTTTGTAAACAATATTCTCACCCTTAGGCTAAGTTTATACTGTCCCTACTGCAAATTGAAATTAATTTCAAGAGAATCCAAATGAATGAAGGCTTATCCAAACCAATGCGAAACCGATGGAAAATAATATTGACGACGAAAAAACAATAACAACAACTTGTTGTTATTGTTGTTTCATCATCGGCGTGCGTCTTATCTGAATGTTTCGTATTGGTTTGGGTAAGTCTTAAATCAATGTGATTTGAAAATCAAAATTGATTTATATTTGTTTTTAGAGAAGTTTGTTCCTCTTTGTAGCCAAAACAATTGCATTTGGATTCTTATTGTTTTTACGCAATGAAATGTTTACTTTGCTTGGCCTCAAAATTAAAAATGAAAATATAATTTTATTTTTATAATAATATATTATGTTAATATGTTACATTAAGTCAGTAAAGAAAGGGAGGTGTAGAAAATTGTTATAGTATAATTATAAATACATTTTTTATAAATTTTTTATTTTTTAATACTAAACAATCTGTGCCAATTTTAAAAATTTCGCAGCAGCTTTTAAAAGTCGCCCCAAAATTTAAGAGAAATTTAAAACCATGGCGGCATTAAATATTGACATAGAGGTTCAAAATTAAAAAAAAAACGATTGAAAAATTACATATAAAAATAGTATATGTATTTATATTAGGGTGGCCCTTTCTTTATTTTATTTGAAAAATGTTTATTTTTTATGCTCATTGTATTAGAAATAAATCAAAAGAAAATTCTCTAATTTGCCAGTGGCGACTTTGAAAGAACATTTTTTTATGGGATCAAAATAGGGTTTTTGGCATTTTATATTCAAAGACAGTAGAACAACTATGTTCTCTGCTAAACTAAATAATTTTCCCGGAATCTTTTGACCGCCAGGCTTATGTCCTATTTTTTGAGAAATACCTGATTGGAAATTTTGAAGAGCCATCAGGGGTGAAATTCTTGTAAAAGTGAGTCCTAATTCGAAAACTGAAAAATTCAGTACCATATTACTCACTGACTGATGCGGGAATGATTTTTTTCTTAATAATTTTTTTTTCGAAAAATTGAAAGAAATTGATGAAAAAGCCAGACTAGATTTAATCCCCTTACAAATTTTAGCACACACTCGCTTCGCTAAGGGCTCGTTCAGTCGCCAAACAAGCGGGATTATATGAAAACAGTATTTAAAAAAAAAATTATTCGAGTTCACCCAAAATAAGGAATACTTACATTCAAACTTTAAATTTCTTTCAAAAATATCTAGCCATAAAAAATTTTTGAAAATAAATTTTAATTCTTCATTTACATTTCTATAATCGTTGTATATGTTTTATTTGTAGCTCCCGCTTGGCTGTGATTGGTGATTCAAATAAAGTGAAAGCCTTCGATGGAGATGTACAAATTTACGAATCGTCCGAACCAAGGAATTTCGTTCGTGACGGTCTCTGGACATCGGACGATGAATTCCTTACAATTGGATTCGATGGACAGTTACGGACGCACGTTGTAGTTGCGCCACACCGTTGCGGAGAGTGTGATGAGTGTGTCGCCGATTTGGAGAAAAAACAAAAAAAATTAAATCTTCCAAAAGAAGAACAACCATAAATTGGATAATTTTTTTTTTTAAATAATTTTCTTTTCCTTTTTTAAAAAAGTTTTTATCTCCTATATTTTGCCTTGTAAAAATTGCTTACGCTTTTGGCAATATGATATAAAAAAAAACACACACACACCACCACACTTCCCCCGCAAAAAAAAAAGAAATATTTAAAACAAAAACTCGTTTGCATTATCTATTAATTTTTTTTTAATTAGTGCTAGCCTGATGTCTATATAATAATCAATATAGATATTAGATATGATGACAGAAACAAACGAAACAGTACCACTTGGCAAGATGATACATTTTTAAAAATTGTTATTATAATAATATAAATTGGACGAATGTTAAAATTTTTAAATAAAAAAAATGTAAAGACAAAACCAAATAACATCTTAAGGTTTTTCGGTCAATAAAAAAAACGAAACTAAGATATTTTTGCATAAAAAAAACTTTGTTAGCCTTTTAATAAGTTAAAAAATAAAGATAAACATCTCTTATATTTCTAGGTTTTATATTGAACTAAAGCTGTAGATGGAATTGAATCTTTACAGTTCAACTCTTAAGTCTTAAAATTGCATTTATTCCAAAAAATACGCTAATTTAAAATTTAAAACCCAGTTCAATATTGGTGTAACCGAACAGTATAATGGCAATTGTAAACAAAAATTGCCATGGTTCGTAGACAAATTATTGGAGACTTTTCAATATTGCTGTTTGTATGGAAATACCATTATTAACTTTCATTTAACATTATTCCGCAATTTTCAACAAACCAAAACAACATCTTTATTCTTTATTTAGTTTAATCTCGCATTTCTTCGTTAAAACATTATCGCTTATTATTTTTTTTTTTTTTTGATGAAAATTCAATTCTGTTTGCGAAGCGGCATTTCCATGGAATTTGTGTTCTTGGGAAGTCCATTTTCCAAAAACTGAAATAAATAAAACAAATAATTGGATGAAGTTAGAAAATCGTACACAGGCCTAGAGCTCACTATACACTGGTACCTACATTACGTTTGTACTTCAGCGCAGAGGTCTTTCTTAAGTATAATAATTTTTTCGTCAAAATAGTAATTTAGTACTCGGTTGGGCAACGTTTCAACAAAATCGTTTCATAAACACATAGGATCATTTTAAATCGTGCGAACCGTTTTTGAAATAAAAAGCACGACTGGATTGCACAAACTTTACTCTATGTTAATTAGTTAAGAATAAAATAATGTCATTAGAGAAAATCATGAACAGGACAAAAGAGAGTTTGAGCTCAAAACTCAAGATGCCATCTTATGTATATAAAAATACGAATTTTGAAGAAAAAAAAATTCAAATTGTAAAAGTCGTTTTTGTATATTTTTTGAAAAAAAAACTGGTATGTTAGTTTTTGGTATTTAATAACATACATTAAAAATCAAATTTCAAAAAAAAATCCACCCGTTTTCTTTTTTTCAAAAATCTTTTATTTAATTTATTTTATATAAATTTGTATGGCAAATCGTCACATAGTTTATGAGAAAATCGAAAACCAAAAATGTGATTTTATATTATATTTTGTCATAAAATAATTTTAAAGCTTAAAAAAATGTCAATCTAGGGATTCTTCTTTGAAAACGGTTGCATGTAAAAAGTTGTTCGGTGATGCAAATTTGGATTTAAAGCTCTTATTCGATCCATGTCTCCAAAAAGATCATGTCATTGCGCCCAAGTTCAGGCTCCTTTTCTCGACGCTTTCACTACCTTAGTGTTCTGCGTTATCTGCGATTTTTAAAAACCAGTTTGAACCCAAACTCTAGACTAGTTTGAACTCTAGACTTATTCGTACAAGAAATTTGTAAGAACTCTTTCCATTAGAGTTATTAATTTCGACCGGGTACCCGGTACACTGAACGGGTTCCCGGGTAATCAAATTTCCGGGTATTACCCGGGTAACCGGGTACCCGATACCTTGATTGAGTACCCGGGAATTTATATAATTGCTCCCAATGAACCATTATAACTCAGATGAAAAATGAAAAAATCACAATAACAATAGGGTACCTCTTAAGGTACAGATTGGATTTAAAAAAATTGCACGTGGCTAGTGTTAAGAACACACACACACATACTTTCGAAAAAAAAAATGTTTTGTATTAAAGTGGTGTAAAATTTTTTTCTTTTCAATATAAATTGAAAGTGTAACATTACACAAGCTCATATTTGTGACACGTTTTATTTGACCGCCAACTTGTTTTAATGAAAATTTAGAACTTTTGCGCACAACTCGCGTAGTTTTGATTCTAGAAGAAAAAGTTATAAACAAAACTTTTAAAACAATAAATTTTCCACAAAAAATGTTAAAAAAAACTTTTTTTCGATAACTGCTTTTTTAAGAGTTATAGCACATTTTGAGTTTTTTTTTGCTTATATAATTTTTATTTAACAAAATGTACTATAACTGGTTAAAGAACATAAAGGTATACTTTTTTCCAGTTTTCTGCTTATTCATTAATTTATTTTTGTTTAACTTTAAAAACACGGGTTCCTACCTCTGTCGTACAACTGTTAATATAAAATATATTAATGTACATGTTTTTTTTTCAAAAAACTGCAACAGAACCTTATGTTTCCTTTTCTCATGAACAGTTTAACTGATTTCTGATTGAAAAAAGTCATTTATAAAAGTTAAATTCCATTTAAAAAAAATATTTGTTTTTTTTTAAATCAATATTTATTTTATGAAAATTCAATATTTTAAAACAGGTGGACGATTTTGTGTGATTCATAAAATACTAAAACTTTCTGTTTTTTTTTCTAAAATGTATATAATAATGTTTGTACACATAAAAGTTTTTTTTTTTAAACCGCTCTAAAAATGAAAAAATTGTATTTTTCATAAAATTATATTTTCTCAGAACTTCACATAGTATCCAGCTCAAGCTTAATTTTTGGTTTATTTTAGCATTTACATCTCAAATAATAAATTTTATTGTCTTTTGACATTTTTATCTAATCCTTGTGTTCAAGATTGTCAAACAATAAGTCTGGTTACGATGTTAGACCTTAAGAAGCAGTTTTTAGTTAATCCTGCAAATTTTATACTCGATAGCTAACTCCACAAGCTATCTTTTATAGTGGATGATTGCAAAAGCACCCTTTTTGAAGTTAATCAATGGTTAACTCAACATATTGGTGAATTAACTCGGGACTAATATAGACGTTCTTATTCTCCATACAAATCATAGGATGGGAACTGTTTTCGTTTAATTCTTTATTCGCAAATTTTCAAAATTTCATCACCAAATATTTATAAGGAATTTTCTAAAATTCAAAAATAAATGCCTTTACAATAATAAAATTCTCCAGAATGATAAATTCAATTTATCAGGCATGTTTAAACTTTACATAAGTTTACACTCAAATGCCACTCCTCTGTGTCGTCTAAATCCAAAGCAATGCAGCAACAACCTTCTCGTCAATTTATTTATTAGTATTCATCTGATATAAACCGCACCGATTCTGATTTACATACGTTATATTTATATCTTCATCACTGCATAAAAGAAACATTCATCCAATCGTCACTCGTCGCAAAGCAAAACATTTTTTTATTAGCTCTCGTTTTTTTCGCATAAACAGTTACTAAATTTAGTATACTACTTAAGCGAAATAAAAATGTGTGTGCTATATTTACAAAACAAAATGACGAATGAACAGCATAGCCATTGCAGCAGGAATGCTTTTTTTAGTGAATTAAATGCGCATCCAACTCAAAAATACGAAGGAAAAAAAAAACAACTTTGTCCACACCAAGCAAAAGGAAAAAAAAACAGGATTTAAGTGTTTTTGAATTCTCTCCTCTTTAATTATGTACTTCAACATTTTTTTTTACTTCCAATTCATTTAAAACATGATAATAAATTCTAAAAATCAAAAGATTTTTTTTATCAAAAAAAAAATTCATAATAAATGCTTCTAATTCAATAATAAAAATAAAATATACACTTTTTTCAGCAACTTTGAATGACATGCATACTTAGCACTGCTGGATTAACAACCGCCAATTATATTCTAGGAAAGAACCTAACAAAGGGTAGTTCGAGAAAAAGAAAGAGAGTTAGGTAGGGAAATGTTTAACAATAGTTAGATTGGAATCAGCTTATCTCAGGGATGTGAAAAAGAAAAACAAAATGATTTTAAATCAAAAACCAGAGTGGGAGTGAGGGTCAGTCCTACTTCCCAACCTGTATTTGCTCAACTCTAGGTCCACCACCACCGGCGTTATCAAGTCGATCATTTGTTCGGCATTCGGATGTAGAAATCTTGAAGTGGCTGGAAATATGTTGTGGTGTCTTCGACTGGGAGCAACGATTGCGAGCGTATTGCTTTGTTGCCTCGTACAGTCTATTAAGGAAGTCAGGCATTTGACTCTGTGTGACCCAGGATTTTACTCGTGCTGGAATCGCTAGACCGGGATCATCGAAATACGTCAGAACATAGTGGATGCCGGGTTCTTGGAAGTTCTTGTAGGGTTTTATAACCATGTAACTCCAATATTCATTCACACGCACCTTTTGTGGATCCTCTGGGTACTTGGGATGCTTGGCACTCTGGTTGTATATCAGAATCGCATTGTGTTCTTTGTCAGTTAGGATTCGACGGCAGTAGACATAATCCCTGTTTGCGAAGAACCTCGGCCATCGCATCTCCCAATAGATCAGATGACTGTTGGAGTTTGGCATCGTATCGCACTCGATGACCTCCAGTTTGACAGCCGTTGCGTCCCATTGTTTGCGATATTCGATGTCAGTCTGAACATTGAGGAAGTCATTCGCAGACACATCGTCGTAGTGAACGTAAATCTTGTAGGCATACAATGAAGGTTTCTCTTCGCGCTTCCAGATGGTGTAATTGTCCCTGGTCACATAAGGCTCCCATATCCGGTCGTCTGTGTTCGATGCACAATAGCACACTGTTCTTGACCACTGACTGCATTCTTCGCACACCGCAGCCCGTTCGGCGCGTTCGATAAAGTCCATATCTGCCCGACATACTTCGAACTTGTTTAATTGGATTCTTTCGCTGTTCCAATCGAATGCCAAAGCTCCCACAGCACTCAGCATGAGTCCTTGTATGGGAGGCTGGAACTGAGTGCGATAGCTTCGCAGGAGCTCTTTGAATCCGGTCTCACCCCATACCCGATGGTAGAATGTCAGCAGCTGTTGAGCACGCCGTGATCGCTGGGCAAAAATGTATTCACATTGATAGGACCACTGACGGAGTGTAACATTGGACCGATGTTTCAAATTTTGGAGCAGGCGATTAAGCATTTCTTGCGTAACACAGTTCTAAGAGCACTATTATGAGCACTAGTGGTCCAGATTGATTCGAATTGAATCTAATTTTTATTTTTCTTAATTCAATTGATTAGGGTGTTGTATTTTTTTCGATCTTTCTGTTCTTGTCGTCGAATGTCGTTTGATGTTGAATGTTGATGAAAATGTACCCCTCCCCAAGAAATGTGTGGGGTTATCTTGGTGTGATTTTATATTTGCTCAAAAGGGGGGCACCGGACAGTTGAAAAGTCAGTTTTTTTTTTTAATTTTTGCCCCAAGATACGACATGTGTGGTGCATTTTGGTGAGTTGCTGATGACAGTTTACTGATAAGAAAAGTGTGGTGGATTACTCTGATCAACAGGATATGTTCGAGGAGTGATATATTGAATATAATTGGGTTTGGAATAATGGTTAACCTACATCACAGAAATGGTACTATGTTACCAACCGAAAAAACGAAATTTCAGTTAAAATCTTTCATTTACTCAGTTTTACTACCTAAATTGATTTTCAATGACTCACCTGACACATTTGAATTAGCTGAATCTCAATCTTTGTGTATATATAGTATGGAGTGCTCGTTCGTATCCTTAATACATTGTAGTACTTAAGACTACTATAGGGAGCGGAGTATTTGATAGCTGTAAGAAAATTACTGAAAAAAATTACTCGCACTGTTAAATAGTCTCAAACCCAAACGAAAAATCAAATTGTCAAATTTTCAATATGTGACGGATTAATAAATAATCAATTATGAAGAATAGCTGAAAGCGAATGCGAACACATGAATTTTATTTGTTTAATTTTTTTACACGTCACGTCGTGGCTGCCAACTGTCAAATACCGTTCTATAATGAAATTGAACTACGCACCTTTATCAGGATTAGGCATTTGGAATTTAAACCAGCACTCCGTCTTATATAACCCAAAGATCTCAGCACAGGATGTGATTCTGTGCCATTTCACTGTGTCGACGGTCGCACCTCTACCTTTTGAAAGCAGAAACAGCACTTGGGTATATACCAACCTAAAATCCAACAGATACAAAAATTCGAATTAGATTAACGGCTTTCAGCGAAAATTCATTTTCCACTTTCATGTTCATTAACTTTATGTCTGCATTCAATCTTTTTCTTGGAAAAAACTTTTGATAACTTGACACGAATTAATCTGAATAAAAAGTCATTAAATTCTTTGTTAACTCTTCTTCAAGTGTTTCATTTCTCTTTGGTGTTCTTCTTACGAATAATAGGAAAAACGTAGTTGGTGTCACAAAGAGACACCACACAAAAACAAAATACACTGCCATCTACACATTCAACACTTAAACAACATCTTTCTAACATCCCTGCTTTCTTGATTTTATTAAAACTCACCACATTGCACGAAAAAAAAACAAAATTTTACAAAAACCGCCATTTATCTAGAAAAGTGACATTTCAATCCAGAAAGCAGAAAGCAAAAACAAAATAAAGGAAACACACACAGAACCACAAAAAGTAAACGGTCGAAGTCGGAGGATAATTTCGTCTTGTTGTTGGTCTCGTTCAGCCTGTAGCGTGTTTATCAAAAATCAGTTATCCCCGTCTTTTTGTCTTCAATGTAAAATCCATTTCAAGAAATAAATTTAATTTAACCATTTGAAAAAAAAAAACAATTCAGAACTTTCCTGTTGCCCAAACAAAAATAAACTCAATAACATTCCAAGAAAAACAACAAAAGAAAAAGAATGGCCCGTGAAAACTGTCCCGACACACAAGGAGCCACCCAAAGTCAAGCATCGAATTTATGGACCCAAATCGAATCCCAACCCATCGAGAATGTAGTTTGGGGCCGGCTCTATGGAAAGAATATCAAAGTTAAAACTTTGGGTACGAGAGTTAAACATAAAATACTTGTAACAAATTCGTCTCCCCCTTACGTTGGTAAAATTTGTCTTTTTTTTTTTGTTGTTTTTTGTCATCCTTGAATTTCTGTGTTTTTTTTTCTTTTGTTGGGATTTTGCTTAAAATATAATAGTGAACTATTTCTATTGTCCTTTTTTCACATTGCAGATCTATGTCATGAAAAATTCGCAGCTGGCCGCGGAGAAGGCAACGATTTGGCACTAACGCTCAAAGAACTACCTGAGAAGATGCTATGTCGCATATCAAAAGTCCATTTCCAAATCAGACGCGAGAATTGTGATCTCTCGAAGCCAGTTTATATTCAGGTAAGCAAATTTTTTTTTCATTAATTTGAATCTTAAACTCTCAAAAAACAAACAAACATACGACCATATGATTGGAATTCAGATAATAAGATCTCATTGCGTTATGATCGGTGGTAGTAGATAATAGGATAAAGGATAGTCAGAGAGAGAGAGGCAGGTGTGCGCTGGGAAGAGGAGAATGAACCCATAAAAGGGATTATTCTTATTTTAATGATTTATTATGGATGAATGCGTAATTTGAACCCAAAATCAATTCAGGTAGTTCCAAAAGCAGTTTCAACATGATTTTTATATTCGGAACATAAGCTAAAATATTCTAGTTAGAAGCGAGTTATACTTAATCATAGATGGGAAGTTGAATTGAATAAACTGAAAAAAGAAGAAGAATCGAAAAAAAAGATGTAGCCAGGCAATTTCTGGGGATGGTTCTTATTGCGACTTAAAACTGGATCTAAAGCAAATTGTGACTCTAGCCCTCTCCTGCTAATTATATTTTTGCTCGTCACGTTGATATAAATGGCAAAGTATATTTTATGTATCTAAACGACAAAAGGGTAATCGTGCGATAAGCTAAAAGATTCTGTATATTGGTCTCTATTTAGAATTTTTTTTACAGACTTCTTTTGCTTTTGAAGTTATAAATAGATAATATAATTAAAATGCTTACAGAGCAATAACAAATGATGATAGATAAGCCTTTGGTTTTAGTTTATTTGATAAAAAAGATATTTGCACTTTGGTGGTTTGTTGATTGGTCATCTTTTTTTTTTTTTTGCTGCTACTCATTTTACTCAAAGAAATATAAAATTTGTTTATGTCCATTTTCGCATTTGAAGATAAGAGTAAAAAAATAAGGGTGAGCTAACAGATAATTTGGAAGTTTGGCAACATCTTATCCCCTTTAAAAAAAAGGGACAATTTTTTTACTTTTGAGTATGAAAGATAAAGGGAATGTTTTGAATTCCAATTAAAAAAAAAAATAGATTGCCAGATAGCGATTCTCACAACATTATGTCTTTCTATCGGTCTGCAGCCCAAGCTACTGAAGCGACTTGCTGCAAACTTTGAACTAGGTGATTGCCTATAAAATGATTTTCTTAAAATAATTGGTTAGATCCAAAAGTAACGGCACCTGCCGTGCATAAAACAGAAAGACATTTTGTTCTTCATTATTTTCGTCGATCTCCACTGGGTCCACAACTTTCCCATTTTACTGCTTCACTTTACTATGTCTCTGAGGCAAATTAATTGCTTGTTTGTTGCATTTTGATCCCCTTCTTAATGTGAAGGCTTTTATTTGCATCTTATTCGAAAACTCTGTCACTCCTGCTGTGATGCGAAGGCGTTTAAAGCTTTTCTTTGAGCCTAGGGGGCGTTTTTCGAGAACAGCAGATGTAGCTAACAAAAATTTCGTATCAACAACTGCCTCACTGATGTGTTCAATTTAGGTTCCTAAGACGAAATGCCAATTTTGGTAGGCTAAACGCCGTTAAAACCTATTTTGAATTTATTATTAAGTGTTTAAAACTTACTCATAAATTTTTTTTTAAATATAAGAAAATTCAGTTTGGAACAAACAACTTCAGTAAAGACTACTTACTTAGATTCTTAGGCTTATTACGTCCACTAATTTGCCTTTACGGGACACAGGGCTTCTACTACTCCTACACGCCATCGTGTACGTTTCATGGAGAAGCATTTCAGCTCTCTGCAACTCTTGCCTAGTAGTGCTGAATCCTCTTCGACCGGTCTTTGCCAAGTGCTTCTAGATAGGCCTGGTAGTCTGCCTGTCTGAGTAAAAGGGTTCCATTGTGTCGCTTGACTCGCAATGTATTCGTTACCCTTTCGAAGCGTACTAACGTCTTCGTATGATAAGTCAATGGGTTACTTCCCTGTTCATCATTTGAGATTCGATTTGTGCACCATCGAAGTGCTGCACCAGTAAAGAAGCACAGATTAAACATTGGAGTGGAACAGTCTTAGCTTGGTCTTTAAGCTTATAGAGTTGTTTCTCTATATTTTTGACAGCATACCGACCGCAGCCTTTGCTTTCTCAATTCTGTTATTGTCTACTTCAGTTCCGCAGTCAGTAGGTATTGAATTCAGCTACGAAGGTTGCTAGCCTTCGTAACCTATCCTAGAGAGCTAGGCCATTCGCACTTGTAATTTTAGCTTGTTTACGTAAATAGGAATATGCAAATAGTTGGCCGGGAACCACCACGAGGAAGTATATGAAGCACTTCATCGTGACTGATTGTTGCGCTACTAGCCCATGCCATGAGCAATCAGTAGTTTTCTTATCAGGCACGATGCAGGTCCCCAAAATAAAACTGGAATAAGGTAGCTTTTATTCGAAAACAAAGAAATACTAAAAGCTGAGTAAAATCTTATTAAAGATAAGTTAAAAAGAATTTGTCACAAAACCACAAAAAAAAGGAGGAAAGAAACAATCTTTTGTGAGCTAAAAAAATTTTACTGTCTGTCATTGAATTTGATAAATTTGAATTAGGATGCCCAGACGATGGGTGCTAGCATTTTGTGGTCAATAAGGTGTCTCTTATTTTTGCTCAACAATCTAACGCGACTACAAAATAAAAGTTCAAACCCTTTAAGATCTTTGTTGGTTTTTCCATTAAAATACAATTTTTCTTTAAAGACTTTAAATAAGAACAAAAATTTGGAAATTAGCTAAAAAAAAATTTGAAACATTACTTGCACATTTTAGGATTTGCGGATAATCATGAAACAAACTAGCCTTTAGTCTCGTTTCAAATCTTAGTGACTGCAAGAAGGGTTTCGATTAATATAAATAGAATAAGGACTAAGAAACACAAATAATGCGCTTAACGATCGAGGTCTTACTCGTGAAACATCTAAGTCTGGCCTTAATAGTAGCACAATTAAGTTATTGTTGTAAAATTCAAACTTTCAAAAAACAAAATTCTTCAATCAGTGCATTAAATTTGAAGCTCCGTGGTATTCTGTTTAAAGCTTAATTTAAAGTTCTGGATTCCTTAACTAAAATTTTTTAAAATTCAATTCTTAGTCTAACGAGCATGTAAAAAGTAAAATGCAAATTTAGTTAAAAAATAAAAAAATTAAAAAGAGTTAATTAAACATACAACCTACAGGATTTTTCTCGTAACGGTACGTTTGTTAATGGTGAACTAATTGGAACAAATAAATGTAGGATCCTCCAAAATGATGACATCATTGCCTTATCACATCCAAATTGTCAAGGTAAGTTTTAATTTTTGTTTTCTCAGCTCTTCTATGTATCATTGGTTTTTTTTTTTCTTTAAAGCTTTTGTTTTCAAAGATTCCAACTTAAACGAAGGTCAAGATCTTCCCAAAGAAATCACATCAGCTTACTATGTTAGTAAGAAATTAGGCTTTGGTGCTTGTGGAATTGTAAGACTTGTGTACGATCGTCGTACATGCATTAAATATGCCATGAAGCATGTTATGAAGAATATGCTAGCTGAAAGCACCAAAGTAAATAATCTCAACGATCCCGAAAGGGTTATGAATGAAGCTAAGATCATGAAAGCATTGGAACATGTATGTTTAAAATTTATTATTTAATGATTTTAGTTTATATATATTTTTTTTTAGCCTTGCGTTATAAAAATGCATGATATTGTAGACAAACCAGATTCGGTGTATATGGTGTTGGAATTTATGAAAGGCGGTGATCTTCTCAAGCGAATAACAACGAAGAAACGATTAAATGATCATATTTCGAAGCTTTTCTTTTATCAAATGTGCCACGCAGTCAAGTATTTGCATGACAAAGGTATTACTCATCGTGATCTCAAACCGGACAATGTGTTGCTCGAATCCGCAGACGAAGAAACTCTTTTAAAAGTTTCTGACTTTGGTCTCAGCAAATTCGTACAAAAGAACTCTGTTATGAGGACATTATGCGGCACTCCACAATATGTTGCTCCGGAAGTTTTACTAACTCAGGGACGTGGTGCTTATACAAAAAAAGTTGATATTTGGAGTTTGGGTGTAGTGCTTTTCACATGGTTTGTATTCTTTCTTTATTTTAAAATTTGGAGTTATGTTTTTTTTTAATCTATTTCAGTTTGAGTGGAACACTTCCATTCCACGATGATTATGGCTCACCAGCAATTGATCAAATCAAAAAAGGAAAATTCAAATTCAATCATCCAGCTTGGAAGTCGGTGTCCCAGCGTGCCAAATCACTTATCACCGATATGCTCACAGTGGATCCTAATTCACGGCCTTCAATTGATTATGTTTTGGGTCATAGCTGGCTTCGTGATCAAATTGTTATCTCAAAGGCCAAAAACCTCATGAAGGTCGATGCAATGGCCGAAACGTCGGATGACGAAAACTTCTTGGAACCTCCACAAAAACGCTCTAAGCGATAAATTTACTACATAAGAGTTTTTTTTCATGTTTTTATTAGTAGCTTGTAGCCTTGAGAAGCATCCCGATTTTGTACAAAAAAAAAAAACATATACATATCCTTTGTTACTGTTTTATATTTTTTAATTAAAATAAATTAGCAGTAAGCAATGGATAAGATATTTGAGTGCCATTAAAAATAAAGCAGAAACAAACTTTTGATGTTCTGCTGCCTTACAAAAACATCTACAAAATTTAAATAATAATATTGAATGAATGTGATTTTTTTATGTAAATTCATAGGTTATAATATAATCTTATTTTTTTGCTATTTGTATTTTGATGGCCAATGAAGTATTAAAAACAAAGACAAATGTCTCGTTAATGCATATTGCATTGTTTCTTATTAATTGATTTTGTGTTGGTAAATTCAACTTTTATTTTATAAAAATAAAAAAAAAAAAATAAACGTTTTTTTTGATAATTTGAATGTGTTTTTCCTTTATTAATATTGTATTTTCATGCTTCTTAGTGTGAAATGAAAAAAAAAAAAACGATATCGAAAAGATGTAAACCGAATTTTCAAGAAGAAAAGTAGTAGTTTTAAAAATCGTTAAAAATATTATTTAAAATATACAAGCACAAACTTCTAAGGAGTTTTTAAACGAATCGACATTTCTTTTTTTCTTAATGATACAGAATTTTTCACCCCTTGCCATCCAAAAAAAACCAGAAAATAAATTTCTTAACATAAAGAAAAAAACAAATGTTGACAATCGAAAAACGTACTTTTATTACATTTTTTGACCAAAGTTGCTACAACCCATGTTTGCCGCCATTTTCCTCAAGGTCTATTGATTGTACAAAAAAAAGTCTGAATATTTTTTATTTAGAATAACATGAGGAACGGTAAGTAGGTACAACTTTTTTCAAAAAAACTTATTGTTCTTGAGTGAATTGCAAAAATACTAAGTTTTACACTTTCCACCCCTCTACAGTGTTTTTGCATTTTGAGCTCAAAATTCCATTTTTGGCACTTCTACTGTTCTTACAATCACCGATATAATTCATTTGATAAACATTTTTTTACAATGCTTCACTAAGACACTCATGAGTTCGAAAAAGGGCGATTCTCGCTTGGAATCATTTATTAATTAAATTTCAAAACTTAGGGCAAATTCTTAAACGCAAAACTTGCGCAAATTATGCTAAGCAAACAATTCCAAAATGCAAACGTAAACATCCCTACCAAGCAGATTGTCCCTAAATGTAGTAAATTTTATTTTCATGCGCAAAATGCAAATGTATTTCGGCAAATGTCAAAAATATCTTGCGCACTTCACTTGCTTTGCCTTTTCAACTGCATTCTTCATTTGCTTTGCATGTGGTTTGCTTTGCAAATGTTGCGTTTAAGAACTTGCCCTTACTTTTGTTTTTAATCAATATTTATAATATTTTCTTTCATAAATAAAACTGAGGGTTGGAAAGCACTTTGCTTTGCATAGAACGCGAAGGCCCTTTTAATTTGCGCTTTATTCTCCAAGGTAACTTTTTTCACCACCAGCTAGATGAATAAGAAAAGAAGTACAGACAAAATTTTAATCTTGCATATTAATTTTATTGGTTACAATATTTGAAAACAGATACATAATTTTGTATTGATATTTTACTGGCATTTGAATTTCCATTAAATTTTTTGTTTGTTTGCATTAATTATATTTAAAAACAAAAATTTAAATAGAAATTCATATGCAGCGTCTTAAAGTCTAACTTGGTTTACTGGTGTGATATACAGATTTAAGGATACGATATCTAATTAAAATATTATATTCATCAATTCCACTCACTTCCATTGTAGTAGAAAGGAAAAGACAAAATATATATATTTATTATTTTTTTTTTTTTCAATAATTACAACCTCTACACTTTGCACTAAAATAATGTATTATTTTCCTTTATTATTTTTTCTAAATTACATATTTTTTTTTTGTTTTTTTTTTCATTTTGCGTTTTATTCTCAAAATTGTTTAATGCTATATGTATTTGTGTTGTTGCTTTTTTTCTCAAGTTATAAAATTTGTAATTTTTATTCATTCAAAATTCGCTTATATGAAACTTATATTTTTTTTTTTGGTTTGCAGTTAAAGACAAATATATTAAGATACAAAATAAATATTTTCAAAAATATATAAAACAACAATAATTGGAAAACTTCATTAGCTCTATGCAAAGTATAGCTTGTACAATTTTTAACATTTACCCATAGACTGCAACTATGGATGTTACGTTTTTATTTTTCTTGGTTTTTTTTGTTTTCTCTTTTCTTTCAAATGAATTTCCTTTTGTTTGTCTTTTTTTTTGTTATTTAATTATTATTTCTGTTATAGCAATGGTTAATTTAAAACTAGTTACATAAATAACTAACAATTTAAAATATAAATCCCTTAATACCGTTTTTACTATTAGAATTTGTTTTTTTTTTTTTAATATTATTATTTTACGTGTTTTTAATATTTTTTTTTTTTGAAACTTTCTTCATGATTTTATTTACTTACATTTAATTTAATGCAAATGGATGATTATAGAGAAGAGGAGATTGTGTTTTTTTTTTGTTTTGTGAAAGCCTCTAGTAAGAAGAATGTAATCATTTTTTTTTTAGTTTTTAAATCACACATATTTAAATATTATATTTTATACCAGTTATTTATGTATTTAGTTAAAATTTCATAGTTGGATTATTATATATTATCTTTTTTATTATATTCAAGTTAAATGAAATTCTGAGATATTTTTCATTTTTATTATATTTCTATATACTCATATGAGAGTTTTCATTTTTCTCTCATTCATTTTGCCATGGGTTCTATTTGAAATACAATTTGCAATGATTGGTATAAATTCTATTAGAACAATAGAAAATATATTAATTGATATAAATTATTATATTTTAAATCTGACCCTGAGCAGCTTTTTTTTAATTTTTCGGTGTCCTCAATATTTGATTTCATATAAAATAAACGATAAAACCAAATTAAAACGATCGGCAATTGAAGTTATTTTGGCAACAAAATGAAAATATTCATTCTATTCGACAGTCATCTGTTGAAATTAGCCAAAATATTGGAAACTTGTCAGTCGTGAAAATCGGGATTAACATAAACAAGCTGAACTCCGACAAAATTAAAACCAAACCTGCTCGGGGCCAACTAAACATCATTAAAAAAAAATTTCAAGCCATTTAAGACATTATTTGTACAATTTCAAAAATTTTTAACATTTTACGTAAGAATTCTTTTAAATAAGTTACTTATTTTGTTGTTTTCTTATTTAATTTAAAGCCAATTAAGACATTATTTGTACAATTTCAAAAATTTTTAACATTTTACGTAAGAATTCTTTTAAATAAGTTACTTATTTTGTTGTTTTCTCATTTAATTTCAAACCATTTAGGACATTATTTGTACAATTTCAAAATTTTTTAACATTTTACGTAAGAATTCTTCTAATCAAGTTACTTATTTTGTTGTTTTCTTATTTTAAAATTTCTCTATAACTCATGGCAAAATTGTATTTTTTTTTTTTATAAATTTGCAAAGCAAAAATTTTTATATTAAAATCATCTCAGATTTTCACAGAGGACAAAAAATTATCGTATTTCAAAAAGAAAACAAACAAAAAGAAACTTAAACAAAAAAAAAATTACAAATTCTTTTGTTTTCTTTTTTTTCTCACTTTCCCAACGTTCATAATATTGTTATTTTGGAAAAAATCGACCAATGATTTAAGTTATAATTTTTTTTCTTGTTCCGATTTCTTTATACCTATTCTTTTTTTTTTAATTTTGGTTTTGTTGGTTCATGTTGTTAAAAGTTGGCCTTTCAATTATAGTCAACTGCCATTTTAAATGTGAAAAAAAAACATTATATTCATTTTTTGGTCATGATCTTCAAATATTCCAAAGCATTTTGAGCAGCATGACGTTGGGCATCGGATTGAGTGGCTCCAGAACCGTGACAAACGGCAACCGGTAGAGTAGAAAGCTGCACCAAACACTGACATTGATTTGATATTGTTTTTTCTTCGATATCAACATAAGTAACTTCGAATTGATTTTCTGTGGCAATGTCAGAAAGCAGTTGAATGTGGTTTAGGGAAGGTGCCTTCAGGCATGTTTTCTGTAAAAAAAAAGAAGAAAAAAGTTGTATGATTTTTGTAGCTGAATTTTGAAACGCTGCAAATTTGCGGCCTCGACCTACAGCCTCATCTACTGGAAGGATTTTCTTCAAACTTTGCCCTAAAGGTTTTAAGGAAACGTCTTAAAGATAAAATTGAAACTTCTTTAGTTTCAAAAATAACGGTATTTTTCATGTAAATTTTAGGATAAAACATATTCTTCTCGAAAGCGGATATCACGATTTTCATAAAATTTTGCAACGGGGTTTTGTTGGTTTTCGATTTTGTCAAAAATGGTTCGACGGAGGTCCTTTATAATCTTAATAATATCGTATATCAAAATTTTCGAAAAATAATCTAACACGGCGTCACTGCAAACAGTGTGGAGAATTGTAATACATCACGAGCAATCTAGAATTGCATGACAAAAAAGAACTTCACTTTATCAAATTAAATTAAACTACTTGAATTAGCACTCACTGGAGAAATTAAACTAAACATAATAAAGTAAAGTTTTCGTTGTCTTTTAACTTTGTTGTTAAAAATGCCGATGAAATGTCATTTCCTAGAAAAACGGCGAACAACTGTCAGAATATGCGATGATAGCGCCAGCCGTTCCTCGAGGACAATGCAGCAACATTAAATTCAGGGTAGAGTTGCCGTTCGACATTTAAATTTAAAATTTTTATGTTATAACAGCTGTTTTATTGTCTACAGATCTACATAATGTATATGGATCTTGCCAACGATATGGATCTCACCGAAAAAAATGATGTACATTTGCCTCTTTTTTCCTTATGCTGTTTCATTTGCAGATATTTGTTTGTCCTTTTTGTCGCTACAGAACTTCTGGAAAATCTAGAAAAAAAATAGGTTTCCACTTTTCCAGAATGAAAACTAAATTTTAAATCTTAACAAATAGATCCAAATAAAAAGCAGGATCACATGTTGTTTTTGTATTGAGTGCTAAAAGATAATCTAGATCCGTAGAATATAAAATATGTAAAATATGACCAATTTGCCTGGAGCAAACTTTTTATCGTAATTTTTTTATATAACTTATACATTATTATTTAAATAGAAATTTTTTTGAAGAAGGTAATAAAACACAATTTACTTAATATTTTAAGGAATTTACTGTGAAATTTATTCCAGCTTATAAAAGTAATTTTCTTTAAAGGACCGAAATGATGGCTTTAAACTATAGACCACATCGAAGTGAAAAGAAAAACATTTTAATTTTCGTTAGCCCTAATTAGCTAATTTGAAATTTTTCAAATTTTTTTTAATTCTCTTCTATGATAAATAAATGGCATCTTCAGTTTTAAGCTCGAACTTCGTTTTGGCTCATTTTATCAATTCAAATAATTTTCTATTTTTTTTTTATTTCAAAATACTTTAACATAGAAGCACAGATAATATTATACAGATGTCTTACGTATAGAACAGAATGACCTATAGGATTGAAAAAGTTTTTAAAGAAGTTCCCTTACTACAAAGAACAAAGTTCTTTCAGTAGTATATTGTATCTTTAATAATTTTTGACTTCTGTCTATTATCTATTCGTTATTTTCTTTTCCTTACCCTTTTTTCTCCTAAGTACATTCCCCTTCACACTTCAGTTTTCTTTCTCTGTCTACCTACTTTTTTTGTGACTTCTTTTAATTTTTTGTATCTTTGTCAACTTTGATTTTGTATTTTTTTCAGCTTTTGCCTTTTTGTATCTTTGTTAGCCATCGCAATTTCTTGAGACATTTCTGTGTATGGGTCTGCGTCCCTGCGACAGATGTCTATACATTATTACTTTGTATATGGAAAACATAGTACTATCATGGTGGAAGTCGAATGGGGTAAAATTTTGCTACGCTACCACAAGGGTCGGGGCAACATTAAAAAATACTCGCCATGATAGTACTACTTTGTATCTTTGTATATGAAAAAATATAGTGCTATTTCAGCGAGTATTTTTTAATGGGCGCATTCACTAATCTAGTGGCTACGTAGTCGAAATTCAACTAGATTTGTGAATGCAAAACTTCACTACAAAGCTAGTCAATCCTGAGCTGTCATATTAATGACAGATGCAAAAGCAAACAAACGCAAAATCGGATGTGCAATCAAATTTTGTTCCATGAATGCTGTGGCATACACTGGATCTGAAACAAAATTGTTAAGTGAATTGTTTTATTTATTGCACTTAAAAAAACATTACCTGTTAAGATTTGTTTGCAAATGTCTTCAGATGCCTCTATTTCGTACTTTATTTCTAGGTACTGAACTATGAGTTTCATTTTGATTGTTTGAATCTTTTGTAAATTTTTTCAACAGCTGATTATGAAACGTCAAAATCAGTGCCAACTAACTTTTTAGCCGAAATTTTTACACTACGTCGGAGGGGAAATTTCAACTACTTTTGTAGTTAGAATTAGCCAATCAGAATCGCTTGACTACGTAGAAACTAGATTAGTGAATGCGCCCAATGCTGCCCCGGCTCTTATGGTGGCGCTGCAAAATTTGTAAAATTTGATTTTGGAAGTCTTTAAGCGTCGGTAGGGGCAAGAGAAGACTATTTTTTGGATTTTTGCATCCAAAAAATATCAATAAATATCATTTAAAACTTCCAAAAGCTCTCCGCAAAAAAAGATTAAGGGTTGTGCAGACACTTTAGATGTCGCCCCATTCGACTTCCACCATGATAGTACTATAGTTTTCATATACAAAGGTAGTAGGAGCAAGAGGACACTATTATTTGGATTATTATTGCACCCAAAAAATATCAATATAATCTGAACATAATCATAAAAATATTTTCTGAGTTTTTACTTCGGTACTTGAGTCCATCTCTAGACGGCTGCAGAGAAATTCAATTATGTAGTAGAGTCAAGTTTCAAAATCTAAAAATGAATCGACTATTTAATAGAAAATACTTTTATCAGTTCACTGGTATTTTGTTTTTAAGTCGATTACACCAAATATTGTTCAATTTTTTTTTGTTTATGAAAATGGTGTTAAAAATTATTTGTTTTCAAAAAACAAACAAAGAGCAATAGGACCTTAGATCATTTTGTGGACGATAAGCTGATTTGGCAACTTTAACAAAAAATTGATTCCGTTACGAATTTTAAGTGATAACCAACCTAGAGGTTTAATTTGTTTTTCTTCGTTGGATTTTTTTTTCTAAATTAAAAAAAAAAATTCTTAACAAATAAAATTTCAATATCTTGAAATGTATGTCTCTGCTGAATGCGGAACTAGACATTAACAGCCGAATTGTGAGAAAAAAGGCTGCTTTTGGTATGCTGTCCAAAATATGGAGAAACAATTCTATAAGCTTAAAGACCAAGCTACGACTATTACACTCCAATGTTGAACCTGGGCTTCTTTACAGGTGCAGCACTTAGAGAGTCACAATTGCTGTCACTATAAAACAGCAAAAGTTCATAAATAGTTCATATTGAGGAGTTCCTGGCCTAATCGAATCTCAAATCTCACAACTGGAAAAGAGTTGCAGAGAGCTGAATAATGCAGAGGCCCTATTCTCCGTAAGGGAAAACCAACGGACGTAATAAGTCTCAATCATAAGGTGAAGCAGTTATTTGGGAAAGTTTTGGTCCCAATCAAGATGATAATCAACCGTATGTAAAAGACAACGAATGATAAATGTTTATGTTTATTCAAAAAATTCTTGTCAGTTGTTTCGTTGATCACTTCAGCCATTTTCGTTTTCTAATTTTTAAAAGGATTACGTCTTAGTGATAGTTGAGATTTCCCCAAAAAAGTAAAAAGATTAACTTCATCCGTGCGTTTACAAAATCCTAATACAAACGGCATTTTTTAAAATACAATTTAAAACTTACCACTTTCTTTCAAAGGTTTGTTATCATCAAATCAATTTTAGATTAAATTAATTTAAATGTTAGAATTTATTACAAAAGTATCAATAGATCACAAAACTTTGGCTCATTTATGTACATAATATTGTCAGTAGCTGTTTATATTAACAAACAATTACCTGTAATTTAGTTAATTTCTCCCCGGCAGCATTTTTCAATGACTTATGGAATTGAGATACCTTATGACTATGCTGGCTCGTTATTGTGGGCACTTGCATATCTTTCAAATCACCGTAATAATTTGAAAAATTGCGATTCTGTTGAAAATTAACAAACACACAAATTAGAGTTAATTAAAAAAACAAAAAAAAAAAAGTAGATGTTGTTTCAATCAGAAAAAAGAGAATTTGTGTGCCTGTTGTTTTTTTTTGTTTTGCAAAAAATTGCGAAATCAAACGCCCACATTAACGAAACAGAATTTAATAAAAAAAAACTATGTCATCGGGTGAGTTAGACTTTGATCAGCCCACACGCCCTCTAACCACACAGGCAAACAAAAACCTTATAAATAGAAATTTTGTTGGTTTGAATAAATAAATGAACTTACTTCATCATCTAATCCAGTCCGGAATGCGTCATTGACTTGGGCATTGTCAAGGGGGTTCTCCTGAAGCCGTTGCCACATCTTGCTGGCAGCAAAACGTTTGGCAATCTTTTTGCTTTTGCCCTTTCCCATTTCTCGGAAATTGAGAATGGTACAAGCGATGGTGAAGAGGCGCTCATGTGGCAAGCCAACTTCCATCTCAGTCTCGTAGGTTGGTGGTGGCCAACGACGAGACATGCACATCTCTTGCAACCATCCAATTGGGTTGCCCATGACTTTCTCTGAATAGGTTCCTTTCGATCTAGAAAGAAAAGGATACAAAACAATTTGAGTAAGACGACCTTGGTGAGTATCAAAATGAAGAAAGCTTCTTACTCTCCGCTAACGCCACCGCCACAATTCGAATTGGCATCGACATCATTGGCTTGACTCTCGGGCAGTTGAACTCCAGTGAGTTTGTCAATCAATGCACGAGCTGCCGAATGCTTGGCTTCTTTTTTAGAGCGTCCAGCGCCCATAGCAGTGAATGGAACCTCCTTGTCATTGAAGGAGACCCGATAGCGAAAAGTGGGCTCATGAATTGCCCCTTCCATTTGAATCAATTCATAACTTGGAGTAATTCCACGTCTACTCAACAACTCCTGCAGAATCGAAACCGGAGTTTTCATAGCTAGATTATTAGAATCGTGAAGTTTGAGAGAATCCTCGATGGATATCTTATCCAAACCTATGGCCTCAGAAGTTTTATCTTTTTTATTAAACTTTCCAGATCCACCATGACTTTGTTTGGGTGGTGCGCCGCCACCTCCACCACCCTGGATTGGATGGGATGAATTCATCTGCTCGGTGTTGTCTCCTTTGCCACCACCAATTATCGGCTGAGGAACAGTTCCATTTTGGTTTTGATACAAACGTCGCGGAGCATAGCCGCTGTTTGGTGGTGGAAGTTCACAATTCGCCATTTGCTCTTATTTACTCACTGCATCCGTTGATACCAAGGACATTACGGGCGGGGGACGAGGTGTTAAATGAAATGAAAAAAAAAAAAACAAAAATCAATTGAAGGACTTTAATAATTGAAAAATCGATAAATTAAAAGAAATCTGTATGTACATTTATGTACATAGTTGAATGCTATAATAATTAATTTTCTTTGATTTAGAATTAAATCCTTTTTCCGACAATCTACTTACATGATACTTGTTTTTGGAATTATATATTGTCTTGAATAATAATTCGAAATGATTTCAATTGCAATTAGATTAGCAGTGTTATGAGAAATGCGCTTGAACTTTTCACGCTTTTTCAAGGAAGTGAAAATTTTTTATTTCCCAAAATGACATTTATTAAATTGTAGTAGATGATTGAATTGATTTTTGAAGTTCAATTGTTTTTGGATTGGGGTGGAAACACAAGTTTAAAAATTTTAAAAATAAATTTTTTCTGTTTCACACGAAGGGGTGATTGTTTCTGTCAGCTTACTTTTTAAATGAATATAAACCTAAATACATACCAGTGCAATGAGATTTATAAGAGGCAGCTGTAAAATCTTGGGTCAGGATTTTAATTCCTTGATTTCGGGGGATTAGCTGTGTGAACCACGCTGGTTCAAGAATAGAATTTTGACTGTAATCACATATTATCATCAGAGTCGGAGCTAAAATTTAACTAAACTTCTGATTTTTGAAGATAAATAATGATGATTAATATGGTTTAACGTAGGTACAAACGCACTGGGTGGAACTGAATTTTCACTTCACAAGCGTATTTCCCACCATGCTGCGATTTTCTAATTGCAATTGAAATTATTCAAATTCATAATATGAATTTGTACAGTTGAACTTTACTCAATTACACACGAATACAATGTGAAGTGCATTTCCATTTCAGTGCAATTCCCCGAGGCAGTCCTTCCTTTAATTTTAAGTTAAGCAAATAATTAAAAAAAATATAGTCTACATACGTTTCTGAAATACCATTCGTTTTTCTTTTACATGTAAGGCAACAAGAAACATTTTCGTTTTTCTTTCAAATTCCTTTTGAGATTTTACAATTTATAAATTATTTTATTGATTTTACGTCTGGTTACAGGAAACGCTTTTAAAAATTCATTGCTTCGATAAATATTAAAATGATATTTTTATCGGTTGCATCAAAGAATTTCAGGCTGCTATTCACCGAATTCACTTAAGCTTAAGAACACTTTAAGGCTTACCCAAAACGAGCGAAACATTCGGATCCAATGACGAAACAACAATAACAACGCGTTGCTATGATTGACAACAACACGTTGTTGTTATTGTTTTTTCGTCGTCACGACTATTTTGTAAATTAATTAAAAGTTATTAAAAATAGCTAAAGAAAATATAAAAAAATTCCCAAACCCCTTGAGTACTGAAGAATGTGTTTACAACCAAAACTAATACCTATATTGTATTGAAAAATTATGTGTACTCTTAAACTAACTAGGTAGTTGTTTATTTTGAATAAAATAAAATCATTTTAAGATAAATTATTCAAAGGCAACTCGTTTAAAATGCTTGAATTAATTAAACCCAATAAAATATTCGAAAATATTACTAAATAATTCACAAAAAAGATAAAATAAAATGAATTATTCTCTTAAATTTTCTTTCTCTTAAAACCGAAAAAGAACCAAAAAAAAAATCGAAACATAACATCGAAAAACCACTTCATGTTAAAAATATACCACCAGTCATGAACACTGCGCAGTCAGCTGTGCTCGGAATCGGTTCGGTTTTTTGTTACGTGCTGCTCCCGTAGAAAACAAATAGTTTATTTTTCATTTCCAATTGAAAAAGAAAAACTTTGTACTTGTTTAATATATATATGTACCTAATGCAACTGGACAGTGAAAAATATAAATTATATATTCCCGTTCTATCCCGGTTTATTCTCTCGTGCTATGCTTAGTGTTGTTCGTGTTTCATCCACAAAATAAATTCATCGTCAACCTGATTTTTTTATGTGAGCTATCTACCTAATAATAAATCCCCGCAATTTAATTTTGCCGTTCGTGATTATTCCGGTCTGGTTGTGTTTTATTTTATTGCAGCAAAAAAAAAAAAAAAATTGAATCAAATTTGCAACAAGCAAAGTGAAACAAGAAGCCAAAATATCAATAAAAGTCCATTTTGTATGCCGTTATCTTCTTGTTAAAAAGAAATTGTTTTGCCTAAATTTGATAATCGTATTTTTCTTTTCAGACAAGAGTGCGGAAAATAGAAAAGAAAAATTAAGTTCTGCCCATTTTGACGTGAACGTGAGAGAGGGTGAAATATTCCTCTTATTTTTTTTTTATTTCTTCAAATCTATGAATTGTGTAAAATACAAAAAATAATTAATCCCTAGACAAAATGGGGTGTGTGAAATAAGAAAAAAAAATCTAATAGAAAATTCTCTTTGTTTTTCCTATAAGAAATAATTTACAAAAAAAAAGTGAAAAGTGACCGCAATTAAAGAAAAGAAGAAGAAAAAAAAAACACTTACTACTTTACTTTTCTTCTTTTACATAACAGTATTATTGTTGTTTTGTTGTTGGTATTCCGTTATCTTGTGTCATCATCTGTCATTCGAAGTGTCACCGAATCGATGCTGTTGGCCGACGAAGAACGCCATATTTTATCGAGCAGCCGGTGGTGTTTTTTTTTCTTATATACAAAAATAACTGTTAAAGATATAAAATTGGATTAAAAGCGCAGGTAAATAACGGAATTTGTTGTAAAATTTTATCATTGTCATTCATAATTTTTTGTTGTTGTTTCTTCCTTCTCTCTCATAAAAAAAACTGTGAAACAAGTGAAAGAGGAGAAAGGAAATTTCACCGAGAGGGTTGTTGTAGTGTTTTTGTGTAATAGAAAAAAATTATCGATTTATTTTCGCTTTTAATTTTGAATTCACCGGAGGATTTGGTATAAGAAGAGACGACCAACATGGACTTGGACGAGTTGGATGATGTTTTGTTGTTGTTGTTCTATGATGAATTTATATATTTTTTTCTGTTTGTCTTATCTACGTTTTCCTCCCTTCTATTTTATTTTTTTTTTTCGTGATTATCATCTTTTTATTTTTGAAGGGCATTTTTGTTGTCTCTCGTTTTCAATGCACAAATTTTTTTTTTGCAAACATTTTTTTTTATAAACATGTGATTGAGTTGGGTTCGGGTTTCAGAATCTTCTTGTTGAGTTTTTTGTTGTTGTTGTTGTTGTTGGACGGTGGCTCGAGTTGAGTACTTATACCTAGTCTTTTTGTCTTTATCCCCTTTTTGGTATGCCTGTCGTTTGTTTGAATCTTGAATGGCAAAAACAAAAAAAAAACTCAATAAGAGTAATGTTGGTATTCTGGGGAGTGAAAACAAAAACAGGTGAATCTTTTGGGAGGAAAAAAATAGAGGTACCTACATTATGTAGGTAGTAATTACATAAAATGGCACGTACATACGATGCAGATGCAGAGATGGATACATAGGGTTTATCGTTTATGTCATGTCATGTTTTGGAATAATTTATTTTTTACTTTAAGAGGCAGATACTCAGGGTACCCTGTTTTTTAAAAGGTTATTGAAGACTTGCCAAAGAAACAGAATCAAGAAATTCAAGGGCAATTGATGGCTTTGTTGTTTAAGATGTTGCTTATATAACAAGAAGATGCGAACAAAGTTATGTACCTATTAGGTATGTTATGTAGCTACCTATCTATTTATCTGCAATATTGTAGTTGTTCTAGGAAATCAATAAATGTTTTTCTTTTAATAAGTAGGTACCTACATAGTAATGGGTAAAGCGAAACACTGCACTAAAAACCGACACAAAGTAGTTTTAGTCACGGATCAAGTGGCGGATCTCAAGAGATCGCTTTTAAAAGTTCTAGAACAATAGTTTTCAAAGCTACATAGAAAATGAGAAAAATTGGAATAAACCATCTACAAGGACTTCAAGAGACCAATCTAATTCTTTTTTTTTACCGATTCTTGTTATGATCCCGAATGGGGATCCAATTTCACCATTTCGCCTTAAGGCTCCACTTGTGGGGTTCGCCAGGTTGACCTCAAAAAATGTCGACTGGCACCCCAGTTTTGGATTGTTTAATGTCTGAAGCCAACTAAATAGAGGTGTCATTTGTTTGATTCCAGAGTTTTTGCGGAAGCTTTTTCTTCTGCGATAAAAATGTTGAGTTCTCCGGGCATCTTCTTTGTTTATTTATTTTGTCCAAGACTCCTGCTGCAATTCAAAGAAAGCATTTCAAACATTTCCAACATTTTGAATTTCATGCAAGCGCTGGACGAACAACTGCTGTTTGGAGCTTTGCTTAAGGTGTCAGTTTCCACGTCACTTAATCCATCTTAAAATAGATGTATGAAAAATTCGGAATTGTGGTGTGTATTGTGTGGATTAAAAATGGCGGCATAAATGCCGAATTCATTTCCATCCAAAACATATAAACATCCAGCCATTAATCAAGTGCTGGTTGCAACTTTACTTATGATTGTTCTTTTGCCCTAAAAGTATAACTGATTTACTTTCGTTTACGTCCGTACCTATAGCAGACAATTTTCATTTTTCAAGTGGATGTGGTCTTCATAAATAAGTATGTTGAAAAAAAAAATAAGATCTCTCTAAAAATGCTCTTTAGGATTTCTAAACGAGATTTCTTAGCATATTTCTCAATTCGATTGTCAAAAAATTCACCATTTAAATACGGCAGCTGTGAAACAGGAACGCAAAACATTGCTAAATCAAAAATATATTAAAGTAAAACCCTTGTTTTGGCAACAATACTTTGATATTTGATGGACTCTGTGAAATAGTCTTAAAAACTCTTCACTCATTTTAATGATCTTATCCACTTTTAACTCCGTAATTTTTTCTTTGAAACCTATTATACCATTCCGATGAAAATAATAACGATTATTAATAAAAGTTGCGGTCATCCTCCCGGCTAAAAGAAACAAATTAAAAAAAATAACCCCACTATAAGAACCGGAATCTATTTGGCAAAGAATTGAATTGAATATGTATACAAAAAAAAAACAACAAATAAATTACATATTTCAAAGTTAATTCGAATCAAAAATTAATCACCATCAGTCAATTCAATGTTGTGATATTGTGAAATCTACAGAACAAAAAAATAAAACACAAAAGAATTAAATGTGCAAAATACAAAATTAATATTCTTTAAGAATATAATAATACACAATTTATCGATAGGTATGTAGGTATATTAAAACTCAACACGCGATCATTGTCAGTGACAAATCTCACCACAATAGCTACAGAAACAGAAAACGCTGCCTGGCTGCTTCTTACATCTATACTACGAGTAGCTTATCTGCTAGACAAAATGTATAGGCACCGTTTGTGGTGGTGAATGTTGTGGATTTGATTAATGCCACTTGAGTGCTCTGAATAAATATATAAAATTGCAAAACTCTCTTGTTATGATGTAAGATATTTTTATATTTTTTTTCTTGAAATTTTAGAATTATGTATTCATTATAATTATATTAATGAAGATTAAATTCCAATTCGAATTCCAGATTTGAAAATAAAGCATTTGAAAAAAATACCTACTGTGATATGTACACGAACACTTAAATTATTGTGGTTAAGCTTTGACGTTTTCTTTTGTTTCATGACGAATTCGTTCATAGTTGCGAAAATTCGCAGGCATGACGCCTCTCACTCTAATATAATTTATTGTTTTAAGTAATGCAATTATATTTCTTTCTATTTTTTTTTTTTTTAATGGGAGTAAATAAGTGAAAGGTGTGGAAATTATACATTTATTAATAAATTAATCGTGAGATTTTTACGATGGAAATTGATTGGGTGAGAAAAAAAAATTAAATAAATTTAAAAAAATATTTATAGGAAATTATTAAAACAATGCTACATATTGATTTTTTTTTCTTTTGCATACCTAATATTGGAGTTTGTAACTTTAAGTGTTTTAATATCTAATAGTTTAAAATTTTCGTGCGAAATATAAAATACAAACATTTATTAAAAATGTTTCTTAAAGAAAAAAAATATTTGTGGTGAAAAAAAAAAATATTTTCGTCAAAAAGAATTTATCTATCAGTCTCATTTTTTTTGTACAAAACAATGGCAGTGACATCATTGACAGTTGTGGTGAATAAAATTTGTTTGACTTCGTGTTGGTTCACTGTTCGATAGAATATTTAAACTTCACAATATTTTTTTTTCATGTAATTTTTTTTTTCGTTGAGTAACTGTATACTATTCTTAAGGAACAAGATATAATAGAAATGATAATTAATTAATTCGATTAAAAAAAACATGAATATGACAAAAATTTTGAATTGATATGAAACCTCTACTTATTCATATTTAAAAAAAATTTTCTTCAAAAATTGTTTTGAGTTTCAGATAACTCGTGTATTCAGTTCAAATAATTCGATTCAAATAATTATTCTAATGTAATTTTAGCGAAGTGAAAAAGTAGGTGCTCTTCGAAAAATAAAGTTGGATCCTACAAAAATAAAGTCTTGAGTAATTTTTTTTGATAAGAAGGATAAAAGTTACTAAAATATGAAAAATAGTAAAAGTAATTCAAATTATTTTTATGTGAGTTTTGTAACTGTAACAAATAAACGTTTGAGTAAAAGGTGAAAGATGTGTTGACCATTTTTGTAGAGCGTTAAATTTTTTATACAAAAAAAAAGTTATGCGGGTAGCTTGGAAACTAGTTATTGTTAAGATATAAAAATCGAAGTAGGAACATATTTTTTTTTACTATACAAATCCTATCCGTTTTATAAGGGTTCAAATTGTTACAGCTGTATTTTTGTTTAAACCGAAACTTTTGAACCAGTATCGAAAGAAATCAGAAATTACAAAAAAAAAAAAATATTGTACATGGTCATTGTATATAAAACTTATAGTACTATCATCACGATGATTTTTGAGTTGTGTGGTGTGGTCGTCTGAGGGCGCACTTGTATATACACAGAAACAGCAACCAGAAAATTAGTCAGGGGTGTGATCACTAGGTAGCGGATGTGGAACGTGTTCATGAGAGTACTATGCAAATTTATATACAATGTACATGGTAAAAATCAATGAAATTTATTCATTTTACTATTTTTAACACTTTGATAATTTGGTAAGAGGTCTGGTCCAATCAGTTGAAAATTTACAGGAGTTTTTGAGCCTTATTTCAAATTCCTTGCTCAAACTGAGAAAAGAGCACATTTTGCAAACCTCAGAGGAAAGGTAGAACGTACAGGCGACCTGAAAAATCGGAAATAGAAATAAAAAAAAAAACACCGCAAATTGCTGCTCCCAGTTAGACTACCCGGAAAATTGTCTGCCAACTTCACAGACGTTCTTAAAAGTTTACTTTAAGAATTTTGTTCATGTTTTCCAAATTGCGTAGTTTTTTTTAAAGAGTATTTTCCAATATGAAAAAAAACTTGCCCATTTATTTTATTCCAAATATTAAATATTCCGTAAACGTCTTCATTTACTTTGTATATTCCTAAGCGGGTCTACTTTCGAATATTCTTATGTTTTTGATAAACTGCGATGTTTACTTCGAACGTGTTTCTTAAGGAAACTGATAGTAAGATAAAAATGCTTTCAAAGATGTTAGAAAATCATTGATGCGAGCTTATTATTATTTTAACTAAATGTCACAAAAATAAGAAAAAGACTTCTCCCGCATTACTCAAACTTGCTATGCCTCCCTAATCTAAGAAGCATATTACTACATTTTTGGAATACCTAGTATCTACACTCATATGACCTAGTATCAAATTTCAAATCATACATCTATTAATCCATAAACCTACAACGAATTTTTATTTTTTAAATTACCATCATAAAGACCCCCAAGACCTACTTTAAAATGCATCTTTATCGGATGTTTACACCTTGAAAAGGCACTTAAATGCATTTTAAATTCAGATAAAAGAAACCAAACACCGTTCGAGTTAGCATAATAAAAAATTTCGTTTAAGATATCTTTTCAAAGAAGACAACAACCACCAATTCCGCTATCCACTTAAACCAGATAATAAATTTAAATTCACTTTCAGTCAGAGTAGCACACTTTTATTTATTATTTTAAGGTTGAGTTTTTTTTTTTTTTGAGTGTGCGTGAAAGTAACAGTTTCCCAAATTAAAAATCCAATAAATTGTAAAATTTATTAGTTTGGAAAAATTTAATCAATTGTATGTTTATATACATACATAGTTTCGAATTCGAATAAAGAAATGAAAACGAAGAAGTAAAGAAAATAGGAAGGGAAAAATGAAAAGTTCGAGAATAAAACTCACCAAACCACCTGATTTACTACATTTTTGTTTTACTAAATGGCATCAAGTGAATCTAATCATTTGTTTCAAGTTGCAAGTTGGCGCTGCTGCTGATGATGATGAAAGATTCATGCAAGTGAGGACCTCACTATAGAAAGAGACTCATGCCAACAACAAGACGGACATAAGAAATAGCCCCCGTCGTCTGTGTGATAAATTAATACCTTTTTATGTCTGAATTATCGGATCTTGTAAAAAAAAAGAGAGAGAGAGAGAAAGACTTAAATGATTAAATCTGTCAAAAGTTGTAGCTATAGAATATATACAACAATATTATATACTTCAACTTGTCCAATACCAATTTCAAAAATATTCTCCACAGTCAGGGCTTATAAATAATTGTGTTGCGATGTGTCTCAGTTTAAAGTTGATTAATGAAAGTTCACTTTATTTTCTTTGGCTTAAAAAAAAATGGTTTGGGAATCTTATGTGATCTTTGGAATAATAATAAAGAGAATTTTCAAAAAAGCATCCACAGAAGGTGAGAAGAATTTAAAACCAAATCGATTAATGTGTTTTTAATTCAATCTAGTTTGCATAGTAGTTCACGTTATGGCCTAAACTTGTACAAAAATTTGTTTCAAATTTGTTCGACATCATGAAGTAGCTTTGTAGATGATAAATCTTTCTTCAATATTTTTTATTTGAAGATACTCAAATCCATTTCTTTTTTAATTACTTTTTTAATGAATAAAAAAAAAATTATTTTGAGTGATGGAATTTTTTATTTGGACACTTACAATTTTTCCGTTAAGTGGAAAAGGTGATATCCGTCAAATTACTGCCGACAGTGTTGGTACACATTTATCGACGCAATTTGCAATTTTTTGCCATTTTTCGTTTTGCGTCACCTTGTAGTTTTCATCTTAAGTAATTTAAGAATATTTTGGTAAATAGTTACAACCGCCAAAAGTCTCAGTGTGATACTTGATGTTTTAGTTTTTTTCATGATATAATTTCTTGAGATGTTTTTATCTGTACACTTAAAGTACAATTAAGATCTATTAACCTAATTAGATCCACAAAACACTTCATAATATATATCTAACCTCACAGTAAATTCAAATTAAATTAATGCGATAATAAAATAATCACTATTACATATATGTATCTAAATACATTTGGAAATATGTGTGGGCGCACAAATATAATCCTACAACTTATAAAAGATACATCTACGTAACTATTTCTCAGTTTATCATCATCTCATCAAGAATTCGTCATGAATCTTAAAATATTTTGCATCAGTCCATTAAGATTCTAATCTTATACTAATTCACCATCTGTGATATTTGCCTGTTAATTTGTTAAATCTATCTACAGTAATATAAATACATATATATAGATATTTGTATAATTTGTTTTCTGTTTTGTATAGATACATAGATGGATAAATTGATATGGCCGTCCTCAAATATAATAAATAATAATATTAATTTCACACAGAACTTTAATCGAAACAACTTTGCAGCATTGAAATCGAAAGCCCACGGACGGACGTTTATTTTCATTTAAATTATGATGATTGAAATTTTTGCAAGTGTTTTTTTTTTAATAGTAAGTTGTGTCTTGCTCATTTACATATAGATGTGGATAGTATAGGAGCACAAGTAGGAGCTTCATAAAAAAATATAAAATAAAATTTGGAAAAATTGGCAAAAGTTTTTGGTTTTCCAAATAAGCCGTGTTGCCTTTTCGCAACGTTCGCAAAATGCAGTATCAAACTATGTATTGACATAAAAATGAAATTTGAATAGGTACTATAATATCTACATATTTGTCTTTCAAAACTTAAAAAAAAATTCAAAAAACTATTTTTTTTTTCATTTTTTGAAAATTTAATTTTTCATCTTTTTTTTATTTTTTTGAAAATTTAATATTTCATAAAAATGTGTGGGTTGTCCTTTTTTAATTAATTTTTTTTGTAGTAATAAAAACCTGTTTTTTTAATGTAAGCCTGTAACTTTTATATATCCATTACCAAATTTGATGTAGAATTTTTTATAGAATTTTACATTGTAGACTGTTTTTAGCTGCATTTTGAAATAAAAAAAATTGGTCTTTTGTAGATAGTGGAACACGTGGTTTGAAATCTCCACTACCCCGCCAAAACTGGGATGTATGGTCACCTTAGTCAATAGTCATACACGTAATATTCACTTAAAATTTCATTAGAGAACGATATTAATGAAAACCTTTATTACCATTTGACTGGAAAATTGTAGCAAAAAAACGAACATTTTTAAACCTAAACACGAGCAATTCTGTACGACGCATTCATTTATTTTATGTACAAATATTTATTATTCGATTTACATCACCCACGCAAAAATAAAGCAAAAAAAAAAAATTCTCTGAAGCATCAATTAGTTTCGCACAAATTCAGCAACACACAATATGTCTGCCTCTGTTGAATACAAAAATAGGCGTTTTGTTTAGATTTCGTAATAATAAGACGACAGATGCAATGTCGCTGTTGAAAGGAAATTATGAATTTAAATTAAATTTATTTATGTGATGTTCAAACAAAAAAAAAGTAAAGATTTAATTTTTTTTGAAAGAGGATGACTTCATGGAGAGAATAAAATAAATAAACAAAATTTATGATATCGATCTACTGACCAAAAAAAGGCATAAATAGTTCTGTGAATTTAGAGAGATGTTGAGTCAGAAAATGATCTAATTATATGTTATAGATGTCTCATGAGATTTTTTGTTTTGTTTAGATAATGATTTATGAAAAATCAATTTATAGGATGATTTTTCTACTATTTGTAGGAAATTTTGTCATGAGTATGAAACATAAAAATTATCATAGGCTAACTCATGTATGTCATAAGTCATATCATACTCATGTGACTTGAAATTTGTCACCAGAAAATAGGAAAAACTTTTTACAACCTGAATACGAATTTCTAGGCCATAAAAGCGTATAATTTATTCGAACAACAAAATATTAATGTCAAAAAGTGTGTCCTCATCCTTAAATTAATACCCTTTCTTACATATGGAAGAATTCCCTCAAGTAATTTGCTTTCAGTGAAATTAGAACAAAGTTTTTTTTTTTTTCGTAACTTATGGTGCCATGAGGTTATATATACTGAAAGGTTAATGATCCTAAAAAACCTAGCACGCAATTTAACTATTATTTTCTGTTACCTTACGTTGCGTTTCATTATTGCCAACTCGCATAGAAAAAAAAAACAGCCTCAAAATCTCATTTCTGTAAAGGACACATTATGTCATAGTTTATTTTAAATATTGACAAAAATGTTGCTCTATACCAAAGACATTTAAAAAGCAATTTCAAAGCTCAAGGACATCCGGAAGATAGAATGTTTTGCTGTTTATTTTTTTTTTTGCATCAAATCAATTGATTTTTTGTTTAATGTCAAATTAACTCACAGCATTCAATTTTATCCTTGTGAAAGTTGGCCATTTATTAAATATTTATACGCATGAAACCAACCAGCGCCACACGGCTACAGAGTTCTTTATTGATTTTTCGAAACACAAATTAAAGTTAACCTCTTTTTTAAGGTAAACTTGTATAAAAGTAAGTGTGTGTTTTTTTTTTTGTGGTAAAGTTTATAAATTGGATTTCAGAGGACGGAGGAAGGATACATAAAACATTCTTCAATGTGATGAAGAATTTTTCAAACTAGCTTTACGTTTACATATATTGATTCATTTTCTCAACTTTATTTCTTACATAAATTTATTTGCTTTAGAATGAAGTGAAGAAAAAAATCAATTTTTGCTCATAGACTGAAGCACGTAGAGAATTCAATGAGAAGGAGTTTTTTTTTTAGAATTTCTGGTGCACAGTGTACCACTGAGTGGCGACTTGGAAGATAGACAGGAAGTGATTATGTCAATAGAATTTGCCTCTAAAGTGTACACGATAAGGAAATGACCTGGAAATTTGACTAAGCTTTTGAGAATAAATTGAAGAAATGTTATGTAAACGATGATGGTTTTTTTCTTTCTTTCTTGAAGAAAATCTGTAGATTCAGCAATTTATTGTTCAATATGAGTAGGATGTTGTTAGGGTCTATTAAATATTCGCATTAAGTCCGTACATTCATACATTAACTCCCGGCACTTGATTGAGAGAACCGTTTTCGCAGTAATTTTTTTTTTGTTGCGATTTTTCAATGTTGGATTTATTTTTGTCCGGAAAAGCTTTTGTTTTACCTCTGAGCAAGCATATATTTTCCAAAAACTAATACACAGAATTGAATATAGGGTAAGTAGAAAAATCCTTCGGAATATACGGATTGTGCTCATGACCTGTCAAAAAAGAGTATGAAAAATTGACCACTAAGTACTTTACATTTTTATCGTTTTAAAAAATACTTTGTATTCCAAGATTCTGTGTTTGAAAATTTTGTAAACCAAAAATTCTGTGTTTCAAAATATTTTAAATTCAAATTCTGTATTTCTAAATGTTGCTATCTAAAATTAATATTAAATCCTGAGAATATAAAATCCTATATGTACTTCAAAATTCTGTTAATTTATTGTTCTGTATTTATTCTGGGTCTCAAAATCCCGAGATTCTGTAAATGAAAAATTGTTTTGATAACTAAAAAAAGAGTGCAAAGTTTTTTTGTTATCAGTTCCAGAATTAAGAAGTCTTACTTCAAATTCTAAGATTAAAGACATTAAATAGAACTTTTGATTCATATACAGAATTTTGGTCACACAGAACAATGACACATACTTCATTAATCGCTTTTTAAAGAACCATTTTTTTGACTCAGAAAAAGTATGACAAGCATTTTTGTGCGATTTAAAATATCTGTTAATGCCTCACACTACTTGATGAATTAAAAATCAATACATAACAAAAAAAAAAATACTTTTATTTATATATTATGTAAGTTCATTGTAGTTTTGAATAAATAATGACTTAATGGTTTCCAAAATACTTCGACCCTAAGTCTTAACCACTGGTGACATTTTCTTCACACTTTTGACGAAAATTTTTCAAATGATTGTTAACGTCATTAATAATGTGATTTCCCAAAGAAAAAATTAATTTTTTTTGTTAAGTTTCATAAATTCACGGTAACTATCTTACTTATACTAACAAAAAACTTTTTTTATCCCGAAAACGGGCTAAGCGATTTTCATGAAAATATTTTTTTTTGAATTTTATTTTAAATAAATATTTTTGATAACGATTGATTTTTGTGGAAATTTGTTTTGAAGTGTATTTTATTAAATAATTTGTTAAAACTTTAATACAATTTTTTCGGAAGTACTTGAGAAATTTTATTTTGTTATTTTGTATAAAAAAATCTTGTTTTTGTCCAAAAATATTAAATTTTTTTTTTCCTAAATTTATATCTTCTCAATACATAAAATTTTCAGTTGAACAAAAATGTATCGAATTTTGTTGCATTATTTAATAAATGTGTCAGCTATGTCGATGACACCTAAAACGACACAACACAACCAATCACATTAAGCCTTGGAAAATTACGCTTTAGCTTTTTAAAAAAAAAAAATTTCGAGTCAGGAAAAATATGACAAAGACATTCTGACAAGTCTATCACGATTAAAAAATCTCTTATCGCTTGTTGTTGAATATAAAAGAAACAGTTTTTTCTATACATAGGTTCGTTGAACTTTTTGACACGTATACGATCAACAATTAATTCAATTATTGAAATCATCTGCTTTGATGTGCTCTTCACATTTAAATTGGAAAAAAATCAAAATCACGGTACAGTGGGTCAAATGAGGAAAAAATCAAAAAAATTAAAATGTTCATATGTAGTTGTTTATTATATTGTTTTTACAAATTTTAATGATAGGCCCATGTTTTCCGAAAAATTGGGAAGTAAATGATCCACTTAAAGTAAATGGTTCGACCCGTACAATGTGCAGAAAATGTATATACCTACTGTCGCGCCTGAATCAGGTTATTAGAAAACACGGTTTTGATGATGTTACAATTTTTTTCGTAATAATTGATGGAAAGAAAACCAAAGTGAATTTTTTTCGAAAATGAGAAAAAAATTTCATCTTTAAGTTTGAATAAAAACCTTACTTAGTACTTTAATTAAATTTGTTAACGAAATATATTTTTCTAAAATTGGGCATAAATTAAGCTTTGACGATATCCTATGCCATTTGCTATCATGTCGGAAATATCATTGAAATTGGTTTACTCATTCTTTTTTAAGATTTTTTCCGCTTTCCCATAGAAAGCGAACCACTGTGTGCCACCGCCGTCAATTGGCCTTTGAGCGATTGAGCGATTGAGCCAATTGTTGAGAAAAAAAATAAAAAATAATAAATATGTATGTAACACTGTATGGGTGCTCATTTTTTCTATTCAAAATGGTGATACACTATGATCCCCTAAATTAAAATAAAAACAATCATTTTTAAAATCGTAAATTCTGTAAAGCTATAGTTTTTAAAATACCTTATAAAAGTGAGCGGAATTGTCTAAAATATAAATGCCCGTTTCCAAAAAAAAAAAATATTTTAAATTCATTAAGGTGACTGTCACTCCTGAGTCGTAACAAGATAGAAATAGAACAAATTGTTTATTTCAAAACCACTCAGCACAGTTTTTTTTTTAAATTAGTAAATGAAAAGAGACAAATATAAATTATATATAGAGCACGTTTTTTTTTAATACAAAATTCACCAGAACTCACAACACAAAAATAAAAAAAAATATTCTTTCTAAGAATAAATAGATGTGTACGAATGTTTCCCAAACATACATCATATGAAAGCGATGTGAGTTTTTTTTTAACTAACATAAACATTAAACGACCTATTTACCCACGGCATCCGCATTAAACGCAAATTTATGTTTTAGCCACATTTTTAATATTTTGTATAACGTCTAAATTGCCCTATTTTATCAGCCAAAAAATGTATAACCACAACACCACAAATTTGTGTTGAATTTTGTGTAAATTTTAATAAAGCCATAAAACCAAAATTAAGTTCGTGGATGTGAGCATAATGCATATTAATATTTATATGTATTAACATCATAAATCAGATGAACCACACAATTTAAATCAATTTTATACTTGAACAAGTACTTTATTTAGATAGTCTTCAATTCAATTATTCTTATGCCATAAAATTCCATTATTCTATGCAGATGAAGATAAAGTGCATAGATAGAGTGTTTTTTTTTTCTTCCTATTATTTTGCACGATTATAGTCGTAGTCTGTCTTCTTTTGCGTGCGTATATCTATACTTGGAGGTATTTGAACTGCATAAGCAATTGTCCGTAAACAATTGCCACTACCTCTTTCTATTATAAGTTATAAAAAAAATATATATACATACATATATGTATCTATGCATTGTTAAGATTTTTTTCTTTATTCAGCGTAAATATGTAAATATTGCAACAAATGAAAAAAAACTGCATGCTTTAGCAAAAGCTTTAAAAAAAATCTTTTTCAATTCAATTCCGTACAATGGCTTCTTGTCCCACACATATGGTGTATAATCAGGTTAATAAAGTTGCATTTTGGTCAAAGATTGAATACCTACTAATGGATTAATATTTTTTTGAAGTGAAAAAATAAAGTGCAGATTAGCCCAGGAAAATGTATCTTTTTTTTTTTTATGCCCATAAAGTTATTCAGGATAATTGATCCTGAATAACTATATTGTTAAAAAAATGAAACTGTAATCGAATCCGGAGTTGCAATAACTGCCAAAAATATCGTACGTAATATTTTATACTGCTTTTTAGAGGCCATTATTCAATGGGCCAAATCTTGCATTCGTAAAAAATTCGAATTTGGGATTTTGATCAAACTTGACATTACTATGATAGGGAAGACAAAAAAAGGTCGCGCTAGGTGATATACGAGTATTTTGTTATGTTTTTTATTTTGTTTTATTTTTTTTTATTTTGTTTTATTTTTTTTATTTTGTTTTATTTTTTTTTATTTTGTTTTATTTTTTTTTATTTTGTTTTATTTTTTTTTATTTAAAAATTTTTTTTTTTTTATTAAAAACATAAATAACGGTACATTCCATATAATTTGGTTTGACTTTCTTCGGGAAAAATTAATTAAAAAAAATTTATGAAAAAATTCTACAATTTTTATTTATATGTACAAAATGATTAGTTCCAAAAAATTGGTGGTAAAATTACCTGCCGTAGAACCATTTTTTTTTAATTTCTCAACAGCGGATAAATTCTTAATACAAAAGTTTCGAAAACAGAATTCCATACAAAAATATTTGTTGCAGAAAATATTTCTATCCGGAAACATATCAAAAACACTCTTTAGGAAAAAAGCAAACAAAAGTGATGTTCTTAAACTTTGGAAAAATTTTAAAATAACTTCGATAACATTCACCAATTATGAGTGCATGAGTACAAAAACTGACATTTTTGTCAGATATAAAATCTTCCCAGGAATATAAATGCTTCAATCTTTTTTGTAAGAAATTGGATGGTCAAAGAGTTTTTTTATAAAATATTTTCGAAAATCTTTTAATGCTTAAACGTTACACGAGAACAGCTATCGTTCTGTCATTTTACCTTAAATTACTTCTTCGTATGAGAGGCGTCAAGTAAGTACCGGTCAATCGGTCGCAAACTATCAGCCGTTAAAAAACTCAGTTTTTTTCGATTTAAATTAGCAACCATTACTGCCAGACTATAATATTTCTATGGCAATATTTTAATCTATAACCTGCGCACATCTAATGCATGTATCTATCTATAGCAACCATTTAATAATAAAAAAAATGTGAACGAAAAAAAAATAGCAAAAGAAAAAGTATCGAAACAATTTTTCACATGTAGGCAACCCATGATACCCTACCCTATCTATTCATCCGCATCTATCTATCGACCAGCAGCAGTCTTAAGTTTCGATTTTCTCTTGAAATCACACACAAAAAAAAAAACTATCTATAAACTTGTATCTTAAGTTTATCCTACACTGTTTTTTGTTGCTGTTGTTGTTTAACGTCTTATTCCATCTATGTATATTGAGGACAGTGCATTCATCATGTCCTCCTTTAAAGAAAATTGTCTACGACGTTCCATCTTTTCGACATGGTGAATGGTGTGGGCGAAAAAGAAGTACCAGTATGTATTTGCGAAATAAATTCACTCTATAGGTAGATACGACTCTTACGCGAGAGATATCGCGCGTGGTTTGGTTATAGCAAGCATGGATGGGTGACTTGCCCGTATCTGCAGCTGTATATCTAACGTGAGTATGTAATTAAACCAACCAACCCGTTTTTACGGTTCCATTCATGAAAATATGCCTCAACTCGAATTGTCGGATTTTTTCTTCTCCTTCTTCATTTTTTTTTTCTTAAAGGTTCCTTTGGGTGCCGTCCATTCATTTTTCTGCAGTTACATTCATTGCTGCATGCTACTATGAGTACAACAAACAAAGAAAAAAAATTACAGTCGACGACGAAATGTCTGCCTATGGGGGATAAAAAAAAAAACAAAGTAAGGACACCTACGCTGCGCGTGTACCGTTTTCATTTCAAAATTTTTGTTGTTGTTGTTACTGTTGTTGTTTATGTATGCTCTTTTTTACTGTAGAAATATATGTCTTGGTATAGGACTTGAGATTTTAAAATGCAACACGACACCTCTGTGCTTAGCTTTATTGTAGCTTGGAAAGGACAGGGTTGTTATATTCTTTTTTTTACTAACAAAGTTGAAGTGACAGCTATAAAAAAAACCGTTTTTTCGGTAAAATTAGTTTTAAACAAATCAATTTTAACAGATGTGTTCCTTTTTTTCAAACAGTTACTTCCTAGAAGTGCAAATAAGAATCAATGCAAAGTAAAATTTAATTTTTTAGTATTTTAACACAAGTATGAATTAAATTTGATATGTGTACTGAAAGAACGAAAGCTCTTAAAGTGGTATTATAATCGAATATTTGATTTTGATGTTTTTTTGAATTTTTTTTTTACTTAATATAAAAGACATATCAAGGATTGATGCAATATTTCGTGGACACTGGCCAAAATTAGAGCCAAATCACTCAGACTGCATTTCTTTGGCGAGCTCAACGATCTTCTTAAATAAATATCAAAGAAATGATCTCTTTTTTAAACCCGACGAAGTGCCTCTGAGTAACCTCTCAAGGTCCTCTTATTTTAAAGATAAAAAGCGCAATTTTGATAACATAAACTCGGTATAAAAATAGAGCTCTTCGCGGCTAATTGGTCCACCTAGCCATATCTACCGGAAATTTCCAGTCACGGTTTCGTCTCGGGTCGAGACTGAATGACTCAATTTTTTGGACCCAGAGTTTTAGTGGTGTTTCTAGTAAAAAAAAAAACCATTAAACATTTTGTTTTTAAAACAAAACGATGAATCTTCAATGTAAATATTTAAAACTAAAAAAATTAATTTTCAAAATTTTTAATGTTACTAACTTTTTTATTTCTATTTAATTTCAATTTTTCATATTTTGTTCATCAAAGTCGGAATAATTTCCTCAGGTTCAGAAATTTAAAATACTTTCTTAAGCCTAGTACGAAGATTAAGCTAAAATTTATCTTTCAAACCAATTTCCTCCAAAGATAAATTTTACCGAGAATTGTAAGCCTGACAGTACTCAGTTTACGTTCTAAACTCAAATTGTAATCCAGTACTTTTTCAAAGTGCATTTTATTTAGCGAGCAAAATAATATGCAAAAAATTTTTCCACACATACTTTTTGACATTTGAGTAAATTTCAAAAGAAATTACACAAATCAAAATGACAGTTAAAAAAAAATTCTTTTCAATTTAAAAATTTATCGAAACTTTAAAATTTATCCAAAAATTTAGCGATAAAATTCAATTTTAAACTATGTACATGCCAGGTCTTGACTAATAAACGAATGGCCTTTTTATATTTTCATGCAAATTTTTAAAATCTTGTTTTGGAATTATTATAATAAAAATAGAATTAACAGCTTTTTACTGAAATGGCCGGTTGCACCAAACGCTTTTAAGTCCTAAAATGACATTTGTTCCATAAAACTCAAAAGTCTGTTAAATTTTTTGGTGCAACCGAACATAAGCCACTTTTCTTGAACTGCAAGTGCCAGTTCGTGACGGCCAGTTATTTATTTCATTGTATTTCTATTTCTTTATTAAATATGATGAACAGAAACAGAAACACCCTGTATAACAATCCTGTAGTTTGGTGCTTGTTGCACTCACTCATAGAACTTGGGCTGTCATGTTTTTCCAGTGCAGCAGATGGATTGTAATGTTGATTTGAATGGATTTCTACCTATTTCTATTATTTTTCATTTATTTTTCGTTGTTGTGGGTAAAGATTTATTTTATTTTTTTTTTTTGTTAGAGAGGAAGTGAATTTTAGTAGACGGCTAGACAATTTCTAATTTCTTTATTGTCAAATGAATATACCCAAAGCAGGAAAAGGAAAAGGATGAGGAATTAGTTGTTTGATGAATACGGATATAGTGTAGATATAGATAGGTTTTATAATATTTTTCTTGTGATAGGAATAATGAAAAGCTATATCATGATTTTAAAAAAGGGTTGAATTTCAATCGATTTTACATTATACAGTGTTCGTTTACCTTTTACTGCAGAATCGGATTAAACGCACGTTTGATGTAAAATCACGCGACGGAGTTGCACAGAATTAACAAAAAAAAAAAGTTTCCTGATTCGTAAGTATGAGAAAAGTTTTTTTTTTAAACATTCAACGTACCTAATTAAGATTACATGCACGTTTCAGCGGTATACTGGCATGTAATTGCTCTTTAACTCGTAGTTCTAAGAATTGTTTGAAGATTATTGGAAAAAGGGTGGATAGACGTGGTATCTTTAAAATGTCATTATTTTCAAGTTTCAGGTCTAGTGGAGATTGATAGCTTGGTGTTGGGACACATATTTAGTTCCCACACCGGACTGCGACTGATTTTGATAAGTCTACCGGTTTGGGATGACTCAAACATTATCAATTGATAATATATGCTCACAATTTTCCTTTTTTATTTTATAATTGTACTTTGTTAAAAAAAAATTATGTGTTTTTAATAAATTCACGCAAAGTTTAAGAAAATTGACTTAAATACTCACAGTATCAACATTTTTAAATTTGGCCACTTATATTTCTCATTTTTTCCTTCTATTTCTTAAAATTGAAAATTTTAATTTTAAAAATTTGAATTCACCTAAACTAGAAGAACTTACCTTGGGATTTTAATAAATCAGTGATTCGATAAAAAACCATTCTCTTAGTGCTTTTTAAGACGGAAGTATAAAGTTAGAAAGGTATACCGTATGATATTGAACCTCTATTACATGGTCAAGTGCTTCCCACATGCACAGCTATAATTTATCATCGCAAGGTTCATAATCTTATCTAATGTTTTTTTTTTTGCTAAGCACTTAACGATTTTTGCATTTCATGAATCAACATCCATGTTATGGGGAATGTCTACAAAACTTCTTAGGTATATTAATTTTTTTTATCTTATCTCACAATAATATGATAACAGCTTTGTATAAAAAAAATAAACAAAACTTCTAAAATGAAAGATAATTGGACACATGTGAAAATTAATGTTTATTAAAATACGTTGAAAAAACGTGATTTTCTTTAAACTCGAAGATAACGAGCGTTTTTAACGCAGTTATTTTAGAATCATAAATAACTCTACCTAACATATACCTATGTAAATTATTTTATAAGTTAAAATAAAAGACTTTTCGTAAAGAACTGATAAAGTTATAAAAATAAATGAATTTGGTGGCACGACTGACAGTCCATGAAAAACCAGGGCCTAAGTGCCTTAAAGCACTCAACTATTCCTGTGGGCGTGTTGTGACAGAAATGTAGGGGACCTATAATTTGATATCGCACCCGAATGGCTAGGTTTTAAGAAGCAATCTATTCTTGACAAGTGATACTTTTGAAGAATTTTTCGCAAGAGATGCTGGGAATCGAACCCAAGTTTCCAGCATGACAATCATACGCTTTACACTACACACTGATAAAGTAAAATATAGATAAAATCGATGAGGAAGAATATTAAAAATAAATTTCAAAGAGGTAAATAAAAAGTTTTCTACGTTTTCCTTGAAAACGAATATGTGATTTATGTTTGCCGATAAAGTTTTAGCGGTCGGCTATAACCTATCAAAGTTTGAGGACATGGAATGTACAAAACTTTTGTTGATTTCCACAACAAATTAATACTTTTAGATTAAAATGTGCTGAATTCGAAAAACTAAGGCTCTTCGGTTTCCGAAGCGAAGACGAGATCAAGACGAGTCTGAAGTTTTTCAATTTTGCCGACAAAATGAGGCGATACTTTAAAATTTGCATTTGTAAGGTCCAAAAAAAAGTGCTCTTCACGAATTCGTATAAGAATGTGTATAAGGATTTCCTTATTGTTTTAATACGCATTTCTTCTTGAATGAAAACGATATTGTTTTTCTTTTATTTTATGCGTTTCTCTTTTCTCTGTTATTCATGGATGAATTTAAAGATGAAGTTTCTATAGAAAATTATGTTTAAAAAATTGTTTATATAGTTCCTGGGGATATATTTCACCTTTAACATTAAGACAAAAAATATCCTACAAAAATAAAGGAGTTATTAATTTAGATGAAGAAATATTAATTTTTTAATTTTACGAGTCCAAAGAGAGCAAATTAAAGTGTCCCAATAATTCGCAAAGAAGCTTCACATTGGGCGCCATTTTTGCTATTCATTGTTCCCTATGATTATTAATTCTAAATGCTTAATCAAAATATCCCGTTTGCAGAGTCGATCTTATGTACATACATTGTATACTGGTTTAATCACACAATTCAGTCGTTTGTATAGTATTTTACTCGCCTCGTTATTTTTCCAATCGTGTTTTTTCATTTAAACTAATTAACAGCTATGCCTCGTTTTAGAATGTGAAAACCTAGCAAAAAGTGGAAACCCAGCTAACTCAAGTGAGTCACTCAATTGAGTCTCAAACAAAACTTGTCTAGGTGATCAGGTCAACCTATAGATATAAAGACAATGAACTCTAGACTCTAAAAAAAAAATATTTTAAGAACTCCCCACTCGCAAACGCATCACTTCATCAGACAAACATATATGTATGTATGTAGGTACGCCCCGTCAAACGTGTAGTCGTGTAGAATAGTAGATATAATATTTCAAAGCAATCGCACTTTGAAAATAAATTTTTAATTTACCATTACGATAAGCCAGAAATAGACGCCTTTTCATCATTTCTTGATTCTATGGCGTCTAAATGAACCTATCTTTTACCTGGAGGCTGTTTCTTCCTACATTCAGTTTCAAAGATACATAAAACTTATATGTATATTCACATCTGTCACGCACTGGAAAATCGTCCAAATGTGCAGGCACAGGCACTCAGGCGTCTGTCAATGAAATACGTGTGCGTGCTATGACTGCTAAAAATATAAAACTTTTGCTTAGTTAATTTTTTTTCTTTTTAATTTTTGTTGTTGTTTAAATTAGAAAAAAAGCCCCCGGATTCATGCATAACGCACTGGTTTTAAGTTTTTTTTTTTGACAGAAAACATGAAAATGTTCAAATGAAATAATAATAATTAATGCCAAACCAACATGTCATCATTTGTTTTTATGTTTATTTTGTTTCGTTTTGATTTTAATTAAATTTTCAATTTTGTTTTTCATTTCAGGTGACACAGCTGATTAAGGAAGAAAATTTTGGTTTCTCTCTCTCGATTTGGTTATTTTAACGCATAAAAATTCATAACAACGGCGTCCGAAACGGAAGCAGACACTCCATCACCCACGGAGGCGGAGGAGGAGGAGGAGGAAGTAGAAGAGGAAGAAGTTGATGCATCTTCATCATTGCACAAAAGAAAAACTCGAATACCGCATTTGAAGAACATCACCACCATTGCTAATGCAGCAGCCGACGAATCGGGCGGTAATAGCAGTCAATCAGACTATCAAGCCGCTGCCGCCTCCATCAGCAACCATAATAATATCATCATCCCCTTGTCACCATCACTTTCGTCAGCTGGTTCTACAGCAACGGCTGGATCATCAGCATCACAGAGCTGTCTAGCCGGTGGTGGTTCTTCATCATCAGTTGTATCAAATTTTGAAAAGAAGATGTCTTCAGACGGCGGCGACGATAAAGATACTTCCGTGCGAGTTGCTGTTAGGTAAGTCTTAACATTCTTAAATTTTTTTTTAATTTGTTTTTTAATATTTTCGAAATTGTTTTATTTGACGGGAAATGCAGGGTTTTATGGACGTTCTGAGTAGTTGTCGGGAATTGTTTCATAATCATGTGTTAAGTTGGGTTGGGTTTTTGTTTTATTGCGTGATTATTTTATTTATGCAATGCACGTCTTCTATAGATACTTATATATTTGCTTATGAATCAGAAGTTGGAGCAATAGAATTTATGAAGTGGCGCTGTGTTGCATTTGTTTATAAAATTTACATTTTATAGTTTTGTGTAACAACTGAAGAATACAAAGAGACTCGAGTTTACGAAAACTTGATAACGATCTGATAAGGAGAAATATGATGAAAGTGATAGCAAACATTGATTGTCGGTAGATATGGATATCTATTGAAATATTAATTATTGATTATGGTAATTCACTGTTGAAAGGTGGCGTTTGCTGATTGAAAATATAAGAATTTTATCTCTTCGAGTGTCTTTAGTAAGAAGTCTAGAGAAGTGGTCGTAAAATGGAATTTGGCAACAAGGGATAGATTTGATGTTTCCCTTTTTCTGACAAACTTCGAAACTATTAAGTTTTCTTAAATGATGTCCGACTCCAACTGAGAGTATAATATATTGCCAATGATTGCTTATCAACAGTTGAAGTCGGACATAAGTATGTATGTGGAATAGTATATTTTATTTACCATCGCAAAGTAAAGTCGATAAGTGTATGCTCTAAAATCATCCTATCAATCATACGATAATTTACAGTTCTAAAAGCTTTTTAGTTGTCCTGTTAAAAAGAAAAATGTAAAGAATAAAGTCAATTAATTTTAATCGAAAAGTAATCGTCAAGAAGCTAAGTCGCAAAGTCAAAATCGAAAAGCGTAAAGTTTAGATTAAAGTCAAGTCAATCAGTTAATTTTTCTAATTATTATTATTATTGTTAATCTATTGAATTTATTAAATTAAAATTGACATATTTTTTATTTACGAATAAAAAGAAAAGTGTTTTTATTTGAAACGGACGGACGGAAAAGAAACTATTGAAAACTACATGGTGTCAGAAGTGGGATTAAGGTTAAAACTGTTATAAACCAAAACCCGACGCGAACGCGAAGTTAATAAAAGAAATAAAATATCCTATGGTTTGTTAAGATAAGTGAAATTAAATTAAAAGAAAAAGCGCATATTAAAAAACCACATGGTATCAGAAGTTAAAATTAACCTAGTGTTGAGTGTCAGTGCGAAACAATTAATTTTACATCAGTAAGTTTTGTGGAAAAGTGAAAATATAAAAAGAAAATATTATCAATAAAGTGGCGCTTTTATTAAAAAATAAACCTGTGGAAAGTTTGTGCAAAGAAAAAAAAGAAACGGAATATTCAAGAGCATGTGCTATATTATAATCCTATTAAGTATATAAGCCGGTGAGATCTTTCTATTTTTATATTGCATGTTTTTCTATATACTACCAATCGTACTAAAGCTTTCGGTCGCACTTGCATGACACAACATTTAGGCATTACATTATTTTAATTTATTTTGCATACGTTACGTTACGTAAACTTTAAATAAAAAGTTTTTTCGAAAAGACATTAAAAAAAAAAAAGTATTATTTGGGCTTCCGTCGGTTGGTCGGTAATTCGGTATTCGTGTTTTCATGAACCTGTCCGAAAATTTATCTCAGCTCACTGTCAAACAGTTGCAGAAATTATTGAAAGATCAGGGGTTGTCTTACAGATACAACGTTAAGACAGATTTAATTGAAAGAATTTTGAAGTTTCCCCAGTTATTTACAACAGAGGCTAGTAAAATTGACGAAATTGAGCTAGTCGAGAGTGAAGTAGAAGAAGAAAATAGTAAAGAGAAAGAAGAAGAAAGTAGTCAGGTAGATTTAATTTCGAAAGATAAGGAAAAGCTCTCATCAACGAAAATGAATGAAGGGGTGGATAACAAACCTGTTCAAAATAACATTCAATTAAAAGATGTTGAGGAATCTCTCGAAAAAACACAGGCGAATCGGGAAAACGAGTTGAGGAATGGTTGGCAGATTTTGAACAAATTTCAGAAGTATGTAGATGGAATGAGGTTCAAAAATTTTTGTACGCAAGGAGGTTGTTGTCTGGTGCTGCTAAGCTGGCTGTTGAAGCGGAGTCTGGTGTTGTTAGTTGGGCAAAATTTAAAGTAGTTCTTCAAACCGAGTTTGCAACAGAAGAGGTTGTTAATGTTCATCGTATATTAGAAAATACTAAAAAAATGTCAAGTGAGTCTCTGTTAGAGTATTTGTATAGGATGAAAAAACTATCGTTACGGGGAACCGTTGAAGTACAACACCTTATTGGTTATGTAATTGCTGGTATACCTGACGATACGATTAATAAAACAGTGTTGTACCAATCGAAAGATTTGAGAGAACTTAGAGATAATTTTAAAGCATATGAAAAGCTCAAGTCAGACCAGGCCAAAGAAAAGAAAAGATCAACAGTAGAACATAATTCAGCAGCGAAAAGTAAAGAGCAGTCAAAGGATAGACATGGTTCCAAACGTTGTGGTAATTGTGGTTCCTTGTCACATTTAGCTGGACAGTGTCCAAGTAAATCCAAAGGAGCCCGTTGCTTTAAATGTAATGAGTTTGGACACATATCTCCCAATTGTCCATCAACTACGAAGAATCAGGGTGGTGCAGGTGGCTCGAAGGACAATAAGCCGCAGGTTAACTTGGTGAAGGTTTGCGATCTCACTATGCAGGTTGAATTAAAAGGGAAAAAGTTTACTGCACATCTAGATACTGGGAGCGACATAACGATAATGAACAAATCTGTGAGCGATGAAATTGGAGTAGACAGTTTTGATGGCCCTGGTATAAGTGTATCTAATTTTGGCAACGATGAGAAGAGAACGATGGGGTATACAAAATTGAAAGCGTTCATCGAGTCGGAAGTGTACGAGCTGAACTTTCATATAGTACCTGATTGTTTTATGAGAGAAAGTATACTAGTTGGAAAGGATATCTTAGATATCGCTGCCATTTTTATAGACAAGGGAAGAATAGTAACATACAAATTAGAGCCTGATAACGAGAAACTATTTCTTGCACGAGTAAATTTGGTACATCGTTCAGGAAAAGATGAGATTAACGAAAATTTAAAAGATGTGAAAAATTATGAAGATAGAAAAATGCTTACCGAAATTATAAAAGCTTATAGCCCAATGAAACCAATCGAATCGAGTGTAAAGTTGCGTATTGTTTTGGCAGATGACATACCTGTTTATGAAAAACCGAGGCGGCTAGCGCCAAAAGAGAGAGATTTTGTGAACCAGCAAATTGAAACATGGTTGAAAGAAGGGATCATTAGAAAAAGTAGCTCTTGTTATGCAAGTCCTGTAGTTTTAGCACACAAAAAAGATGGAAGCTATCGATTATGCGTTGACTTCAGGAAACTTAACTCAAAAACTATACGAGATCGATTTCCTTTATCAAACGTCGAAGATATTTTGGAGGGTCTCTTCGATGCAAATGTTTTCATTACTCTGGATCTCAGCAATGGGTTCTTTCATGTTGATATAGAGGAGTCATCGACTAAATTCACAGCGTTTGTTACGCAAGATGGCCAGTGGGAATTTTTGAAGGCACCATTTGGGTTTTGCAACTCACCTGCTGTTTTTCAAAGGCTAATCGACTCGATCTTCAGAGAAGCCATACGTGAAAGGTTATTACGAATCTATGTTGATGACATAATAATTTCGGGGAAGGACGTCAAGGAGTGCATAGAAAAGTTTGTGAAGGTCTTAAATATTTGTAAAGAAAATGGCCTTACGATAAATTGGAAGAAGTGCAAATTTTTGCAAAAGAATGTGGTGTTTTTAGGACACATTGTGGAAAATGGAGCGATAAAACCTTCAGAAGAAAAAGTGATTGCTGTGAAAAACTTCCCAAAACCTAAAACGGTTCAACATGTTATGAGCTTTTTAGGGTTGACAGGATTTTTCCGGAAGTTTGTAGAAGGATACTCGATCATTGCAAAACCACTGTCAGACCTAACTAAAAAAGGGGAGAAATTCGTGTGGGGGGAAAGCCAAGAAATGGCTTTCAAGCAGCTAAAAGAACGACTATGCAAAGAGCCGATTTTAAAGCTTTTCAATCCGTCGCTACCTACTCAATTGCATACGGATGCAAGCAAGGAAGGATTTGGTGCCGTTTTGTTACAGAAACATGATGATGGTCATTTTCACCCAGTTTTCTTTCTTAGTTATAAAACCAATAAAACGCAAAGGGGTTACCATAGTTACGATTTAGAAGTGTTGGCTATTATTAAAGCTTTAAAGAGGTTAAGAACTTACTTGCTAGGGCTGGATTTTGACATCTACACAGATTGTAAGGCGTTCAAACTCACAATGGAGAAAAAGGCTCTGAATAGTAAGGTAGCTAACTGGGCAATGCAGATTGAGGAGTTTCAGTGCAAGGTTAATCATCGATCAGGAAGTGCTATGCGCCATGTTGACGCGTTAAGTAGGTTTCCGGCTGTATTGAAAGTTGAGGATGGGATGTTTCAGGGAGTACGAAAAGCACAAGCAGCGGACGATTTTTGTGCGGTCACTATAAAGTTGTTGGAGAGTCAGCCGTACCAAGATTTTGAAGTACGCAACGGGGTGCTTTATAAGTTTGCAGATGGTCTTCGTTTGTTAGTAGTTCCAAAAAGCCTACGAAAGCAAATCCTAACAAGCGTTCATGAAAAGGGGCACGTCGGTGTGCAAAAAGTTGAAGCCATTATTCGTCAAGACTACTTTGTCCCTAATCTGAGAAAGCATGTTGAAAATGTTGTTAAGAATTGCATTGCGTGTATTCTGGTTTCAAAGAAGCAGGGGAAATTAGAAGGTCTGCTCAATCCAATTGCAAAACCTGATGTGCCATTGCACACATACCATTTGGATCACCTTGGACCACTACCATCTACAACGAAGTCTTATAAGTATCTGTTAGTCATTGTTGATGCTTTTTCCAAATTCACCTGGATCTACCCGGTAAAAGCATGTAATACGGAAGATGTTATCAAAAAGATGGAGCTTCAGAGTGAAACGTTTGGTTTTCCACGGCGAGTAGTCACGGATAAGGGGGCAGCATTCTCCTCGAATGACTTCAAGAACTACTGTGAGAAGAAGAACATTACTCATCATATGGTAACAACTGGAGTACCTAGAGGAAATGGCCAGGTGGAGCGTATAAACAAAATCATTATTGAAGTACTTGCGAAGCTAAGTTTAGAGGACCCGATGAAGTGGTACAAGTTTGTAAGTCGTGTTCAAGGTGCCATTAACTCTAACATATCCAGAAGCACTCAGAGAACGCCGTTTGAGTTACTGTTTGGTGTCCCTATGTTTTTGCCGGAAGACTTGGAACTTAAAATTTTGTTTGAAGAAGAAATACTCAGGCAATTTGAAGAAGGGAGAAATGAAATCCGAGAGCTTGCTAAAAGTCAAATCAGCAAGGTACAAGAAGAATCTAAGAAAGGTTATGACAAGAAGAGAAAAGAAGCAGTAAAATATAAACTCGGAGACATGGTGGCTATCTTACGCACCCAGTTTGGTACGGGATTGAAATTATATCCAAAGTATCTTGGTCCATATGAAGGAACCAAAGTGAAGCGAAACGATCGATACGAGGTTAAAAAAGTTGGAAATCACGAAGGTCCAAATCTTACGTCAACAACAGTCGACTACATGAAGCTATGGCGAACCTATGATGACAGTGATGACGAATCGTCTGAGACAGACGAAATCCAGGATGACCGTGTGGAATAGTATATTTTATTTACCATCGCAAAGTAAAGTCGATAAGTGTATGCTCTAAAATCATCCTATCAATCATACGATAATTTACAGTTCTAAAAGCTTTTTAGTTGTCCTGTTAAAAAGAAAAATGTAAAGAATAAAGTCAATTAATTTTAATCGAAAAGTAATCGTCAAGAAGCTAAGTCGCAAAGTCAAAATCGAAAAGCGTAAAGTTTAGATTAAAGTCAAGTCAATCAGTTAATTTTTCTAATTATTATTATTATTGTTAATCTATTGAATTTATTAAATTAAAATTGACATATTTTTTATTTACGAATAAAAAGAAAAGTGTTTTTATTTGAAACGGACGGACGGAAAAGAAACTATTGAAAACTACATGTATGTACTTACTTAGGCTTTCGGGCCTAATATCGGTAAGTTCCCCTTGCGTGCCATAGAGGCTGCACTGTATTGTAGATGTATTTGAGCTCTACACAACTTTTCCCCAGTACCCAGTTGTGTTGATTCTTCTAGGCCTGTCCACTCGTCTACCTGCCTGTTTTTTTGGTTGTCCACACAAATTTCCTTGAGCAGACGTGGAAGTTGCAAGACTGATCTTTTAAGAAATCTTTAATTTCAGCTTCACTCTCCACCCTTGTTGTCATTTGATGGAGATCCATGATCCTATTAAAGCTCAAGCAAACGTAGGTCGTCCGTGTACTCTAGATGTTTGAGGTATAATTTGCAGATATCACCGAACTCCTCCATCACTTATTCACTAATCATCAGCAGGAACAATATTGGTGAAAGTATACAGACCTGCCTAACTTCACATTTGATTTCGAATTCTTTTTTCAACCTTCCAATTATACAGAACTTAACATTTGGATCCATCCCTTTATAAAAGCAATCAATTTATCTGGAATTCTCCTGCGCAAAGTAAGCCACATAAACTCGCTATTGACACTGTCGAACGTCTTTTCGGAGTCTATGGCAGTGATAGATAAAGTGATAGATGTTCAACGCACAGTTCGACTATGATCCGCAAGGTGTCAATGTTGTCCACACAGAAAGATCCAGTGCGGAATCTGCTTTTTCGGCGTCGAGTGGGTCGAGGTGGTCTTTTAATCTCTCCAGTCGGAGAGCTAAAAATTTCACATCTCTACTGCTAAAACTTCAGAACTTTGTTGAATTTTGAAAATTTTCGAAAAAAAAATCTGTTTTAGGGAAAAAAAATTGAAAAATCGGTGGTAGCATCATCATGTTTGATATTGCTTAAATTTTAAGGGAATTTTTTTTTCGATTTAAACTTTCATATTCTTCTTTCATGCACCTCTTGAAAATTCTAAAAATTGATATTTTGAATCACTACTGCATAATATACTTCTCACGGAATGACAAAGCAGATATATGACCGATGCAAAAAAGGAAAGACAAAAATATATGTATTGTGAATTTAAAATTTTTGCAACCAATTTTATTTTATTCGGAATTACCAATGTAACATCTGTTCTTTCCGAAGAAATATCCATTGAATTATGCAATATTAGTTCTTTTATAGTCAAGTAGGAAACGTTGTAATTTTGTTTATGTTCATATCTTTTAAAAAAACTTCTTCAAAGTCTGGTCTTGATGTTTTATTAATAAAAATTGGTATGCTGGTTCTTCATCATTAATAATATACATTAAAAATGAAAATTTCAAAAACGAAATATCCTCCAGTTTTCAAAAATAATTAAAAAATAATTTAAAAAAAGTTCAAAATATTTTTTTATTTTTTACAATGTTATTGGAATTGTATTGGACCACTTCTACAAAAATATTGATAGCTTTGTCAAGACGTCTATGAGAAAATCGAAATCCAAAAATTTACTTTTTTTTTTTGAAAAATATTTTTTGACAAAATTATATAATTTCTTACAAAAACTTGCAGAATAAATTTCATCCAAATTTTTAGAGCCGTTTTACTTAAAAGGAATCTTTAAAAAAATCAGAAAAAACCTAAAAACCAAAAGATCCAAGTAGGTTGAGGTACAAGCATAAAACAATGCAACATAACATCCTGAACTATTATTATTGACACCTTACAACACTATGTTCTTGGTTTCGTCATAAAATAATAATTATTTGTTATTCATGTGTCGTTTATATCTTCCTTGTTTTAATTCTGCATTGTTGTGTAATAATTGTTATCGTCCGAGAGTGGTGTGCTTGTCGCCACAAAACCAACACCATATTCATAACCAACTCGTCTTTCCTCCATTCTAGCTTCGACGAACGACGCGACGACGGACGTCGACGTTGTCAATCAAAAAAACTTGACTCTGCCCACTATCATCATTGTACTCTCTCAAGCTCTCGACCTTCTGTCGACCATGAAGTGAAAATTTCCAGTGAAATTGAAACAACCAAGACCAACAAACAGATAGAAAAAAAAACTAACCACTCGAGTCACGACCATATTACACTGTCAGTTGAATGCACCCTATTTTACATTTAACCATTTCTGTTTTTCAAGATGTTGTTGTTTTTTTTTTTGTGTCAAGAGGAAAAAAAACTTATGGGTATGGATTGTTAGGAGAAAAGTGTTTTTTTTTTTTTTTTTTTTTTGAGTTTCCAACTATTTTACAACAATAGACATTCACAGTAATAATCTTGGGTGTTAATTAGCCAAGAATATACCTAGAAGCAGTTTGTATAGTGTTGGACATTTGGACTGTGATTTTTTTTGTTTGTAAAATTTCTTATTTAAGTCACAAAGAACGAAAAATTAAAGAGGAAGTTCCACTCATATTAATTGAAAAACTTTTTGCCGTCACCAGGATCGAACCGAGTCTAAGCGTTGCGCTACTCGTCTTTCGTTTTTCCTTCCCAAATCAAGTTCCCTTGTTTAGCAGAGACTATCGCATTTTTATTTTCTCGCACAGTCTAGGGAACGCCTTCTCAAACTTAATTGATATGTAATTTAAATCCTTTTGTAGCAAAAGATTATTCAAATATCATCTCATCAAATTGCTCAAATTGATGCAATAAGTTACATCAGATGCATCTAATCTACCTACTTATCGCCACAAATCAATTTCAATTGTTTTGTGTTCAAAACCCACACTCTACACCTAAGTCAAAGCTCAAAGAAATGTTTTCCATTTAAAGAAATTCTAGATCATTTACTCGTAGCAAATGGCAAAATTTAATCAATTTTCCCTTTTTAATCTTATTTTGCGCTCTTTCAATTCGTATCTATGTATGTATCTTTTGAATGTGCAGGAGGGTGCATCATCATCATCAACAACAACATCAAGTTGATTAACTTTGAATGTCGCATGTAAATGAAGTCATCATCATTATACATGCGGGATGAGTGTTGTGCAAGTTCGTCATACATCAGCGGTGGTTGTTCATGGACTCCTGACCTCTACCAGATATTTTTGCTTTCGTTAAAATGTCCGTTGTTGTCGTGTCAGTTTTTTTTTTTTTTTATTGTAAACTCTTAGTTGCTAAATAGGGGAGAAGAAAA